>OZ018416.1:808564-1253564 GCA_963969595.1 Neckera pumila | reverse complement strand
AGCCACATACCTTCGGAAAGCTCTTGGCAAGGAGGGATGCATGGGCTTCATTTTGTGGCGTTTGGACCCACAGTGAGCAAGTTATTGAATTTCAAAGTATTTATGAATCAAAGAAATTAGAAAATTACTTTTACTTTGATTTTGGTCGGGTTCTTGGTACCATTGGAAAGCCCTCGGCCAGGAGGGGTGCATGGGCTTTGTTCCGTGGCGTTTGGAATGACGGTGTGAAAGATATTGAATTTCAAAGTTTTTATTATGAATTCAAAAATTCGAAAATGAATTTTAATATGATTTTGGTTGTGGCAACGGCACAGGGCTACAACTAGTGTGGTTGAAATTCCACAAGACCAGATGTGGTGCCTTCAGAAAGATTCTATTTTTGATGAAGAAGTAATTCGGAAGCCTCTGCCGATCCTTGTTCGACTTCCAGTCCCTCCCGGTAGACGGTAGTCCACCACCGGTGTGGAGTCCGCTGTTCATACAGCGGCTTTGACCACGACCCCCATAATAACCGGACGCGCCGGGCAGGTCACACGCTATTTGACAACACACTGTAACGTCCCACGACTGTTATCCGCAACACTGACACTATAAAACCATCGTCATGGACACATCTTTCTTCATTCCAGCCTACCGTATTCCATTCCAAGCTCACAAGACTCTCACACTTCAACTTCCGGCATCAAGTTCACAAGAAAAACAGCAGTTACACCGCCATCTCGAGTGACAGTGCAGCACTGCAGCTTCACCATCGCCAATTGGAGTTTACACCTTCGACATCTAGAGCAATCCAACTGCGACCAACAATGGCTGTGAAATTGCTACTCTTGGTAACCCTGGCGTCGCTTGCATTCTGCGTTGCGTTTGCAGCCAGGGATCTCACCGAAAAGCAGTCCATTCCATCTTCAATTCAGGTCCCAGAAGACTCCCACCACCACTACAAGCTTCACCAAGCTGTCCACGCTCGCGGCTACCAGCACTACAAATACGACGGCACTTCCTGGGCGGTTTTCAACGCAACCGCCCGTCTTTACAACAAGGAGAACAAGCAAGTGGGTCGACACTTCTTTCTTCCCGAACTCGACAGTCAAGGTGGGCAACCCACTTGGGAGTCTCTCCATTCCAAAACGAACGGCGGAGTTTCCTTCAGCATCGTTACTTGCAAATCTGTGTCGAAGGTTATGGTCGACGAGGACAGTATTCCGTGGGTGTTGTTGGAGACGACGCAGGCCTCGGGAAGCAAGCACTTCTTTGGGGAAGTGGTGTTCGTGCAAAGGGTGAAGACCAAAATGGGAGTTGCACCGAAGAGCACCAAGGGCGATTGTGTGGGGGATGTCAAGAAGACGCCTTACACTTCCGACTATTTGTTCTACGTTTCGGAAACAAAACATCACTGATTAGGATAGGATTAGGGTATTGATCGAGTTTTTTCTTTGACAGCCAATTTTTTTAAACTTTAGGCTATCACTCAAAGTGAGTTTGAGCGATAGCCTGAAGTGAGTGTAGATTAGTTAGTGTAGTGCATGGTCGGGACTCGATTCTCCTGAATGCAAATTCGAAAACTAGTATTTCTGTTCATGTTGAACAGTTGTGACATCAATGAACTATCTTTCACAAGATGGTTAATTTGTGCATTAAAATGATCTTTTTAACTCCAAGCTTGGTCTTGCACCGGAAGCTTGGGTGACGTCAATCAGTCGCCCAGTTGATACATCTGTCTCGACTATTAGTTCTATGTTTCGGAAACGCAACATCATTATATAGAGTATGATCAATCTCATTCATTGCGAGCCAATTTTTTACAAGTTAGGCTATCACTCAAAGTGAGATTGGGAGCGGAATCAGGGAACTTTGAGTGTTAGCCTGAATTGAGTGGAGATTCGGGTACTGCATGCTCGGGACTTGATTGGAGAACTGGAGGTGCACATGAAGAGATGTAGAGGTTGAAAATGAAAATAAAGGTCTTCCTTTTTCACTTGTTTTCCCACTCTCACGTACCTCAGTGACTTGAGCATGTTCCAAAATTCAATGGAGAAAATGATACGGAGTATGTTTTTCCACTCTCACCTCAGAGACATGAGCATGTTTCAAAATTCAATACAGTATATCATACGTTCTAGGGCTAGTTTTAATCATGCTTACGATGCTCTTCAATGCTGGAAGCCTGAAACGAGCTGAATTATGAGTGTGCATTAGGAATCAGTACGCATGTGCCTGTAAAGACTTTATGATTTACACAGCAGTACTGAAAGTCTTTTAATCCTGCTGGAAATCGTCCTGGACCTATGTAGTCTCAGATGACGAGTTCCACAGGAAGAACGGGAGGGCAATACCCGGGGGGGTCTGCCAATTCAAAGTACTGCCAAATTTCAAAGCTTCGGGAACCTTGAGCGCCAATTTCTGCTTCAAGCTGAAGAACTTGCCTCACGGCACCCTCGAAGGATGAGACCTCATAAAAATCAAGAGATGGTTCTGGCTTGTTGAGCAAGAATAGCTCTGTTTGAAATTTTCAACCACTGACTGATGTTCAAATTCAACTAGAAACGTTCAGTTTGATATCCTATGAACTGGCGTTTACTGTAAAGTAGCTGAGTTCCTTAAGGGCGGCGAGGTTGGTACTGACGTGCGGTTATTTTTAATGACTTGGCCTACTTTGTAATTACTGGACATAAGTTGAGCCGGTTGACTTCTTTGATTGCTTAACAAATCAAAACATGCCACAATGTCAAAACTCTCCTACACTGAGATTATGTTAGGTGGATTTGCACTCACTAAGTTTATAGTAAATGATAGTAGTAGAATTTTTTTTCAGATTTCTCTCATTGGCAGACCAATGAAATTTCTACTTCATGCCCTCCTATTGAAAATTTGCACAAGCAAGCAATGAGCATTACCAGTCTTAATCTGCCTCTCTTTAACTAATCGAAACATGCCATGACAACAAAAGTCTCTTGCATTGAGATTATGTTAAATTAATCAACATTTGTAACCTTGTACACAATTTCTTGTCCCCAATTTACAAGAATCTATTTTAAAGTCTGCTTACTTGCCTCTATGACCCTAGAATAAGGGTTATTAGGGTGGACTTCCATGTTGTGTTACAAGCCGAAATGAATTTCCAATTTTTCTAGATTTTGCCGGTTTTCATGATGGGAGTAGGGAGAAACTACATTATAGGAGTAGCTTTGCCTTGTTGTCAAATCAACATCCAAAAAATTCAAGTAGGAATATTGCCTCCTCTACTTTTCATGAGCCTCTCACTATTATTTCTTCGGCCACCAATTCCGATTCTCCTAAGTAAGTATTGCGCACTTCTATGTAGAATTCTGGAATTTTCTTTGCCCGTTTTCCCAATTTTTGCACATGGAAGTCCACTGTGAACCAAGTCGGTGGCCCAGGTTGAGAGTCACCAAGAGAAACGAGTGAATGTTCAACATGGGTCATCTGTCTTTCCCAGATCCTCTGGGGAGATACCGCACTTTTAAAGGCCTTGAAGTGCAATTCTTTTCCTTTATTTGGACACAAAGGAAAGAAGATAAAGTCTATTGTAATCCTCATCAGTTCGGTTGCGCTGTTGATCTGGTCCTTCATGACTCCTGGTGCTAAATCCAAAACTCCGTAGCACCGAAGGATAAGCTTAGGCACCACGTCTTATTAGATTTCAACATAGACATTAGTAAAAATTTGAGCCCTCTAAGAGCCCCCACAACCCCTCAAAAGCAAACCCAATTAGCTTGTAAAATTGTACTTCTCTAAAATATGGCCAAGTATTCCCCTATTTCCGCCCACCCATGCAATGATGCCTTGGATGGCATGGGCAACTCCCATTGGCCCCCAGTTTGAAGTACAAATAAGAAATCTAAGAAAAGAGCGTGACTTGAATTATTTTATTGGATTTCAGATTTGGAAGTGATGTATTGGAATTGAGACTGGAACATATTCTATATTAGTTGAAACCCTATGTACTATTGTACTGAATTGCTTCAATTAGGTATTTGGAGCTTGTTGATAACAAGTGAGGCCTTTGGGCTATTTTTTTGGACCACATGACAATAACTGAGCCCAATTGGCCAACTGCAGAATGGTAGTTGAGGGCTCTTATTCTTTTTCTTTTTATTGATAGAATGATCATATTGCATACTTTCTTTGTTAACTACACAAAATAGTAAAATTAGGTTGCCTTGTCAATTAGGTTGCCTTATCAGAGGTAAATTACCTCATGGATCAATGCTTGTTCTACATGGAGGCGCATGCCACTCTCCGAACCAGGCCTTGAACTGGTGCACAAGTCTATGCCATACACATGATCCTAAATTGAATGCATCATTGTACAAAAGCAGTGAATATTTCTATAGTGTGGATTGTCAAGATATTAGTGCTAGGCAACGTAATTTCACTAATTTGTGTAGGATTGGATTTATGATCTACATTGTCAATTTATCATGTGCATAAATTTTACTTTTACGCTAAATAGTGATATATTTGTACAGTAAACAATGAAATTAGGTTGCCCCTCACTAATTTCTCTCCATTTGATACTATATAACTATTTATTATAATTATAAAGAATGTACTCATTTTGAATTAAGGTAGGAGGTACTAATTCTGCCCATGTTCCAAGAATGCTCCTATAAGTGTACCATAAATAGTCTTTGTAGGAATGAAAAATGACCCATTGATGAATGGGTGCCAATTTGGGATTCTCATTGCATAATTTTAGGAATGATTGGAGATTGAGTTATTTGGAGGTAGACAAAATTTCAGTGTACAAAATGTAGAATTGAGTGGTGGGACACTTTGTGTCATCCTAGGCAATTATATGCACCACATTGTTGCAATTTAAGTTAAGGACATCTTCATTTTTGAACTCCATTTGCACCATTAAAGGACAAATGTTTGACATTTCATGGCTATATCTATGGACTCAAATAACACCCTACTATTGTGGTCTTTAAAAAATCATATCTAATTCAATTTAATTCAAAAAATTACAAATCAAATTGTGATGGATGTATCCCCTTCTCTTGGCTTTCTCTAAAAATTTGTTAGAAAATGCTTTTGTCAGCATAGAAGACATCTTAAACCAAAATGTTGTTGAAATTGAATGGGATTCATTGAACCTCCATGTGTACAAATGAAAATATCACTGTAGAAATATTTATTGACTTTGATGGCTTGTGAAGTAACTTTTGGAAGGTAAGACAACCTAATTTCAATATTTAGTGTAGATTGCTTGAAAAATATATTTAATTTCAATATTTAGGGTTTAGAATACTTCAACAAAGTTAATTTACAAGCTATAAAAGTCTACAAATGTTTGTACATGTATTTCCATTTCAAAAAGAATGCATTCTTATACAATAATAGTAAATATTGGTATAGTGTCAAATGGAGAGAAATTAATAAAGAGCCAATCTAATTTCACTATTTAGCATACTGTAGAGTAGAAAATAGAGCATAAGAAGTGAAAATGTGACAAGTCATGATAACTCAGATGCCAACATGTACTGCAGCAATCTTTGATTGTAAAGATTGATTATCATTCTGTAGATGTAAGATATAAGTTACTCCTTTTAACCACTCATCGCTTAAAGCCTGTTTGAGTTTAAAAACATTGCTTTTGAAGTGTTATATATCTCAATGTCATTAAATTATAGAAATCTCAACCGTACAATCTTGTAGAGTACATGTTGTTGATGATGTGAATCAAATTTGGAATCATTTGGCCATGTAGATTGCAAGATTATAATGTTTTCGTGTTGAAAAAGAATATTGAAATTTTCCTAGAAACACATTTTGGAGGTGAAATTTGATTTCTAAAACTACTCAGATGAAAAAACTTTAAACTATAAAGTAGCTCAAAACAAGCATTCAAACACATTGGTGAAAGAAAATATCATTGAATTGACTCATTGTGTTTGCAAAATGGCTTTCAAATGTCAAAGAAACAGCAAGAAAAGTTGAAAAACACATCTAAGGCTGAACCTCCTTCTACTAAAATGCTTCTCAGTCACCTATAAATTTTTGGATTGGTATGAAATTTTAGCCACAAAAACTAGACTAGTATGCGTAACCTTTCCAAAAAAATTATCAGTAAAAGACATTGTATGAAGAAGAAAGAAGCCGCCAAAGTTCACTATAATCCAAAAATGTCGGAATTTTGAACTTTGAATTGCTCCCAAACATTCAAAACAACTTGGATTGACATGAAAATTTTACCACAACAAGTAGACTTGAAGGGGAACATAATCCAACAAAATTTATTGAAAAAAAACATTGGATGAAGGAGATACAAGCCCCCAAAATTGCAGCCTTCAAAAGCAATTTGGTGAACTCAAATTGAAATTGTGAACTTTGATTGGCTTCCAAGAAATGAATACATCTTGGATTGCTCTGAAAATTTTATTACATAAACAAGAAGAGAGACCGCAAATTTTTCAACAAGTTTTATTGAGTTCGAACATCAGATGCAAAAGTTACAGTAGTTTGAATTGGACTTGAAACTATGTGAGGACACTTTTGGTCCCCTTGGGCAATGAGGGTTAAGCAATTGAATTTCCTAGTTTCAGATTAATTTCATATCTCCATGTTGTCTCTGTGATTTTAAGATTGCATGACATTGGATTCTGTATTTATGCTCTGCATGGGTAGAACAATTTTGGGCTAAGCAATGCCATCAACATTAGGCATTTTCCATCTTGATGTTTAATCTCTAGCTTAATTCAGGACAAAATGGATATTCTTCCACTCCTTGTGCTGTAATCAAACATGCAACATAAGATCTCTTCAGCTTACAACATCACGACTCCAAATGCTGGAAACAGTGCGTCATGATAAGGTGGGTACACCCAAAACCGCCACAAATTGGTACTGTGCCTAGTTACTGTTACTAGGTTGGCCAGATTTTCATATTGTCTTGTTGGCAAGTGGAAACTGCTGCAGTGGAAACTACACCTGAAATAACCAGTGGAAGTCACCCCCGCTTCTCGTGGAATTGAGCACCTTGGTTCTCACATTGGTTCTCTCAGTGATTCTCTCAATCGTGTTTTCCACTGATGAAAAAATCAACATTTACTTAAATATGATTGTCAATGTCGTTAAATTGGAGCAAGTATGGCTCTTAAAACTGTGACCTTCATTTGCACAAAAGCACTTAACAAAGATAGATATAGATATAGGTTTCGATCCACGCACCCTGAAAAGTGCCAAAGTCATGGAATTCCCCCAATTTGACGAAATTTGACGTTAGGAGATTCTACCTAAACTCTGGGTATTGCAACTGTCCATCGCTGTCGACAGATGACCCCAAACTAAGTAACGGTGATGTGAAGGACGCATTTAAACAAACTTACTTGGTAAACGAGCTATGTATTTCCAAATAATCTTTGACAGATTTAGCATCTTTGACTTTATCCATGAAGTTGTAGAATTTAGCGTACCACACCCACAAGGGAAAGCAATATTTTGCGCAAAAACAATTTTTTTAAGGAATATTAGGGGATATATTCTCCCATATTAGTGGATGAAATTGCTAAACTACTATATATTTTTAGGATCATATGGCTCTTTTTGGATGGTTGTATATTTTTGGATGAATAATTTAAATTTAATCTGAATTTTGTAAATTTCATCCATTTATGTAGATATAAACAATTGCATCACTCCAACAAAGATTGCTTTTGAACAACCCAAAATAAATGAAAAAAAATCCTTGCACCACACTAATTGGTACATCATAGCAAATTCCTTGTATTCAACCTACAAGTATCTTTGGAACAAGCCGATTTACAAGAACTATACATGCTATGCTCATAAATGCATGTAGTAAGGTAGAAAGTCCATTGTAGACCATTTGGTCACTTTGCATAGTTACAATTTTTGAATTTACAATTATTTTTGCCAAAGAATGGCAAATTAGGGATTATTTCACATGTATTTTGGTCAACTCTAGTTTGAAAAAAAAGAAATACATTATAGGTGGTCAAAGCAAAAATACATTGCTTCCCATTGTGAATCTTAAGGGAAGACCATGATTGCCATTTTAGATGCTAATGTATCTCTTGTACTTCACTATATGGTTCTAAAGAAAATCCAAAACCTCCTACCTTTGAATACCGTACCCGGAGGTCACCTTTGGCGCTCTTTTGCCAAATTGTTGTTTAAAGTCCAAAATGTACTTTGGCACTTTAAAAAATCATTTCTGAAAAATTGGGCATTACAATAAAAAAGGTATTGTAATTGTTTCAACCACCACCTCAAATAGATTCAAAAGTCACTTTTGTTGCAAGTGAATGAAGATGAACACACAATCTCTTTATAGAAGTAGGGTGGTAGAAGGTTAAACAACCTATGTGGGATATGTAAATTAGGATTAGTAGAAACTAAAAAAAGTTGGTAAGTCAATCTAAATTTCATCTCCAAAAATCCGTTTGAGATTTCGAGTCTCCATTCAAAAGTTATGAACAAAATTCAGAGAGGGGTTGAAAGGGACATTTTCTTTGACATTTTCAAACATCTTCTTCAAAATTTATTTGTAACTTTTTATTGGAGGCCCTAAATTTCAAATGAATTTTTGGAAATTAAATTTAGATTGATTTACTAACTTTTCTTAGTTCAAAGTTTTTGAAAAAAGTTATTTTACTATGCCAAAATGAAGTCTGAAGTTCTACATTGAACACAATTACTGCATTTTGACAATGAGTGGTCAAGCTCTCAACTTCAAATTGTCCCATATCCTTTGAGGATTCATGATGAACAATAAATTTCATTATAAAAACGACCTTTGCCCACATTACTAAATAGTCAAGTGTTGACATCACATAACATTTAGTAGCAATTAGAGAGATTGCCTTCCGGTGGATGGAATGATGTGGAATATTCACATCATTTCATTTGAGGGATGAAATGGTGTGGAACATTTCATATCTAACTTAGCTAAATGGCCATGTGTCAATAATATTAGAATTTTGCTTGATGCCAGTGTTGTGACTGCACAATCAGATTATTGGAAAATTGAACACCTTCAATTTAAGCAATACACAAAAAAAACAGCTTTAAACAAAATGACAATCAATTTTTTGAGGTAAAAAATTTTAGTGTTTGAATTCCCTCAATTTGCTTTGTAAGCCATTCATGTTCTACAAATTGTAATTAGAAGACAATTCTTTATATGCACATGGGGTGGTAGGAGGTAGAACAACTCATGTGGGATATATAGGAGTAGGCTCGAAAATCGCTCAGGCTTTAACAAGCGTCCATATAGGAGTGCCTAAAATAGTGTGGAGTGTTTTAGAAATGGAACAATTTTTGTGTGGTGTTGGAGGTAGGTCATCTGTGCATGATTTAAGAGAACTTCACATTTCAAAGTGCTGACATTAATGTGTGGTCTTCATTTCTACTCGACTTCTTAATAATTTTAAAGTAAAATTGATGTACAATTACTACAACACAATATATTTAAAATTACAGTGGGGAGGGGATTGAATGAGGATGCCCTCTACTTGATTTTTTGAGGGCTATGAAATTGAATGAATGATTTTGAACTCTGCAGCCTTCAATACATTGACTACTACAAATGTATTTAAGAAGATGTGGGAGTGCTTTTACAAATATTAGCCGTCACTTTCAGGAAATACGCCGCCCAACTTCATAAAAAGATAGAAAGCAGAATACATTATATTAATAAAATAGTGCCATGAAATATTATATTAGAAAAAAGTCCCATGAAACAACCATTAAGTGTCTTCTTCGACAGCACGTTCATGACAGAGGTGTAGGATATTAGGATTTAACACAGCAAACTTGAGCAATAGAGGTGATTTCAACAGAGAGACATTACTGAAATAGCTTTGTCACAATAATCTTCACTTGAAATTCAAGTCCTTGTAGCTCGCATCCAACTTTGTAGCATGAGTGACAACAACGATTCTGAAGAGGGAAGTGACTGCGATGGAGAGAGTTGGCAAAAGCCCAGGAATTGGGGCAGCAGCCAATCTGATTTTAATGAAGACAATGAGGAACTGGAGGTGGAGCAGAACCATGAGTTATTCCCTTGGGCAAAAAGAGAAGAAGAAGAACAAGAGTGGTTTGAACAGATGGACGCATTTGAGCGGGAGGAGACAATGGGGGGTACTTCCAATGAAGCTAAATTAATCCAAGCAGAGGAGCTGCGCCGAATCCATTGCAGGCAAAGCAAGTCGCAGCATCCACGTACTGAGACGACATGTAGCTTGGAAGGTGGCAGTCAACATGGGCAAGCAGGGAGTGAGGAGCAGAGTCGGTGCAAAAAGAGGGAGGCCCCACAGAACAAGGTCCACTAGTCTGTGGCAGCTGCAACGATGTCGAGGGAGCTGGCGGACTTGGCAGAGAATGATTACAACCTAACAAATGATGAAGGTCCCGTGGAATTCAACTGTGTGGACCACACCTGGGATTCTCCAGAACCTTCGCCAAGGTCAGCAGGCAAGGAATCGCCGCAACTAGTGAGGCAACAACGGACGGAGCGATCTGCAAAAGGACCACGAGGACTACACGGCGGCCAACACAGGACTGGGTTATCCCACATAGCAGCTGAAGCATGTATGGGTTGTCACATCCCCTCTCCTCTTGTGACATCCCCAATACATGCTAATAGAAGATCTATTCCTAGGAAGAAGAAAAATGGGAACTGGACTAGTCAGGAACTAAAATTAGCCATTGCTGAAGTAGACGATGGTATGTCCATAAGAGCTGCTGGTAGACATCATGGCATACCTGCATCTTCTTTAAGAGGACACATTTACGGCACTACATTGCAGAGGAAAAGGGGGAAACAAGGTGTCTTAACAGTTGATGAAGAAAAAGAACTAGTTCAGTACTTGATACAAATGCAGAACTTGGGTTTTCCATTTACAATAGGGCAATTGAGAGAGAAGGTGGGCATTCTTACCCAAAGTAGAGTGACCCCTTTCAAGGATGGGGTCCCAGGTCCAGGCTGGATCAAGTGTTTTAAAAAAAGACATCAAGAATTAGCTATTAGAAAAGCACAAGCCCTAGACCAAAAGAGAGCTAAGAATCTGAATCCAGAAAGTGTAGGTTCTTTCTATGACAATCTTCAGAAAATCTATGACCATCACAGTTATGAGCCCAATCACATTTGGAATTGTGATGAAAGTGGGGTTCAAGCAGGCAAGGATGGTGGAGGTTATGTGATAGCTAAAAGAGGATGCAGAAACGTGAACATGGTCATACCAAACAACAGAGAGTGGTTAACAGTCTTATCATGCATAAATGCAAAAGGAGAGAGTGTTCCAAACTTCTATATATTCAAAGGGAAGAAGAAATCAAGAAATTTTCTTTACAAAACAGGAGAGAAACATGTTGTCATGGCTATGCAATCTAAAGCCTGGATGACTAATTGCTTATTTTCAGAGTGGATGGTTCACTTCCTAGGCATTCTATCAAAGAAGTATGGAATATCTCCTACAAATAGACATCTTTTAATTCTAGATGGGCATAAATCCCATGTGAGCTTGGAAGTGATTAGGCTAGCAAAGGCTGAAGGCTTGGATCTTCTTACTTTCCCTTCACATACATCTCATGCCATGCAGCCATTAGATGTTACATGCTTCTCTTCATTCAAGTTCTCTTTTAGAGCATATAGGGACAAGTGGACTAGAAATCACAAAGGCAAATTGCCTATCAAAGAAGACCTTGCCCAATGGGTGTCAAATGCTCTAAGAAGAGCATTGTCAGCTAGAACATCAAGAAAGGCTTTGAAGTCACAGGCATATTTCCTATCAATCCTAGGGCTATGGATTCCAAAGTGGGCCCTAGTCAAGTATATGACAGGAGTACAAGAGGATCAGCCCATGATGAGAGTGAAGAAGGCCCCAGTGCAGTGCAGACGGAATTTGAGCTTTAGCCTTGGGAAATACAAGAAATTATGGAAGAGGTTGATGAGGACCTTCCAAACTGTACACAGTACTATGTGGATATAGAAGGTGATGACGAGGAAGGAGGTGGACAAGGAAATGGAGAAGCTACTTCTAGTGACGAAGAAGGTGAAGAACTCTATATTAAGCAAAAAAAAAGAACAAGCCGCATGCAGGGAAGCAGTTCAGCAACTGAAATGCAGGGAAGTCTTGGAGCAGAGGGAATGCGGGGAACAAGGGATAATGCTTTCAGCCAGTTCCTTAAACTACCACGTGTGCAGTTACGCCCTCGGAAGAATAAAGGTATGGAACCTCAAATCGATTACCAACATTCTATATTGTTGACAGCAAAGGAGCATTTGAAAAGTGTGGAGGAGCTGTCATCAAAGAAGGAAGAAGCTGAAAAAGAGCGGGATAGGCGGAAGTTAGAAAGAGAGGCCACCAGACAGGAAAGGGAGCAAGAGAAGAAAGAAAAGTTGAAAGCCAGAGAAGCGCGCGCTGAAGAAGCCAGAAGTAAAAAAAAGCACAAAGATCTTTGGAGTGCCAAAAATGTGAGAATGCTAGGAGAGAAGTTACATGCAGCAATACGTGAAAATGCCCTTGTTGTAGGCTACAGGGCACCTTACTGCGGTTTTATGCCTCAAATCTGCAAGGAAAATCAAAAGCTAGCCATACAACAAAGGAGAGCCAAAAAGAGAGGTGAGGATACTAGAAACTTACCTCCTCTGCAAGAAGTTCGGCCTTTCATGATGAACGCCACAGCTGGTCCGCCGCACATGCAGTACGTGCCTCCATACTTTTCCACTGGTCCGCCGCAGATGCAGTAGCTGCCTCTATACTTCTCCAGCATTGTCCACCAGAGCCCAAGTATTCAGTTTGCCAACAACTTCAGTGCAGCCATAGGGTCAGCTTCTGCAAGTTATAGTGCACCGTTCATCAGTTCCTGCAGGACATCCCATTGATGTGCAAAACTTTGAGAACAAGAAGTGGAAGTGAGCTTACTGGTATCATGCAGGGACGTGGGTGATGCACAGTTCCAAAGTGCTTCTACAAAACACGGTGGAGATTAGAAGGGGCGGCATTTTCAAGGCAAAGACATTGCAATTTCAAAGCAAGTTTCAAAGTCAAGGATGATGGGATATTACCTGTATAGGTGAAAGTGTTGGAAGCACACAGCGGACTGTGGAGGAGGCGCTCCATCACCTCCATGCTCCGCCCATTTTGTATCTGGAAGTTGCTCTCTTCAATTGAAGAAGGGCTGCAGCTTGGAACTTCAGTGGAGCTTGGAGCTTCAGCGGAGCAGTTGCTCTCCTCAGCCTGCAGAAACGGGGCCGATTGAAGACAACAGCAGCTTCAACGGAGCGTTGCAGTCATGAAGGTAGCGGAGCACCAAACTGAAGAAGGAACAAAGCTTGGAAGTGATCATGACCGGGGTTGGAGCGCAGCATTGCAATATCAAAAGACTGCGATTTGTAGAAGGAGAGGCTCCAACATCTCCAAAGCTTTTGGCGCGACGATTTGAAGTTTCAGAAATTTGAATGCAGGCAACGGTCAAGGACTGCCATGTGCCGCGCAAAAAATGGCGCCGAACGACTCTCTCTGCAAACCTGACGGAGCTTCACAGCTGTGTCGCTCAGTTTCTGACTGCTGGAGACCACAGGCATTAATAAGCGGTCGCTTTTTGCCTTCTTAGGGGGCGCTTCAAGATTGTCAGGCGTCTGCAATACCACTTATGAGGCAGCCAGTTCTTGTAAAAGGGTGGTCCATTTGGTAGTGATACATAAGTTTAGGTCATAGTTGTCAGGCTTTAGTGCGCAGGCATAGAATACCATAAGCGTTATTTAATAGTTTTTGTGGACACTTTCAGAACTTAAATGAGCTTTACAAGCATAGTATTAATTGCTATGTGCACTGACTTGTTCTGTTCAAAAGCAACTTCGTTATCATTATTGTTGTAGCCTAAGGACATGAATAGTGATCTATACAGTTAGCACTTTTGAAAATCACTGTAAATTCATTTTGAGTGCGAAATTGATTCTAAAAATCTGGATTGTAGTGTCTCCCATTTCACTTCCGATCAAAAATGTGGAAAAAAAATTTTGAACCTCTGATTTCTCAAAACAGAGGTGCTTTCTCTTAGATGAACGCTTACTAAGCCTCCTCCTATATAATTTAGAATTTGTAGTTTCTCAATCGCTTACAGTCATAGTTAAGTCTAAAGTAGGAATTGTGTTAAAACTAGAATTTCAGACCTCATTTAGGCATAGTGGAATACTTTTTTCAAACTAGAAACAAAAAAAAGTTAGAAAATTAAATTAAGTTTCATCTCCAAAAATCTGTTTGAGATTTCAATATTCTACTCAAAAGTTATGGACAAATTTCAAAGAAGATGTATGAAAATGTCAAAAAAAATCCTTTCCAACCCCTCTATGAAATTTGTCCAAAATTTTTGCTAAGAATATTGAAATCTCAAACGGATTTTTGGAGATCAAACTCAATTTAACCCCTAAAGGTCAAAGACTATGTTTTCACCAAAAACACTCCAAAACTGCCATTTCTATTACAAGTACCAAATTTTAGAAAAAAAACATTTTTTGACACATGTAATTGTAGGATCTTGTAGTAAACTTGTTTGAGAATATGTAGAAAAAATTTCAGAATTTTCCACCTTGTAGATTGCAAGATATTAACATTTGAATTGACAAAAACCGTTTTTTGGACCCTGCGAAAAACCGGGCAGCTGCACTTCACAAGGTCACATTTAAATGAAAAAATGCTGAAAATAGTGGTTACTCCTTGGATTCATTCTTCAAAGCAAGCTGGCTACATGCTTAAAAATTTCAGATCATTTGGAACTATACAACATATAGGAAAAAAATATTAAGTAGAAAGAAGTAGAGAATCATTCAAAACACAAAATTGTTAAGAATTTAATTATGGAATTGAAAAATGTCAATCCCAACGATTGTAATATTGCAATAAACAATATACATCCTATACTTTTAATTTTTTCAAAAAATATTAAAAATTGAGTTAAATAATGGACTTCAAAGTTTATTTTAGAGTAGAGAATCCATAACTGCCCGCAAATTAGAACACCTCATAATTTTCATCTCATAAATCAAAATGGAATAATTCAAAGCTTTTCATGTGTAAATAAACCTAAAGAACCAATTTCAAATTTTCATTTTTTTTAAAAGCGATTTTTCAGAAATTTTTTGAGCTGCCCGCTAACCATTGAAAATGACATATCATCCAACAACTTTTTAACCATGTAGTCAAAAGTTTTGAAAATTGTCGGGCCTTAAAGCTACTCCTCGGGCACACATTGTGTGAAATTTTCAAAGAAAAAAAATAAAATTTCCGTCCGCAATGAGCTGCCCAAAATCGCTATGTTGCCAAAAAACGCCGTTTGGTCCTTTAGGGGTTAATTTTCTAAGTTTTTTTAAGTGCAAACATTTTTGAAAAAAGTTATTCCACTATGCCTAAATGAGGTCTGAAATTCTAGTTTTAACACAATTCCTACTTTAAACTTAATTATGAGTGGTTGAAAAATTACAAATTCTAAATTACATATCCCACATGGGTTGTTCTACCTCCTATGACCCCATATTTACATAAAGAGCTTTTCTTCTCTACAAAAAACTCAAAATAAGTTACTGATGGTAAATGATTAGATTGCATTGGTATAATATTCAATGGATTCTTTGGATTTGGGCAAACCATCTATCCTTCATTAGATGATATTTGGGGGTCTTGGAGGGCCGTTTCAGGCATGTTCTTTGATCTGCCCAGATTCAGTGAACGCCGGTACGGGTGTGTCAGAATTTTTTTTTCAAAAAAAAAAAAAAAAAAAAAAAAAAATTCTTACCAAAATATCATTTTAAGCAAATTTTTTTTATTTTTTTATTTTTTTCAAGAAATTACGTGACAGTCGCTCGACCACGTCAGCCAGCTGCTGCTACTGCGTTCCCGCAGTCTGGGAACGCAGCAGACAGCAGGGGAACTCAGAGCCCTCCAAGACCTCCGAATCTCATCTAATGTATAATTATTTGTTGTTTGTATGTTTCATTCAAGAATTAGCCAAAAAAATGTAGCGCACCATAAATGTATTGCCATTGTCTCGGTCTTGAAGCTTACATTAATAACATATAGATGAAATTTGTGGATGAGGACTTCAGAGAGTAAAAGGCTGTCTCACTAAATGTTATTGAATGTTTTGCAAGTTGTATTGGAATTTTCCAACATTTTGACTTTCTTTACAACCAATTTTCATTGTATTCGGCAAGGTGACCTGTTAATTTTCCAAATTTTTTGGCTTTGAAATTTTTAATTGTTTTTCACCAAAGGTGACCTTTGGTTATGGTAGTGGAACAATAAAAGAGCCTTTTGCTACATGTAAAAGCCACATGGGTGTGTTCACTGATTCAAAAAATTAGGTGACTTTCCAACCCAATTCCAACCTTTTCATCTCTAATTCAAAAACTTTGAGTCCCAATTGCGCATTCAACGCAATAAAACTACATTAGAATGCAACAAAATTGAATTGTATATAAAACTAGAGTTCCAAATTTGGCTACAATCTATAATAGGTCTCCTTACCTTAGAGTAAGTTTAAATTATGTCTCTAATTTTGATAGTTTATCAAGTGAGCTAAAATAATAAAATGACCTAAGTACACAATCATTCGATTATGAGAGCTAAGTTGCAATGCAATATTTTTAACATGAAGAGAGAAAGAAAAATAACTCCAATCTTTGGAGGGTTGGTCCAACCAAAGAGTCTATTCATCTTTGGTCCCATATCACTATAAGATAATCTCGTTTTTGATGACATTAGCATAGGTTTAGGAGACGGACTTTAGTGGACATCTAATAAAACAACTTGTGTTTTTATGTCAATAATAATAACATTCAATGTAACATTCAGATGTTACATTCAACATAATTGTTGATTTATTGGACGTCCAATAAAATTCGTCTCCTAAAATTACCCTAATGTCATCTAAAACATGGATTTCTTATAGTGATTTGCATTAAAGGGGATTTGAGGGTCTTGGAGGGCTGCAAGTTTCCCTGCGTCCTAGACTGCGGAAACGCAGCTGCAGTAGCTGATTGATGTGGCACATCGATAGCCACATTATTTTTGAAAAAAAAAAAAAAAATTGCTTAAAATGATATTTTAGAAAAAAAAATTCTGACAACCCTGTACCGCTGTTCACTGCATCAGGCCAAATTGGAGAACGGGCCTAATACGGCCCTCGAAGGCCCTTGAATCCCCTCTAATGGAAATCCTAGGATTGCGAGCAAATGACACCAAGACTACATATTGGCTTTGCTAGAAGTAGGACTCTATGTGAATCATGTAAAAGAGAAAGAGGTAAGTGATAGATTTTGTTAGAGAGATTGGTATAAATAAAAATTAATGAGAAAAGGCTTAAAATGGTGTATTCTAAGGAATTAGGAGGTTTGAGAAATTTGAAAGCAAGTAAGTAAATATTTTAGAAGTAGGCGTGGAACTTTGGGAGTTGTTGATTGATGCTATATATAACTACTTCTAGACTTTCAAAGAATTCAATATTAACAACGGGAGAAAAAATATTGGGAAATAATCATGAGAGATAATGAAAAACACTGGAAGATCCAGAGATTTATACAAACATCAAACGATAATTATCTAGAGATTTCTGGATGTTTTGGCCAAAATTTACCAAATAGTCCAAAAGTAGTTAAATGTGCTACATATTGTTTTCCGATTTTCATTTGTGTAGAAGGATGTGTGTGGAGTATTATTTGGCAATGTTGTTGATATTGTTGAGCGTTTGGCGGATGGTAATTGTGAATAAATTTAGTATTCGTTGGAATAGTTTTATAGATAGAATGTATGAGGTGCCTTGTGCACAAGCTGTGATGACAATCAATGGTTGAGTGTTCTAGCCTTCATTTTAGAGAGCATTAAGGAAGATTCAGTACTTGTTAATTTTGGTTTTAACAAAGTCAGTAGAGAATTGGTCGTTGCAATATGTGAATTCAAAGAATTGAATGCAAGTTGTTGAGGATCTTGGAGTTGGAGTTGGTGTTTCATATGGTATGTCCTGAATGAGTAAGAGATTTAGGCATAATTTGGCTATGCAAGTGCAATTGTTTGTGTCATTGCATAAATAGGGATAAAACCATAGGGGAATAGTATGGTTGGGTGATTTGCTTCAGAAATTTAGCATTCATTAGTGTGAACTGTGAAGCATCGTGTGTTTATATGTAATAGTCATAATTTATAAATTTTTGAATAGATTTGTTGTATCTTATGATTCTAAATGCTTTTATATAGGGTTTTGTAGAATAGGACTTGTGTTTAGGATGTGTCTATTTGGTTGAGGTTACGTAGTAGGTATATAATGGAAGGCAATTGAATAGGCGAAAGAGATATTTGCTTGTGTATTTCATATATTGGGCTTATCAAAACTGAAGTAAATATTTGATGGAGAATTTGAGATTATTGGATTAGTCTAGAATTGTTTGAGGGTTTATAATCAATGTGTGGATTTTTTTATCCAATTGTTGATGTTTGGAAAGTTATATGCAGGTTTGATGTTGTCTGTCTTTTTTTTAGATATGGTTTGAGAAAGCACATGGGTCCTTTGTAAGGTGTTTTTTCATGAGAAAACCAATTATTTTTATATAGAAAGCATGACATTGGATGGGAATCTTCATGATCATGTAGAGGTTGTCTATATCCTTTTTAGTTCCTTGCTACTCTACTGCAAGGGCATCAACAATATCATTTCCTTTATATTGGAGTGGACTTTGACCGTTTGTATTGTAAGTAAAAAGGTTTAGTTTCAAAGCATTGATACTATAGAAGTGAGCATTTTTTGTCAAGATGATTGTACTGAAATGTAGGCTTTTAATTTGAGGTGGTTAAGGATAAGATATATTAGATTGAGACTATCTATGAAGATGTATACCAATTCGTGTGGGTTATTTTGGAACAGATGTAAAAGTAATGTGTGTATTGCTATTAATTTTGTTCATACTATATTTTGTAGTCCTAGAAGTCTAGCGGAGAGTTCAATTTTCCATGGGGCTTGTAGATGTTGCTTTTAACAATTGCATCTATTCAACAAGAGGTTGTTTTTGTGGAGATATAAAAGAGCCATCAATTTAGTAGTAGAATTGTGAAGGATATTTGAGCAGAGGAGTGGTGTTGAAATGGTTGGGAGCTATAATTGCACATTTGTTGACTCTTAGATGGATCCATTTCAATCCAATTACAAAAGAATTCTATTTTGTTAGTTGAGGTTTGATGAAAGTTATTTCTTCGAACAATGATGCTAACTAGTGAGCGTATAAGGACGTGCACCTATGAGCCTTAAATCTAGTTGTAGGTATATATGTACAATTATTCAAAGTTTTTTATAACAAATGTACTTATAACATATGTACATTATAACATTGAATGAGTCTGTAAGTATCTATAACATAGACACCTATAGCCTTGGAGCATCAGGACTCATTGAAGAAGTAGGAAGCGCAATCAAAACTGCAACCATTTAGGAGAAGAATGTTGTGAAATGGATGCTTGATGTTGGAATAGTAACCGTAAGATCTTGAGTGTTACCCCACATAATCTTGCAAAATGATCACGAATTCAGGAAAATAGTAGTGGATGTGTAGATCATAAGCTTTGACCGGCAGGTGACTTTGACGGGCAAGTGGTGACCTCGGTGCAAATGACGTCAAAACTGGCATAGAATGGCTTGCAAAAATGCGTGAAAAATTCCATTTTGTAGAACATGAATTGCTTAATGGAATTATGCACGTACAAATTCATTGAAAGAAGTTGCAAAAATGCAATATGGAGGACCTTGCAATGCACAGTTCTCTTAGAAGAGAAAAATGGGATTTTGGGGGGGAAGGAACTGACCAAACCAAGAACTTGCCCGATGCCACATAAAGTAGAGGTTCATGAATGCTTGCATTTTGACAGTTGTTAAGAGGTTGGCCTACAAAAATAGTTAAATAAGTGCATCATGTCTGGTTTTCAGACATGTGGCAATGTGGCATTTAAAAAAAAGGTACACATTTATGGTTTTCAAACCTGTGGTAATGTATTGTGCCTAATTTGCCAACAAGATAATGCTATATGTCTTCTGTCATAAATTTTGTGAAGACGTGATACTATTTTTTTAATGAGCACATTTGTGAGCCAGTCCTCCTGCCCCTTTGTAAATTTGACTTGCAAAATTTCATTTCAGCAAATTTTTGACTTTGGGCATACTAAAATTTTGCCCCAAACTCTAATCTTCCACTACTATTAATTTTAGTTTCTAAGTTCTTTGACAAAGACCACCGCTGACACCACCAGTGCATTCCAAACCCACGTCTCCACTCCCAAAAAAGAAGGTGGATGAAGACTCATTGTTCTCCACGTTTTGTGAGCGGTCAACTCTGTTCTTTGTCTAGTTTTTGGACGTCAAAGCATTCCAAGGATAACCATAGAAGGTATTTATAATATATTTTCCTAGGCTCATAGGTTCATAGATTCTACGCTCACATACTAGCACTCTCCTTTTGTTGAATAAGGAAGGAAGATCATTGGCATATGTAACACAATTTATAGTTGTGTGTGAGGTGTGGAAGGTGTAATCATGGTTGTTTCAATCTAGCCATTGTAGTAAAGGTCTAAGAAGATAATAAATAGATATGCACTTGATATATCTCCTTCTATGTTTTTGTAGAGTATGGAAATTGGTATGGTTTGGTTGAAGTGTTGTCTTGAGAATGTAATGGTAGAATTAGAGTAGATATTACCTATTAGATTGAGTGCATTTTGTGAGTAACTAAGGTTTGTCATTTGAGCTAATAGTCAAGGATGGTCTATTGAACCGGAGGCATTTTTGAAGTCAATGTAGAAGATGTATATAACTTTATTTGTAAGCCGTGCAACTTCAAGTGCTACTATTAATAGTTGTCTAACTATGCAATTGTCTTATCGGAATCCTTTTTTATTATCGTGGAATATTTGGTATTGTTTACCATAGTTGACTAGAAAGACTTGTGGAGTGCTAGTGAACAATTTATAGATAGTATTAGCGAGAGTAATAGGTCAATAACTAGTGAGGAGGGTGGGGTCAAGTTTTTAATAGAGGATGATAGTCAAAGTAATTTCTCAAAAGTTTAGGATTTGTTGTTGTTTGTAACATTGTTTGAAGAATAGGTATAGAAGGTCATAAAATTTAGTAGGCATGTTTTTGAATATAAAGTTTGGAACATTGTGAAGACCTGGGGGTTTATTATTGGCTAGATTTTTTGTGTTAAATCATAGTGTGCCTTGTCAAATGTATACAAAATAGTGAAATTAGGTGGCCCCACACTAATTTCTCGATTGTCCACACTATAAACATATTCACTGCTTTTCTACAATGATGCATTCAAATCAGAGCCATGTGTATGGCATAGATTTGTGCACCGATTCAAGGCTTGGTTCAAAGAGTGGCATGCGCTTTCATATGGAATAAGCATTGATCCATGAAGTAATTCGTCTTAAGTAAGGCAACCTAATTGGCAAGGCAACCTAATTTCACTATTTTGTATAGTTTTTATTCGTGAGTTTGATTGGCCACATTTTTGAAGTACAAATCCATCAATTATGTAGTGCCAAAGGTATTATTGTGTTGCTTGACATGCTATTCTAATTGTCATCTAGATATTAGTTATAAATGGGTATGATAAGGTGGTTAGACAATGATTATTGTATGTGTATTTTTTTGCAATACTATCTAGTTTTGTATTAAAATTGACAAATTTGTCTTTATGCAATCAAGTGGTAGATTGTCAGAGTTTTTGAATATTTGTTTATGGATTTGTTTAGATTGGATTTGGAGAGTGTGTCTATATTTGGCAATGGTTTTTGAATGTTTTTGGCATTTGCTTCTGTAAATTATTTCTAGCACTAGCTTTGATTGGTTTTTTAGCTCACTTAAGGTTTGTATTGTTAGATGAGACTTCAGGCCCAAAACATGCCGTGAGTATCCAAGCGGTGGGGAACATGGAAACTGTGCCACATACATGGTTAGAAGATTGCTATGTCAAATAATAATATTTAAATTATTTTTTAAAATTATTTTAAAATTATTTAATGATTTAATTTAATTTAATATTTTTCATATTTAATATTCAGACAGCGTACTGTTGGTTCACAACAAGGTGAACAGACTTGAAATAACCCTCCCTTGGCCTCAAATCTCATCTAATGCTAATCATTTTGTAAGATTAGAGATGTTGAAGGTGGAAATCTGTTGAAGAGCGGATAATTCGTGATGTGGTGGATGTGTGGGTGTGTATTGATTTGTGTTGTAATTGACAATGTATATTGCTTTCCGTAGTGTAGCATGGATTTGTATCTGATTTTTCTATTATTTTAGTATAGTGTACAATCGGTAGCCATTTTGAAATTGGATTTTATTTGTGAGTGTGAGTGGTGATGGTGCTAAGCAAGTTTCATGTAGTATTGTGGATATGCTGGATGTAAGTGTGTGTAGGAGGGTGTTTTGCATGCATACTATACTAAAATAATAGAAAAATAACTTCCCTTGCTTCTTTGTTGTTAGGGAAGTTTGTTTGCTGATAGGATATCAGTTAAAAGGCTATTGTCTGTGCATTGGTTTCCAAATATTTGGTGCAAAGTTTTTCCAAGTTTGAATTGGATATTGGATTGAGTAAGCTGGATTTGTATGTATTTGGTTTTGGGATCTCTCTAGTGAATAATATATTTGGAGGTTACTGTAAACAAACTAGGAAGTAGTTAGAGTTTTGTTAGGAATTGATGTCGATTTGAGAGGTGAAGTTTCAAAAGTATATGATGTAATACCAATCAATTAGGTTGGTGTGTATTACGTTAGTTGTTTACTCCTTAGTAAATTTATGTTGAATTAGTTAAGATGTAATGTAGGCCAATGGAGTTCCTGAATTGTCTTCATTGGTGGTCTAGTGGAGATGGTGCATGCCAGGTAGCACTAATGTTGTGATTTTATAAGAAAATGTCTTCATTGAAATGGCTACATAGTATATACTAGATATTTGTATTAGAGTGTCTTGTAGAAAATGCAGTTACTGCATCTTTTCATTACACATTGTGAGAAAATGTCAATTTTCAAGAAAAAATGGCATGATTTCCAAAAAGGATACATGTGGCATTATTCCATTCGTTGTTAAGCTTTTGCAAAGGTATACAAGTGCAAAATGCCCAGTAAGGATGAAGCTAAAATGAATGAATCCTGAGTAAAACCCAAAAATAATCCATTGAAACCAAACCGAAATACAAACATAGTTAAAATGAATTTGAAATTGAAACACTTGCCAAGCAAAGACTACCCATAAGAAATCAAGTAAGAGCTTTGCCAAGGAATGAAACTATCATCAAGCAACAAAGAAGCAAGAATCAAACAAAAATTAGAACTACAGATGCAAAGCAAGCATCACCGAAGGTACTCAACAAACACAATAATAGCAGACCTCAAGCATTCCACTGATTATAAGTTAAGCTAACATCAACCACCTATTACAAGTTAAGTTTACATCATAAAGAACTTGTTTTGTCATTTGCTCAGTTTTCAATAGCTTCAACAACAACATCACCCTACACTCCTCTAGAAACCTTATTTTACGATACAAGTGAGTTTACTCCAATACTCAATCTCACTCAAAACTCGCAATAGAGTCGTAGTAGAATCTAAACCCTAAAGCTTTCACTAGAAGAAAATTGCATTTTACTTGATAGAAATTGCGCTGTACTCAACAAAAAAGTATGGAATTGGTTTTATTGAGTTCTCCCTTCATAACGCAAAATTTTGCATTCAAACACAAAATTTTGCGATTCACTTGTCGAATTTTGTATTGAAACTTTGGAATGCAGAATTTTGTGTTACGAAGGGAGAACTCAACAAACCGATTCCATACTTTTTTGTTGAGTACAACGTAGTTCCTGTCTAGTAAAACACAGATTTGACAAGTAAAATGCACTTTCTTCTAGTGTTTGACGTCCAGATTCTTGGAGTAGACACACTTGAGCTCTCAGAGATAAAACCCAGCCACAAAACAAACTGAGTTGTGACCTTGTGATATCATCTATTAAAGCTACAGACTCCCAAAGCATTAAACATCACCAACACTCCTTTAGAAACCCTATTTTAGGACACTTGAATCTCTCCCAGCAATACCTCCCTAGCGTCCAACACCAAAGAAAATGAACAAGTGAGTTTACTCCAACATTCAATCTCACTCAGACGTTGCAGCAGACTTTGAACCTCCAACGTCCCAACTCCTTAGGAATTAAAGAATGCAAAAAATCGCGCGTAAATTTCTTATACGAAAATTAATCAGTATCGAGAAAATCTCCAAAGAATGTAAACACAACAAGCATCAAAGTTGATCTCTGAAGCGGCTACAAACATATTCTGCTATTGACTTCAAACCCCAACAATTTGGTTGTTGCTCATAATCATTCAATTAAAACCTTCCTCCAAATGCTTCTCTTTGTAACAGCATTAATACGAACTATGGCAGCTTTGTTTCCCTGCTTCCTAAGCAAAATTGCAAATTTACAAACACGAATACAAACACAAACGCTTAAGTGTCGAATGGCTAAGCTCCAAATCCTATCGGGGCATCGACGGGTCCTGTTTTTCCAATAGACGGTGCTTTATCGACGGCTCTGAGAGGCATCTCGACTTTTTTCAAAAAGATCAACGGCCCACATTCAATGCCATTTGCGGCAGGTTTATGAACGGCGCTTGGGATGGTTTTAAAAATTTTCCATCCGATCAGACGGCTGATTTTATTTGGCAAAAAAGGAGGCACACATAGGCCTTGGTTGCCTCTTTTTGGTACATCGTATTGTATTATGGAAGATGTATGTATTAGATATTTGTATTAGAGTGTCTTGTATAATGTAAATGAGGGGTATATCATCATCACAAGTAGGCATGTAGAAATTTGAAAATTTTATTGGTTGTAGAGATTGATTCTTGATTTTCAGTATTTGTAAATAAGATGATATATTTGTTGGAATTTCAATTTCATATATATTATCTAGAGAAGCATAGGATTCATAAATGAGAGTGAGCACGCCTCCTCATGTATATTTTAGTACTTGTTTAATGTGCTGTTGAAATTAAGTGTCAAAATGTGTGTTATTGAAGAAAAGTTTGTAATTAGGGAATGTGTGTTCTATGTATTTGGTGCATTAGTTTGTTGACATCAATTTTGACAAACGACATGAAAGTTACAAGGCACTTTAGTTGTAAATAGTTATGGAATCTCTACTCAAAACTAAACTTTGAAGTCCTTTATTGAATTCAATTTTCAATATTAAAAATATGAATAAAAAACATGATGGAGGTTATTTAGTACAACATTACAAGTGTTGTATTGGAATTTTTTAGTTCTAAAACTAAATTCTTAATAATTTATTATTTTTAGTCAAATCTTACATCTGTCTACTTATTATTTTTTCCAAGCATGAATTTGGAATATTTTTTGTTGAATTTTTTATATGAATTTCCAACTTATTTGTTCAAAATATTATAGAGAATTGCAAACTGTAGGATATGTAGATTTTTGGAATAAAAGTTTAAAAGATGAAACTTAATTATTTGCAAAGAGTTGAAAATCCTTCTTTTTGAAATTTAGGATACATGATCTTGCAATTGGTAAGCTTTCTTATGTTAAATTTTAGGAGGGTATACTTTAACAAGTTATTTAAGAGATCCTAAAATTGGATCCACCGAAATATAAAAATGACCAAAGCTTTCTAACATTGATTTAGGAAAGAGTGATTTGGGATACTATTGGGCCAAAATGCATCAAAATTGGTTAGAGGGTTAATACAAAATATTTTTCAATTTTTTATTTAATTCTTAATATATACTTAAATTTTACAAAACCAAAAACTTGTATATCCTCTCTTTGAGAACTTCAAATGGTATTTAAAACACTCTTACTGATCGAATAGTCTAATTTGATCTGAATTTTCTTTTTGACTATTTTTCTAACTTTTTTCTAATTTTTCTAATTATTGGTGACAAGAATTTTGAAATTTGGTATCGTCTACTTTGTGTGAATTAGAATGGTAGACAACTTTATCCTTGTACAAACTTCTTCTAGGTAGCTTTCTTATAGTATCAAGCACGCATCTACTAATTTATTGGTTTCATAAATAAAAAATATTACTACAAAGTCACTACACAAAACAAAACAACAAACTTAATAATATAATAGATTTTGATTTGTCACAATCACATAAGAAAATCCCAATGAAAGGGATTTTTGAAGCTCTAATAGGTGGGAGGATATGTAGGTGTTTGATTCCTTATAGGTTGATAGAAAAACAAGGGAATTTTATTTATCCTATGAAAGATTAGTTCTATTTGCATAGCTTGCTTTTCAAATAATTTCCTATTGAAACATCCTCACATGTAGATTTTGTTGATGTAAAGTCTCTTTCCCTTTAGTCTACATCCAATAAAGTCTTGTTGAGGACTCAAAAAGTACATTCCATTCTCTGAATTCAAATTTCACTCTCTGAATACAATTTAATTCACTCTTTGAACCCAATTTCACTCTCTTACATTCTAATGTAGTTTATACTACACTTAGTCTAGAATTAGGATTCAAAAGATTTTAATTGGGTTAAAAAGTCGCCATTTTATGAATTAAATGAACACTACCATGTAGCTTCTAAATATGCTAAAAGAATTATTCATTTGTTTTACAATTTGAAAGGACACTTTTGGATTGTCATTAGAACTCTATATGGTATTAAGTACTCCATTAGCTCCTCTAAGGTCTATAATGGAAAGCTATGTTATTTTTCATCGACCACCTATAATGTATCTTCTTTTCTTTTTAGATAAAATTGACCTAAATACATGTGAAATTTTCCCTTGATTTGTCCTTCTTTTCCACAAAAAATTGTGAATTCCGTAATTATATGTAGTAACCAAAGGATCCAAGAAAAGCTTCCTAATTTATTAAGTCCTCCATCCTAGTACAATTTCAATTGCATCCAACGGTATCCAACATTCTTACAAGGGTCCTTTGAACCCAAAAGTAACTTAGATAAGGTCAAGGAGGATTGATTCTTGCAGAGGCCATTTCTTTCGCCCTTTGGAAAAAATAGAGGAACTTATTATTTATTACAAATGCTCAAATTTAAGAAAAATTGAATTCGTATTTGGAATCAAGAGACCCTTGGCTAGGTGCATAGCTACAGTAGGTGCAGTCCAGAAATATAAAATTAATTACTACAAATATTTACATTTAGTTTTACACTGAGGGGCCTCCCAACGTGGTGCGCACTGGCGACGTCCACGTCAGTAGAAAGGACGTGCTCCGTCAGCGACCAGTTATCTGATCCTGACCTCTCGTTAATCAAGGGCCCGGATGCCTCGAGTACCGCCTGCAAAGAAAGGACTGGGGAAGGCAGACACCCTCTTTGATGCTTGCGAAAGGCGTTGCTTAGATCATTTTTCTGTGAAACAGCTGCTTCGATTTCGCCCTCTTCCGGAGTCGGTGGCTGCCGAACGCAGCCATGGATTCAGGTTCGTGTCACCAATTTCCTGGCGCTCATTTTAAGCCTAGGAACTATTGTTTCTGCTTACGGAGCGCTCTGTGGAGCTTCTTGCGAGGACGGACTCTTGATGTTTCGCTTCTCCGATTCTGCGTTAGTTTAGTGAAAGGATTTCGATTTCAGGAAAGCATGCAGTGACGTTGTGGCGTTTATCGATAATTGACGTTAATTCCTGTGGAAATTTCATTTTTAGGGTTTACTCGAAGAGCTCAATTATAAACTAATTTCGAGTCTTTTAGTAGATCTGGTCAGCTTCTGAATCTAGGCGATGTTTCCGATGCATGTGGAATCTGTCTCAATACTTGATCGGGTATGACCGTATGACCTAGAATCGTGGACCACGATGTCTAAATGCTGGTGTAGTCAGATAGAGTTAATTCGAAGTTAGTCCATAGCACTGATTGTTCAGTGAGGCTCTGTCTCCAAATTGAACTTGCATTTTTTTAATCGTTCCCAAATGCATTGTGGTTTGCCACAGTGGTAAATTTAGGTGTTGCTATTACAACATTGCTGTCGCTCTTTGCAACTTCTGTCGGAAGTCGACGTTAGGTTATTGTTCGTGATTTTGATGCAACCTCTTCGTATTCCACGTAATTCTGAATTTCCTTGTCCGCTATGGCTTAGCGTATTCTTTACTAATTTTTGGTGAAGTAATGAACGTAGTGGCTGTTTCCCCCAGTATACCTATTTATTTTATTAAGTCTGTAATGATAATGAATTAGTGCCGCATTTCAGTTTAATCAATTCTGGTAGTATTTAGGGTTTTGGACGAGTTCTACCCTAAACCCTTATGCCACTTTCTGAATCACAGTAACTGTTCTCTGTAATCAAATTAGGCAGCTGGATTAGTTTGCTGAACCAACATTTCGGGATAAGCATTTCGGGATAAGCATTTGTAGGAAAATACTAATTTATCTGTAGTATCATGACGAAGAGTACTTGCGATGGGGAGTATACTCCTACATGCATTGATTCACCGTTTTCTTTCGATGCACTTGATCACAGATGCAGACATGGAAGATTATGGATTCGAATATTCTGATGAGGAGCCGGAAGAGCAAGATGTCGATATTGAAAATCAGTATTATAATACAAAAGGTATGTATGATTTGTGGTTCTTGTCACACAGAAGTTGTCTCCCTATTCAGTTTGGAATGGTCTACGTTACGGATTGGAACATGGGGTGACGGTTGTACTAAGCGATTTAGGGGGTTTGTGTTATAATTGTCTAACTATGCTGCAACGGTTATTCTAGGATTGGTGGAAGCTGATCCTGAGGGAGCCCTTAGGGGATTTTCGGAGGTTGTAAAGATGGAAGGCGAGAAAGGCGAATGGTAAGCTCCAGTTTTCTTTTAAATTTGTCCTATAATTTGCCATGCTTCCGTCTCACAAGAATGTCCAGATGCAAAAGATGTCGCAAGAACTCAGCTTATTCAATAAGTTTTGAAACTACCCTATAGTTTCCTATTTAAAAATTATATGTTACTGTTTTATTGTATTTTGAGTGACCTTGACTGTATTCTACGGGAACAGTTACTCCCAGAAATTGCAATCTCGTTGGTTTCAGGTGGTTGATTTTGGTGGCAAAGCTGAATTATTGATATGTTGTCAGGGGGTTTAAGGCACTGAAGCAAACGGTGAAACTCCACTATCGGATTGGTAACTACAAGCAGATGATGGATGCTTACCGAGAGATGTTGACTTACATCAAGTCAGCTGTTACACGCAATTACAGCGAGAAATGCATCAACAACATCCTTGACTTCGTGTCAAATGGTGCTAATCAGAACTTGGAGTTGCTTCAGGAGTTCTATCAGACCACATTGAAGGCTTTGGAGGAAGCCAAAAATGAGGTTAATATGCCACTTTACGTTCCTAAAGCCCGAAACTTGGCGCTCCTTAAACTATTCCAATCTGCTTAAACCCACGTACCGCATTCAATATTCTGTTTGCTGATTTAGATATGGAAAGATCACCTTTATTATACCCAACCGCATTTGCTGCAATCTTGCGGTTATTTTTTGTTGTGTAATTGTCATAGTGTTCCCTCAAACGATTAGAAGTAATTATGTGCGTCTCTCACAACTGTCAAAAGAGGATCTTACTTTTGAGATAGAATCTGCGTCACACTCGTAATAGGGCTGCAAGATTTTTGTTTGATGCAAATCTTGAATTTTCTGAGAGTATTTTTGTTGTTCGTGCAGAGGTTGTGGTTCAAGACGAACTTGAAGTTGTGTAAGTTGTGGTTTGACATGGGGGAGTATGGACGAATGAACAAAGTAAGTTTACTAATAAATTTACTCATTGTAAATGAACTGTTGACAAGTATAAGATATTGTAGTACAAATGCACGTCGCCTGTGATCTTCCTATTTTTAATTATTTTTCTTTACATTAGTTGATCAGCTTACTGGGGATTGATGGCTTTGAGGGGACAACTACATGTGTCATTTAATCATATTATCCAGTAATGACTCATGGTCCATTTTAGTAGGGAATGTGCCGCCTGCGTTGCCTCCTCGTCGATTCCTTTGTGATACTTACAGTTGTTCGCCTGTGCAGATCTTGAAGGAGCTCCATAAATCTTGTCAGAAGGAAGATGGTACAGATGACCAGAAAAAGGGCACACAATTGTTGGAGGTTTATGCGATAGAGATTCAGATGTATACTGAGACCAAGAACAACAAGAAACTCAAGGTTACTTCGACTCAAACCTTTAATGCAGTCCGCCTTCTTTTGCTGTGGCAATATACACTTATCCTCCCCATTTTTGCCACCTTTTCTATAATTTGTGATGGCTGAGAATCGTGTCAGACTATTATGTAGGTCTTTCTTTCAGTTGTTTCATAAGCATTCAATAGCACAGTGGGCATAAGAGTTGGTGTTGACTCTCTCCAGTATGAATCTTGCAGCAATTATACCTAAAAGCGCTTAACATAAAGTCTGCTATCCCGCATCCACGAATTATGGGTATCATCCACGAATGTGGAGGCAAAATGAACATGGCTGAGCGACAGTGGGCTGTTGCAGCCACTGACTTTTTTGATGCATTCAAGAACTACGACGAGGCTGGTACCTACAGGAGGATTCAGTGTCTGAAGTAAGCATGTTAAAATATCTTCAATTTGCTTCTATTAGGAGCCTTCAGTAATCGATATCTGAGAATTTCAGTACCAATTTGCGGAAGGTCATATTGTAATGAAGCAGCAGCCTGGAGCCTGATGTGATTTCGTTAACCCCTTGATACATTTACTCCTGATTGGAATGACTCGTATTCATTAGGGTCTATATGGTGTTGCAGGTACTTGGTGCTTGCAAATATGCTCATGGAGTCGGAGGTCAACCCATTTGACGCTCAGGAGGCTAAACCGTGTGTTTCTGAAACCTATCAAATGCAATTGAATAAGCACTCTGAGAGATCCTTCGAATTGATGTGTTCATATGCTGTTTTCGGTACAGTTTTGTGTCTGTTGGTTGCACTCCTTGTCACAAATAACTGAATTCTTTCTTGAAATATTTTTGTTTTAAAGTTTCTTGTTCTGAACGTTCTTGAACATCATATTTGTTAGGCAAATACTCTAAAGAAGGATTGAAATATTGACACTTCAATAGCTTGAAATAGTCAGATTAAGTAATATGTTATCTATTGAATTAGTTCAATGGTTCTTTTAAGTCCTTAGGTGTTTGAAACTGGGATTTGTAGTAGAAAGTTCCTGGAAGTGTTCCTGTTTTTTCACGAATTTTTTAAATTTAAATTTTTTTTAAATATTTGCTACAGGTACAAGAATGACCCAGAGATTTTAGCTATGACCAACTTGGTGGCTGCGTATCAAAGGAATGAAATTCTTGAATTTGAAAAAATTCTGAAGGTACAGACATCTTCTTAGCTGGGGTTGAGTTATGCTTTTAGGGTGGCCATTTCTGCAGAACTACTGACCATGTGAGATCACTTGGTTTCGTCTTAAAGAATACGCCCATGGTATTTACAGCATGCTTTTGCGTTCTTGTGCTGGTTTTGATATGTAGAGTAACAGAAAGACGATAATGGATGACCCCTTCATACGGAATTACATTGAAGACTTGCTCAGCAAAATCCGTACCCAAGTGTTACTGAAGCTTATCAAGCCTTACACCCGAATCCGCATTCCCTTCATATCTAAGGTACACCTGTTATACCTTGCATTATTGAATAGTTTCAAATATCAAGAGTTAAGTGCCTTTATTGTCTCCCCTATCGGTTGCGCTACCGTTATACTTCACAGTGAATTGTATGTGTTAAAACCCTGAAATGCTAGGCCTATATCCATGCTGTGATCCGTGAATAGTTTGTATGCCCCATTTATTTCTACAACTGAATGAAGATTATTATCAAAAAAAAATTCACAGATGAAATCGCATGTGTTCTCTAGCTAACTTATAAAATTTTCAGATTTTTTTGGGAGCACATGAAATTACTGTGACTTTTTGACGATCAATCGAAGAAGATTCATTTCGAATAGATTTTACACGAAAAAACTTCAAACTTTCACCATAGGCATATCGCTAATTTCCGCGGAATTCTATATTTGGAAAATCTGTTTATTATATTTGAACATTTATTATCCATGCCGGCAGACCAGGGTTAACAGGCATGTCGATCCTTTGTGTCACGATAATCTGTTGTGTCACCCATCCATTTAACTTTTACATTGCAGGAGCTGAATATTCCTGAAAAGGATGTGGAGCAACTTCTTGTGTCTCTCATCCTGGATAATAGAGTGCATGGTCATATTGACCAAGTAAACCAATTGCTGGAGCTCGGTGACAGGTACTCTATTTCAGCCTTGCTTGTATTGTCTTGCTCTGTTAGTCACATGGTTAGGGATTCCCTTTTTTGTAGGTTCATTATCTACCAAAGGGCCTAAATTGTATTTGAAGCTGACTAATGAAATTGGTCATATTGTAAAGAATATATAATCCGATGGGGACAAATTATATCACTAGAATTGGCGAAGAACATTGCATGTGTTGGTTTAAAACAAATGAATTTGATGAAAGTCCCCATATGATGCGGTTAAAACTGCTTAAAGAAGGCATGAGCCCCAATTTGATTTCCTTCGGTTCATCATTTGCTTCCCCCCATTTCTTATGATGACCCTTTACAATTCTAACACAGCAATTGGGATTTCGTGTGTTTAAATAGGTCAAAGGGGCTGAGGAAATACACAGCGATCGACACATGGAACACTCAACTCAAGTCCCTCTCTCAAACAGTGACTGCAAGGATTGGTTAGAAACGTGCATTAACATACTTTAGTATTGATGCACAATAGATGTGGACAACTTTGCCGCATATGCGTCTTCACCAGTGTACATTTTGGAGCGCCTTGTCTAAACTTCCGAGGGTTTATTGGATCGCCATTTTATGTGAGAGAGAGACATCAAGAGGAACCCCATTGGTGACCTCTTCTCCTTGTAGATTGAGTTGCCCTAGTGTTCTGGGTTTTGTAGGCACCTGTGTTAGCCCACCGGGACAAGAAGTAACGAAACGGAATACAGTATTTTGCTACGGTATGAAACCTGTTTCAAGGTGCTGAAATTCGTCGTGTGTGGACGGGTGCTATTAAGGTAGATGCACTTAATTGCAACATTTTTTTGTTCTCCAACACCTAAAAAAGTGGCCTTGAGTTGAACGAACACTTCCGATTCAAATCCACCACAACTTTTCAAAAGAAACTAATGAGGGTAGAGACATTTTGTGGTTCAAGACTATTCATTAAAGGTGAGTTTAGTGTTATGTACAACCTATTATATGAAAATGATGAAAACACTTGGATTGTGTTTCTCTTGAGTTTGCTCTTAATCTCATTAAAAAATTTGGGTCATTCGACCTTTGAAGTAACGAAACTAGAAAAAGTGTCACTTTTAGGTGGTATTATTTACCTCTTCTTGTTGTGTCCAAGACACCTTCCTATATTGGATACCTATATTAGATAGTTTTTAGATTTTGTCACCTCGAGGGAATTACTAATGAATTGCGAGATGATAAAATTTGAATAATTTGAGTTCATATTTGGAATCAAGGACCCTATTTAATTTGGAGATGTCATGAAATACAAAACTAAACATATGAAGGTAGGAAGCTAATTTTTTCATCCATTGTCATGGAGAAAAAGAAATGGAATTTTTGCATGTAAAATTTTGATTAGTATATGGACGCATTTGAGTTTGTTGTATCATTTGCTTACCATTATTAACCCATTCTTATAGGGTCTCTTATCATGTCTTACCTTGTTGGACTCATTTGACATTATCCCCTAAGAGCATCTCCATCGAGGCCCGCATTGCCTTGTCAAATGTTTTGGCATGCCCGGGCTTCTTTTTTATATTCCACTAGTTGGAGATTTGTAGAATCGTCAACTCAAGCCACAGCAAAAATTAAGCCCCACTTTTCAAGCTGCAGTGTGTAGAGCATTTGACAGAAAGGAAAGCATTGGGACCTGTGTTTGATGGAGGAGCGGGCATTAAAGAGTGACCAAGTCCACATATAAACCACCACCACCACCTTCCCCCAAAAAAGTGCAAACAATTCCTAATTCATTGAGTTCACTGTTGCTTAGATCCCTATAAGTCCTTGATGTTTTTTCATAGATAAAATATACTTGGAATGGCTTGGGCATTTAGGGATTAAAGTGAAGTAAACGATTTTTTTAATTCCTAGCCTAACTAGATTACAAGGCTTTGTTAACTTAAAATTTTGGTACCAAAGATTGTAAAACTAATTTTTTTATGTTGAAGAATTGAATGGAGGGTTTAGGAAAAATAAATTGAACTCCATGATCTTTTTTGTTTTTTTTTAAATTGTTAACCCCTAAAGGTCCTTGACTATGTTTTCACCAAAAACACTCCGAAATTGCCATTTCTAGTGCAAATACCAAATTGCAGAAAAACAAAACATTTTTGGACACATCTAACTATAGGATCTTGTATTATTCTAGTTTGAAAAGATGTGCAAAAAATTTCAGAAAATTTCATTGTATAGATTGCAAGATATTAGCGTTTCAATTGACAAAAAACAAAGCAGTTGCACTTCACAAGGTCACATTTGTATGAAAAATGTCCAAACGGTGGTGTTTCTTTGGATTCATTCTTCTAGGCAAGTTGGCTGCATATTTGAAAATTTTTAGATCATTTGGAATTGTACAACACATATGAAAAAAATAGTAAATAGTAAAAAATAGATAATGATTCAAAATACTATATTGTTAAGAATTTAGTTATGGAATTGAAAAATGCCAATCCCACTAGTTGTAATGTTGTAATAAACAATCTATACTCTATGTTTTATTTTTTTCAAAAAATATTGAAAATTGAGTAAAATAAAGGACTTCAAAGTTTATTTTAGAGTAGAGATTTTATAACTCTCTGCAAATACTGAAAACTCCTCATAATTTTCATCTCATTGATCAAAATGAAATGAATCAAAGCTTTCTAGGTATATAAAAATTTTAAAAACTAATTTCAAATTTTTATTTCTAAAAAATTGCTTTTTTAATCTACTCGGACTGTCCAAATTGAGAAAGAAACTACATATCATACAATAATTTTTTAACCGTAGTCAAAAGTTATGAAAACTATTGGGCCTTAAAGTTATTCTTCATCCACATGTTGTGTAAATTTCAAAGCAAAAAATAAAAACTCCATTCGTAATGAACTGTCCAAAATTGCTATGCTGCCAAAAAACGCAGCTTGGTCTTTTAGGCGTTAAGTTGAAGTAGGTATATGACAGAAGTACTAAATTGTTGATGGTTCTAAGATAGAATTGAAACACACTAATTTCAATGGTGAGATTGTTCTAGAAAGCAAACTAAACCATGTGCAAATTTTTTTTAGTTGTCAAAATCGAGTTGATAACGGATGTAATACATCATTTTATCAAAATTTTACTAAGATTGCTTAGAAAACAAGAACCTTGATAACTTTCACATTACTCATCCAAATGAAATGAGTTCAATCTTTGCACATAGACAAAAATATAATCTATTAAAAACAAAAATAAAAACAAAAACAAAAACTTATTTTAGTTTGTTGTTGAGGTTGCCCATCCTTGCATAGTTTGGACTTATTGTGGCATGATTTTTGCTCTTGGGCACCATTTGAAATACAAATGATATTCCAATAAAGTTAATCAATTTTCCTATGTTGGAAAAAAATTTCAAAAAATTTTGCCAAAAATTGAGATCCTAGATACCTGTCCAAATCTTTAAGAGTCCTCCAAGGGTACTCTTGAGACTTTAGGGATTAAATGGTCTTCAACTAAAAATCAAAATAGTAAAAATAATAATTTGGTTAGATTTTATTTAACTTCAAAGTTTTTTTTGTTTTTTTTTGAACAAATGGGAAACCCATTGCAATAAAAAGAAACCAAAGAACAACAGCTAAGCCAAAATAGCTGGACAAAGGAGCCGAACAAGAACGGCCCCAAAAAATAACCAAAAGACCGCTAAAAGAAAGAACACTCAAGAGGGCGCAACTTGTTCCAGAATACTTCTTTTTCGCCCCTCCTATAAGCCATGATGGGAATTGAAGCCAGACACGCTCAAACCTATTGTGAAACTCATTAGAGAGCTAGGGATGATGGCGAGTACTACACAGAGCCTTCATTTGCGCCGCCTGACCTACGTCTAAGAGTGCATGTTGATAGTTACCTTTAGGCCAAGAAGCATTAGCAAACACCTTACTATTACAAAAAATCCATACAATCCGTAGTGCTTGACCTTGAAGTAGAGTCCAAATAATCCTGAGGCCAATAAATCTAAGTGGAAGCTTGGTACCAAATATACATTGAATAGAATTGAACCGGTTGTGAGGTTGAATGATATAGACTCCTTATTGACAAGTTTTTTCTTTTTTTTCATTTCTAAGGGTAATTTTTATCACATTGTTTTCAATTTGTTTTCCTTGAAATAACAGATTGCTCCAATTTATGCCAAAAAATATGATTTTCCATTGATTCAAAATAGGTCAATAAAATTTGAAAATGTAACCCATTTCAGTTTTTCTTGTTTTTGAATGACAACATGAGTCTAAAACTAAATTCTTGATATTTATATTCTCAAGTAAAAAAACTTGCATTTGCCAAGTGAATGATTCTATCACTGTGTGTACCCATTATAAGCCATTAGTACATATTTCAAAAGTTGAAAAGTACACTATTCATACATAGTGGCACAAATAAGTGACAACTGAGTTGCAGCAGAAGCGGGGTGGCTAACCTTAAATACATACTATTAGGAAAAAATTTAGGCCTCAAGAAGGCTGCGAGTTTTGAACCCCCTGGTGCAATTAAAGAGGAAATCAAAAGTTTTTTTTAAAAATTTAGCATCTGATGTGGCATTACTGGTGTGGGTTTTAATATTTTTTATTTTTTCTGTACTTGCACCGCAGGGTGCCGAAAAATGAAAGCTTAACGGCCCTTTGCATGATTCAGATTTTTCCTAATGTTATAAGCATCCACAATTCCATCCTTTGATGAGGTGTCATGAAAGGCTCAACTAAAAGAGAGAAACACATAAGTTACATAATGTTTTCCACAATTCCATAAAATGAAGTACAAATATCAGTTTCTCGAATGCGTAAGCTCATAAATGCACTCAAACTTTTTTCTTAACCCCTAAAGGACCAGCATGCAATTTTAGGCAACATAAAATTTTTGGGCAAGTACGTGTGACTAGAGATTTTCATATTTTAAGCTGAAATTTTAATAGAAGGTGGGCGCGAGGAGTAACTTTCATATGCACTAAATTTCATGACATTTGAAAATAGGAGTCAAAAGTTATGGCCAAATGTGTTACTTTTTTCGTAACTAGGCAGTCCAGGCAGATAAAAAAAATCACTTTTGTCAAAAATAAAAATTTGAAATTGGTTTTTTGGAGCTATATATACATGGAAAGCTTTAAATCATTCCATTTCAACCAATGAGTCAAAAGTTATGAGGGTTTTTAGTTTGTGGGCAGTTATAGATTCTCTACTCTGAAATAAACTTTGAAGTTGTTTATTTAACTCTATTTTTAATATTTTTTGAAAAAAATAAATTCATAGGATGTAGGTTGTTTATTACAACATTACAACCATTGGATTTGACATTTTTCAATTCCATAATTAAATTCTTAACAGTTTAGTATTTTGGATCATTCCTACTTTTTTCTACTTACTATTTTTTTTGTATATGTTGTACAATATCGAATGCTTTGGAAATTTTTAGGCATATAGCCAACTTGTTTAGGAAAAAGAGTTCAAAGATGCACCACCATTTTGGACATTTTTCATACAAATGTGATTTTGTGAAGTGCAGCTGCCCTGATTTTCGCAGGGACAAAAAAAGGATTTTTGCCAATTCAAATGCTAATATCTTCCAATCCGCATGGTGGAAAATTCTGAAATTTTTTCTACATCTTCTAAAACTAGTTTACTATAAGATCCTACGGTTACATGTCTCAAAAAAGTTTTTTTTTCAAAAATTTGGTACTTGTACTAAAAATGGCAGTTTGGAAGTGTTTTCGGTGAATACATAGTCATGGAACTTTAGGGGTTAAACTTCATCATCTAAAATTTCAACTTTTCATTATGACAAAATTTGAATGTGTGACAAGTGTGTTAAAAGCAATGACAATACAAGTATGCAAGATCTTCTAGAATGTCATTTCAAAGGTCATGAAATGAAGAGGTTTGAGTACAATTCGATGTGAATTCCAATCCAAAAAATAATGTGTTTTACATTCCAATCAACTAAGTTAATAAACAATAATATTTTCTCTCCGAATTCTTGGTGTAACGCTTCAATACTTTCAGAGTCCTGGTTACTCTATGATCCTGTCCTTGCAACCCACAGAAATATCTCATTGCCAGCACCGGGTGTGGCAAAACATTCTACAGGTGTCTGTCTGCTCCAACTCTTTTTTGTCCCAAAGACGGATGTCTGAGAAAAAAGCAAATCTCCTTTTGTAAGAAACCACGACCAGCCACAACTGAACGCACGCACACCCCATCAGCATGAGTTTGACATTGACTCGGAAACAGCCATCAACTCCGACCACAATTGCGGAGAAGGAGAGAAAAAAGAAAAAAAAAAAAGAGAAGAGCGGCTTGAGGACGCCAGAAGCATGGATGACGTTTACGTGTGAGCTTTTCTCCGCTTTTCTAATTTCTACATGTAACAAACAAAGGCAGGCGAAGCAACAGTGCGGGCCTTCAATTGTCGTACGCTCCCAATGAAGGAAAAAACCCAATGAAGCCACTTTCACAAAGCAAGTACTGTACTGTACACCCACCCGTAAAAGAAGATGAGTGTGCCGTTGCCACAATCAAAATAAGAATAAAAGTAATTTTTTTATTTTCTTAAAATTAAAACAATGTGACTAAGGCTTTCCGACGGTACCAACAATGTGACCAAGGGACGGATGGTCGAGGCGATCTCACAAGTAACAAACAAAACAAACAAGCAACCTAACATAACCCTGTAACGTTGTTGCAAACACTAAGTGTCCGATGAATGACAAAGAATCTTTGTATGTGGGACAAAAGTATGATTGTTCATCCTTGAAATTTTGTGCAAAAGAAGATACCGTCTATATTAACTTGTCCTTGAACGAGTGCTTTTGGTTTTCTCAAAATAGATGATGCACACTGTATCAAAAAGGATGATTTCTGCAGAGACTAGCCCATCCTTGCAAGGTTAAGGTAATGGATGAGGGTCCAACACTCCAACTTGGAAATACTGTAAGTTTTTAAGTTAACTTACGCAGTCCCAAACTCAGTCTGCGAAGTGGTCTCCTGGTTTCCTCATCAGTTCAAATGTTGGCAACATTCCGGTTGTTTGTCAAATAAAGGACGCAACCGACAATGATATCGCGATGACGCCATAATATCAATAGTATGGCAGCCATTTCATCATCATGTCTGCGTCTCAACAACTTGGGTCCCTATCCTGCCACAGAAAAGTGACAATTGGAATGGCTGGCTACATACTCAAAGAGTTTGCCATCAAATCATTAATTGCCCCATGTGTTTCAAAAAATAAAAAAATAAAAAATTCATTGATTGCCCGTGCCTCTTTGATCCAAAAGACTTGTAAGGTAAGGCTTTTGTTATGTTATGAGCTTGCTCACATTAATGGGATGCGTGGGTATGATTAGGTGGCAAATAGGGCGAGATCATGAGCAAGCTTGCTACCACAGATTGCCAGGGGGGTGGGCAGGGAAAACTTGTGAGGACTGAGCTGATGATGCTGAAAGCCTGGATGGGTTGCAGAGAGAGAGAGAGGGGGAGGAATAGCTGCTGTAGACATGTCTGTCATTTATTAGTGCAGATCTGGGGGAAAAGAAATGCTCTTAACCCCTATTGACCTAAGTGATAATTTCTGGTCGCTGCCCCTGATTTTTGAGCTGCCCGTTCTCAGATTTTGAGTTTTATGAAAAATAAAGTTTAAATCTAGAAAATAGACTGTAATAAAAATCCAATGGCGGTGGTTTCATCAAATTCCGAGTTAAACTCCGCCTTGTGGAATTTTTCAAAGTTAAGTAGAGTAGTGTAGTTTGCAACTGGCTTTTTTGTGTTCGGTTTGGGCATGGACTAAAAAGTCAGCCAACCAATGTGCTTCTTGCCCACCTTATAAAGGGCAAATCCACCTTGAAAAGGGTAGATCTAAGGAGTTCAAGGAGAAAACAAGTGTCTCATTTTTTTTTTCTCTTGCAAACACTACTCAAATTTCAGTGAACATTGTGCATTGCAAGCTTGACCATGAGTTGTAAAATTCTAGGAATGTTATGAAATTTTACATGTACATTTTCAACTCCTTTATCTTTCATCAAGCACAAAAAAGGCATCATTTCAAAACATTCTCACAAAGATATGCTCCTTCAAAGTACGTTGTCCCAAATTTCCATTGACCCAAGAAAAACTTCAACTTTAAATATCTCCTAAACCATGCGGTCAAATAATCTAAATTTTTTTGAGGTGCTCAATGTTAACTTCAAGATCCTATAGTTATATTCTATCCAATCTCAAGAAAAATGGAGCAAAAACATTACTCAAATTATTGACAGTTTTTGCCCATTTTGAAATAAAACCCCACTTGGGTCATTAGGAGTTAAAGTAGCCAATCATTTAACCCCTAAAGGACCAAAGTGATTTTCCTATCAGGAAACATTCATAACCGTCATTTCTATTGCAAAGAAAAATGAGCTTTAAAAATTGTTGTTTTTTGCATATCCAACCATAAGATCTTATACTTGACTAGTATATAAATATGTGGAAGAAATTTCAGAAACGTTGACCATGTAGATTGCAAGATATATGCATTTAAAGTGAAGAAAACAAGTTTTTTGCACCTTGCTTGACTAGATTTTCTGGCTTTGAATTTTTTTAGTTCAAATTTTTTGCACTACTGATTTTGATTTTCTACTTATTCATGTTAAGTAGTTGAGTTGAGAATCTACAAAAAAAAATTAGGAAAAAAAACACTTAATTTTCACACATTAAAAAACTGATAAATAGAAATGGGTTCAAGATTGGAGAAAAAACTAAATTGTTGATAGCTTTTGAATGGAATTGAATCACAATAATCCCAATGGTGAGATTGTTCTAGCAAAAAAATCTAACCTTTTCTAAAAATTGCATTCAAAAATGAATTCTACAAATTATTTTTTCAAGAAGATGCTTAGATTGTCCATAACATTCTCATTTTTAGTCCAAATTGAATGAAACAAAGCTTCAGATGTAGACAAAAATATAATCTTTGAAAAAAAAATTGAAAAAAAATATTTTGACTTTTTGTGATTTTTTGTGCTGCCCGCCGAACTCCATTTTTGCTTATTGTGCAATAACCTTTGCTCCCGGGCATCAATTAAAATAAAAATTATATATTCACAAAGCTCTTGCAAAAATACACAACCTCAAAAAATCCCAAAAAATCCCACTAGAAACTGAGAAAATATGAACCTGCCCGGGCCCAAATTGTCCCCCGAGGGTACAAATGGTCCTTTAGGGGTTAAGAGCTAATTTGCCTTTTCTGGGAAGCTAAATTCCCTGAAACAATAATTAGTCAACTTTCAGAGGAAGAAAAATAGTGGGATTGGCATGTAAGTTAATCCCTAAAGGACCATTGTCGGTTCGGCGGACATTTGGGATTTGGGGCAGGTACCTACGGGCTGAAATTTTGTCGTGATATTTTGAAACTTTTTTGGAAGATAGAAAAACTGATAAGCTTTGTGGGAATATAATTTTTTTCAAAATCGGTGCTTGGGAAAAAAAATTATGACCAAATAAGCTCAAAATAGGGGACAGCGGTCAACAAAAAAAAAAGGACAAAAATTTGAATTTTTTTTTTTAATATTTTCTTTTCTCATAGATTATATTTTTTTCTGTTTGTAAAGCTTTGATTCATTTCATTTGGATTTGTTATGAGAAAGTAATGGACATTCTTGTTTTTTGGGCAGTTAGAGCATCTTTTTGAAATAAATAACTTCTAGGATGAATTTCTGAATGCAATTTTTAAAAATTTTCATTCTTTTTTTTTGCATGGTTTATGTTATTTGCTAGAACAATCTCACCATTGGGATTAGTGCATTTTAATTCCATCTAAAATATATGAATATTTTAGACTTTCCTTCTATCTCTTATCTACTTCTATTTAACAATTTTTTTGATAATGAATATTTAGTTTTTTTTATTTGAATTTTTTTTGCTAGATTCTCAACTCAATTCTCCACTACAGAGATTTAAAGCTCAAAACTTTGTAGTGCAAAAATTTTAAGTTAAAAATGTTCAAAGTCAAAAAATCTAGTCCCGCAATATACTGAAAAGCTTATTTTTTTTACTTTAAGCGTAGATATCTTGCGATCTGTGCGGTCAAAAATTCTGAAATTTTTTCCACACACTCTCATACTAGTTAGGTATAAGATCCTACAGTTAGATGTGAAAAAAAAATGTTTTTCAAATTTTGTTACTTTTTGCTTTAGAAATGGCAATTTTAAGTGTTTTTTGGTAGAAAAAGCACCTCAGTCCTTTAAGGGTTAACCCAAGTTATTTTACTTTTGGGGGACCTTTTGTTGAAAATGGTAGAGGGAGTTACTGCCTCTTTTAATACATTGCACATTGTGTAAGAAAACTGTGGCTTTTTGACATGAAAGATTGAAGGGATATGTATGTCATTCAACCATTGGTGGTTAAACTTTTCCAAAAAATCTGAAAAGGATACACGTACCACTTAGTCATTAGTTGAGAAAATGAGATGGGTGCTTGTGATTAACTCCACCCCACCCCACTATCCCCATATTTGTAATTTTGTGACATTAGATTGGCTGATACACAATATGGGATATTTGCTTGGCATATCCATATTTTTGTATCCATATTCCCATATCTTTATTTTAGTATTTGTATTCCCGTATCCATATTTTTATATTTTTATTCCGTATCCCAGAGCACCGACGGCCAAGATTCTTTCTCATTACAAAGATGGTTTACTTTTTGAATTAGAGATCAACATTGGAGAGGGGTGAAATTCTTTTTGTAATTGAATCAACGGCTCTGGACTTTTCCAAAATGGGAGGGGAGAGATATTGAAACAAGAAGACCTATTCAATGTTTTTGCCTCATTGTAGAATTTGTTACGAATTCTTGAAGTTGAAACATAGTGGTCACTAAAAGCGAATACCTCGTGAATTGTGCACTACTGGAACATTGGAAAAAACAAAATGTACCTCTGTGTCACAGTCGCTTCTAGTACAGACCGCCTTATATCTAGTTTCATTGGATATAAGGTGGATACCCTCCAAACCGCCATTTTTTTGCTCTTGTGTTAGTTATAATTATTAGACTAGTCAAATTTTCAAAGTTTATTGTTGGGACTTGAAAGGAGGTTCCAATGCACCAAAGAACATGACATTGGATACCATATGCAAAAGTTATTAAGGAACAAAGTTGAGTTCTAAAAACAATTTCTTCCACATAGATACACAATTGATTTTGGAGATGTACATAGAGTGAAGATGAGGGATTAGAGTCGGTGGTGCATTTGGAGGTACCCACTATATCAACAAATTGAGAATTAAATTTTGAATGCTTCAAAACAAGAAAATTCAACTCAATTCAAAAGGTGGTCGAGCGGGCTAACTCTGAAATACTGCAGAAAAGGCCATTGTTTCTTTCAACATGTAAGGTAATTACACCTAAAATAGCACGCTTTCTAAAATTGCATAGTGGATTTTCTTGCCTAAAATGTACTCCCACTATTCGTATGACTATGATTGCTTTTGGCTACACCTATTCTCAGCACTTTGGATATTCATAGTTTATTCACACGATGTCCAAAAAATGCATTCTAAGATAATTTAGAATCTTCTTTCGACTACCAATGGGACCCTACAAAAAAATTCAGTATAATAGTGAAAACCATGCTGAATCATGCTGGATTGCTTAACTGTGTGATTTAAGGTCAATTACCTTACTTCATTTCATTCTTGGACAATGTTACAACATGATAACATGTTATTTTGTTATAATATTACTAGACTATTTTGAATTTGTGCACTTTTTTTCTTGTTTCATTTAGAGCAAAATAATTATTTGCCCCAATTTCATCAAACCAGTCATTATTCCCTAAAATTCCATGCCAGCTATGTTTTCACTGAAAACGATTGAAAACTGCCATTTTTATAACAAGTACCAAATTTTTGGGAAAAAAACTTTCTTTGGCACATGTAACCATAGGATCTTATAGTATGCTGACTTGAGAACATGTGATAAAAATTTCACAAATATAAACCGTGTGGATTGCAAGATATAAGCATTCAAATTCACTGAAATCATTTTTTCTGGCCCTGCAAAAAACAGGGCAGCTGCACTTCACAAGCTCACTTTCCTATGCAAAAACGTCCAAAATGGTGGTGCGGCTTTGGATTCCTTTTCCTAAACAAGTTGGCCACATGCTTGAAAATTTTCACATCATTTGGAATTGTACAAGATATAGGAAAATAATAATAAGTAGAAAGAAGTAGAGAATGATTCAAAATATTAAAATGTTAAGAATTTAATTATGAAATTGAATAGTGCCAATCCCAATGGTTGTAATGTTGTAATAAACAATCATCCTATAATTGCCCGCAAATAAAAACTCCTCATAATTTTTGACTCATTGATCAAAATGGAATGATTCAAAGCTTTCTACGTATATACCACTCTAGAAAACAAATTTCAAATTTTTTTTTCTAAAAAAAGTGTCTATTTCTGATCAGCCCAGACTACCTGACTTTAGAAATAAACTACACATCATGTAGTAACTTTTTAACCATGTGGTCAAAAGTTATGAAACTTGTTGGGCCTTAAACTTATTCCTTGTCTATACCTTCTATAAAAAATTTGGGCCAAAAATATGGAAATCTCTAGTCACACGTACCTATCCAAAATTTCTATCTAGCCAAAAAACTGCATGTTGGTCCTTTAGGGATTAAAAAGGGTTATTTTTTTACCATGAAGTTACAAGGCCATTTTGTTTCAAAATCCATTTAAAAATGCTAATTTCAGTGCAAACAACAATCATTTTATGTATTTGTTCTTTTGCATATCCAATTGCATGATCTTGCACTAGACTAGTATGAGAGTGTCTGAGAGAACTCTCCTACTATAACAAATGTAGTAAGGAATGTTAGATAATTATTTGCCAAGAGTTTCTTGACACTTGGTGTAAAAATGAGGTTTTCTATTCAAGTAGATTTTATCAACCTAAGTGGAATATGACCTCCATCTTTATTCCCGATTTGACCCGGCCGCATGAGCCAAATTGATTGTTTGTTTTCATTTCAATTTTACAGAAACACTAACATTTAAAAAAAAAAATCATAATCTTTTACTGTATTGATTAGAAAATATAAGTGTTTAAAGTGAAGAAAACTAGGGTTTTTTACTCCTAGCTTGACTAGATTATATGATTTTGAATACCCTTAACATTAAAGTTTTGTACTAACCCCTAAAGGACCAAGGCCTTTCTTCTACCAAAAAACTCTCAAAATTACTGTTTCTAGAGTATAGAGTAAAAAAAATTGAAAATTGTTTTTTTGGCACATCTAATCATAGGATCTTATACCTAACTAGTATAAAAATGTGTGGAAAAAATTTCAGAACTTTTGACTGCACAGATTGCAAGATATCTACGTTTGAAGTGAAAAAAACAATATTTTCAGCACATTGCAGGACTAGATTTTTTGACTTTGAACATTTTTAACTTAAATTTTTTGCACTACAGAGTTTTGAGCTTTAAATATTTAAAGTGGAGAATTGAGTTGAGAGTCTAAGATAAAAAAAAGGAATTCAAAAAAACTTAATTTTCATTCTTAAAACAATTGTTAAGTAGAAGATAGTACAAAATAGAAGGAAAATCTAAAATATTAATATCTTTTAGACGGAATTAAAATGCACTAATTTCAATGGTGAGATTGTTCTAGCAAGAAAACTAAACCATGTGAAACCATTTTTTTTGAAAAATTGCAAAAATTGCATTCCAAAATGAATCCTACAAGTCACTTTTTTCAAGAAGGTGCTCTAATTGCCCGAAAAACAAGATTGTCCATAACTTTCTCATAAAAAATCCAAATGAAATGAATCAAAGCTTCCCCAATAGGAAAAAATATAATCTATAAGGAAATTTTTTTTTAAAATAAATTAAATCTTTTGCAAATTTGTTTGCTGCCCCCTCTCCCCTGTTTTGAACTTATTTGGGCATAACTTTTGTTCCCAGGAACTGATTGAAAAAAATTATATTCCCATGCAGCTTATCAGTTTTTCTATCTTCAAAAAAAGTTTCAAAAAATCATGACAAAAATTCAGCCGGTAGGTACCTGCCCAAAATCCATTTGTCCCTTGAAGGGACAATGGTCCTTTAGGGGCTAAGGTAGGAAGTTCATAAAGCAACCATCTAAGTGCTGAAACTGAATTTTGGGGAGGTGAAACATCTTGAAATATTTTCAATAAGTTTTCCTTGAAAGACAAGTGGAATTGACATCTAATCCAAGTCATTTCATATTTTTTGGACCTTTGTAGAATTCGTTATAAATTTTTGAAGTTGGAAAAAAGTGGTCATTTGTGGTCATCAAAATCGACCACCTCCTGAAATGTGTATAGTTTGTACATTAAAGAAAGCAAAATGTAACTCTGAGTCATGTTTGCTTTCAATGCCCGGTTGGAGTTTGAGCCTCCTACCTTACAAATTGTGCTGAAAGATTGAGTCGAGAGTTCAAGAAAAAACAAACCTCCCTCCTTCCCCTCTTTGATTTTCATTCTTGGAAAGATTGTTAAGTCAAAGTAGATATAAGATAGAAGGAAAAACTATGTTGTTGATAGTTTAAAGATGGAATTGAAGCACACTAGTACCAACAGTGAGATTATTCTAGGAAACACAGTAAACCATTGGTAACTTATTCTAAAAAATTGTTAAAATTGAGTTCGTAAATGGATCCAATACATTATTTTTTCAAAAATTTGCTAAAATGGTCTACAAAACAAGAAGAGTCATATCTTTTACATCGCTTATTCAAATAGAATGAATCAAATTTTTCCACACATAAAATATATAATATATAATATTTAAAAAAAACAAATTTTTTATCATTGTTGTTGCCCTCCCTCCCTTGTTTTGTGTTTATTATTGCATAACTTTTTCTCTTAGACACTTGTTGAAATAAAAATTACATTCCTAGAAAGCTAATCAACGTCCTATTTTTAAAAAAAACTGAGATTATAGGTACCAACCCGAACCTTCAAAAATATTGTAAGGGGATTCTTGGGTTTTAGTGGTTAAGATGCATATGCTACTTAAAATGAATGAGAAGTTATTAGATCAAGACATTGCTATAAAGATTTTTGTTCATCATCTTAAATATGGATTGCGGAGTCCTTAGGGATTTATTCGTAAAAGACATAGGGTCTCTTCATTTTTGTGAAATTATAATAGTTTATTATAAATTACAATATAGAGAAAAAATTGGACAAATAAATTAATAAAATTTGAAGACTTTTAATTTTAAATTGTATAAAACCAATAAACATTACCATAGCTATCACCGATATTTTAACCCCTAAAGGACCAAACACTGTTTTTTGGCAATACAGCAATTTTGGGCAGCTCACTACAAACGGAGTTTTTGTTTTTTTTCTTTGAAAATTTCACAGAATATGTGCTCGAGGAGTAGCTTTAAGGCCCAACAATTTTCATAACTTTTGACTATACGGTTAAAAAGTTATTGCATGATATGTGATTTTCATTGGTCAGCAGGTAGCCCGGGCAGCTCAAAAAACTTCTTTAAAAATGACTTTAAAAAAAAAGAAATCTGAAATTGGTTCTTTAGATTTATATAGAAGTGTGAAGCTTTGAATCATTCAATTTGGATCTGTGAGTCAGAAGTTATGAGGATTTTAAGTTTGTAGGTAGGTATGGAGTCTTCCAAAACCGACTGTTACTATAGATTGTCTGTGCGCATGAGTGAAAGCAAACTATATTCCAACTCTGACTACAGAACGCACTAAGTATTCCTATTGCACCGCATGAAAAGAGACTTCCAACTGGAGAAGTGGACGATACTTATATGCACTTGGAAGCATTGAAGTTGACCCTGCCACTAGCACTTCTTAGGGTCATGTAATAACCATCGCCCGCACTTGAACTGACACACTTGGCAGGTGAAAACTAGTTCAATGCGTTGTCAATCTTAAAGAGGCAAATGTAAAAAATTTCAAATTCACTCTGATATCATTATAGTCTTTACTGCCGCAATTGAATTTTGGGATCCATGGTTATTAATATTGGTGCGCCAAAATTTGAAATGCTCACTCTTTTTTATGACTGACTCAGCCGCCCTATATACTTAAAGACCATCCAAAATGAGGGTGAATATAATGTGCTTGGCAGGTGGCTTGAAAACTGTGATTAATACTGTTACTAAATGTTAGTGTACTTGCTTCCATCAAGCTATCTTCTTCTAGAAATAACTATAAGGATACCACATTGGTTGATGTACTTTCACGACAATATTTGTTTGTCACTCCACCCTGAGTTTCTAGTTCTATCATTTTCAATTTTTTTGGCCGTGTAGTTTGAGTAATGGCATCGATTTGTGTAGATGGTCATCAGGTGCCCCTTGTGTTTCCGGTTGATGCAGAAGGAATTGCAAGAATACATAACCATTTACTGCATGTGCGCTTCAGATTTGTGGAGTCATCTATTTATGTCGAGGAAGAGAGGAAGTCAGAATCTGGAGAGTTACAGCAATCTATTCCTATTGGGAAGTGTCTGGAACAAGGTGGTCAATGCTGGTACCTTTCCATAGGAAAATATAGAGCTTACAGGCTTCCTTTGTCCATGCTAACTATGTCAACTGAGATATTAAGTCGTCAATTTGATACATCAACAATAAATATGCCATACATCACACGCACCTTTTCTCCTAGTCCACCTCGTGAAGTTTTCCCGATCCTTCGGCAGAATTCAATTCTTCGGGCAATGAAGGTCGAGAAGTTAGATATTATTGTGGAGTTGTCTAGCGAATTGGAAGGAGAGTCTCCTGATATGATACTTCTGAAGCAATCGATCTGTGTGCAAACTTTTGTGGATGAAAAGGCTCTTCCGAACTCAGAATGTGGCACCCCATCCAGCAATCCAACGCAATCTCTAGGATAACTTCCACCATTGCATCCCACTCCGGTTGAAGATATTAGTATACTAGAGTGTCTAAGGAGATTTGGGAGGATGCACCGCTCACGGAATGAGTTGTCTACAGTGGATTTAAGCGCCTTGAAGCATCATCGTGTTCACTATCTTCCAGCAGTATTTGACGGAAATGTCATCTTTGAGTTGCCCCCATGTTGCTCGTCTTCTTCTTTGTTGGGGACCCGGAACTTGCAGAGAATGGACCATTGTTATGAAGGACATCCGCGGTGTAAGCTGGTGACGACAAACATTTATAATTCCGACAACCTGAAATTTTGTAAGTCATACTGCGCTGGTCATCTTGTTTGTGAAAATCCGGAGTGTGATTACTTGAAGAGAGCTTCTAAACAAAATGAAATGGAGTGGACTGGTTACACAACCTTTCTTTTTGCAGTAGGAGATAGTCCTCCGAAAGAATGTACTCTAGTTTGCAAGCCCTGTAAAAAGTCACCTACATGTCTGAACACATGCAATGCTTGGATTTTCCATTCCTACAGTGATAATCCGAAGATGAGTAGGGCCGCAATTCATTTTGGAGAGCACGTTCACCCTGTAGCAAATAGTATGTATAGAGATTCAACAGAGAAGATTTGTGGACTCATTGCGGAGCAGGTGGCCAAGACACCGACGGCCACCAACTCTGCAATTGCTCTCTCTGCTAGCAAAGACTTCCTTACAAACTATCTATTTCACAATGGAGAGGGAGAGAAGGAAATGTTGAAGGAGGAAAAAATGGAGGAGGTCATGGATCGCTTTCAGTACTTGAGCAGTCCAAATATTAGGAATGTGATATCTTCATTCCAATCAAACAACCGAGGAGGTGTCATAGACAACATCATGACCATGAAGAAAGAGTCTCATTTCAAATACATTCATGACAACGTTTTTCCTGGCCAAGGAAAGGAGAAAGTGTAAATTTTTAAAATACTCACCGAAGGACCTGGAAGTGGAGTGGACTTGGTGAGACGTATGCAACTCGAAGGGAATCTGGAAAATGCTTGGATGATGTTCGACCACGTCAAGTGTGTAAAGGAATGGACTACAATGGCTTGCACATGTACAATCTTGAGTACAAGAAGGTGATGACCATTTCAACATGCAATATGTAATCCAAAGATATTGAGATTCAGGTTCAATTTTGGAGGGGCTTAAACATTTTAATGTCACAGCACGGTGTAGATCATCCAAACTTCAAGGGATTCATGGCAGACAGTACTATGGCCAGTTGGAACGTAGTTCGTATTGTCTATGGATTTGATTCTGTAAATGACAAAATGGAGAATCAAGAGAGGACGTGCTTATTGCATTGGAGTACTTCTCTTCAAAAACACACTCAAAAACACATCAAGGAGCCATTCCAGCAACAACACAACAGACTATGCAAACAGTACAAAGTTACGAAGACTATGGATGAAGCAGAGACATATTACCTTGCCATTCGGTCATATTGTTTTTCTTTTGGAATTGCCACTGAAGATACACTTCATCATTTGGAGCATTGGCTTGCATTTTGGCATTTTAGGTATCGTCAATGGAGGGGCTTCATGCAAATGGTATGTGCATGTTCAACTTCAATTTTTATATTTTATATTTTTATGTAAATTTATGCATGTGAAGTTGTAAGACAGTTTTTTCATTATTTAATTTAAACTTGGAATGCATGAGTTTTAAATGAAGATTTTTCAATATCCATGAATGCAAATGTTTTTTGGAAAAAAAAAATTGATAAATTTTGAATGTTTGACCAAAAATAGGGGTACTATGTGTGTGTGTGTGTGTGTTGGGGGGGGGGGGGGGGGGTGTCCAGAAATACTTGTCAGATCTAACGGGTGTTATTGGACCCCCCAACAATACCCCTGTTTTTGATGAAACTACCCTCCCCTAAAAAAAAAATAGGAAGGCAATAGGTATTGGTTGCTTGACAATCCACATGTTTTTGCCAATGCTTTTCTGTGAAATTGTAAAATAGTTTTCTCCATATTTAGTTTTCACTTGGTATGCATGAGTTTTAAATGAAAATTTTTTTTGGAAAAGAAAAAAGATTGATAAATTTTGAACTTTTGACCAAAAACAGGGGTAGTGTGGGGGGGTCCAGAAACACCCATCGGATCCGACGGGTGTTGTTGGACTTGCCCACACTACCCCTATTTTTGGTCAAACTGCCCTCCCCGGAAAAAAATAAAATAAAAGGCAATAGGTATTGGTTGCTTGACATTCCTAATGTTTTACCCAATGTTTTTTTGTAAAGTAAATGTTAAGAATTTCTTGTATTGGAATGTCCTTCATTTCATGTGAACTATATATGGACTTAGTTCTAGTAGTTCAGAGTTCTGGTTGATTGTGATGTACGGCACTAAAATAGTGTTCACATTTCTTGTGGAAGGCTTTTTAGGATTTGAATTTGGAGAAGTTGGCAGACATGCCTTCATGCAACCTATCGGAAACCATCCACAACAAGTGGCTTCAAATGTCCGAAAACCGAGGTAACAATTTGTTTGATGCCACTTGCGACGACAATATCCAAGTGTGGACACAAATGACGAATTACCATACATACTTAAAAGGACACACATTTGGATCTGGTCCATCCAAGGGGGAGTTGAAGTTAAGAGCTGCAAGAAGAAGCGGAGACCCAAAGAAAATGGCGGAGGCGCTCAATACATTACTTGGAGCTGAGGAAGTGGGAACTCACATACCGCATCTAGAAAGAGAAGAGATCTTTGGAAGCACTAAGAGGAAGTTGGACGTTCCCGTTGGCAATGCAGGAGACTCACATCGAGTTGACAAAGTCAATTTCTCTCAACCGCATGTTCAAACGAGGCCCACTATGGCTTCTCTAGAATCTTCCCAAGGCAAAGAAGAAGAAGTTGAGGTGCAACCATCCCGGCATGTTACAATTGCATTTGAAAGTGACTGCAACATGTCGAAGTGGCACATTGCTAGGGTCAACCACAAATTGAACGTGAAATGTCAAGCTCAACAGCGGGCACCAAATATCAAGTGCACTGCTAAAATTGCAAAGGGATGGAAGGGAACCCCATCTCCAACCTATCGTGGTCAAAAGCAAGATTACGGGACTAAGCGAGAAGTGGTGGCAGACTTCTGGTTCTATTGGGATGACATTGAACGATGTGTAAAAGGTACAAAGTGAAGCTACGTTATAGATAGGCCTGAAGTGCCAGAGGTTTGGCCTGTTTTGACCGGAACCAACCTTAGTCGAGAAGAGACATTGTATTTGCAACACGCTGGCTTCCGTCTCCAAGAGCGCCCTACATTGTCGCCATGACAACTCTTCAACATGTCAAACATTTTCAAGAGTGTTTTGTATGATCAACCGCCGCCACATGATGCAGATGTATATCCAACTATTCGGAACAACCGAACCATATGGAGAAATGCAAGTGCACCAACTACAGAACAATGGAACAAGTGGGAAAGTGCTGGCAACATTAGAGGACAAATTCTGGGAGTGACCTTGCTTCCATTTCCAGGCCTAGGTGCAATAGTGTCATTGGAGCCCGGGGCAGATCCTAACAAAAATGTATATTGAATTACATTGGGCATGTTCCCCACATTCACATGCCCGGATTTTTGTTCAGATGTATGTTTCCGCTATTTGAGGGCGTCAAGCATACGTGAATTGCAAGCAGTTATACTACTTGTACCGTTATTTCTGCAAAATGGACATCCATGATGACCAATTCATCCACGCACCTAGTTATAGCTTCAATGAGTTGAAGCTTCTTCTACTTCGAGCAGGGATCATCATTACTCTAGAGTAGGAATGACCACATTGAATTTATGTTTTCATTAGTATTGTATCAATTTACATTTGGTACAATTGAAATGATTTAAATCATGTAGAATGAAAAATGTTCATGCATTCATGACATATTGGAATTTGTCATTTGTCAAAATGTTTTGAAGAAGAAAGTATGAATGATCCAAAACTACAATGTTGATCACTCATCTAGCAGTGAAGATATGAATATGAGATAAATTCGTTTATTTGTTGTTTTTTTCTTCCCCATTTCATTTACATCCTTTTTTCCTATTTTTTTTGCTTCATTTACCAACAATGCTAGTATGTGAGCGCGGAGTGATGAAAAATGCTGAAAATGCCAAGGAAGAATAACAAGACCAAAATTGCAAGGTTCCTATTTATATGTCCCATAACAATTGGCATTCTAGAACGCGCCACTATAAGAGGTGTCATGTTCAATGGTCATACATGCCAGAGGACCGTTGGAGGGAATAGCCTTTCTCAGTCATTATATGGAGAATTATATTCCCCCCGGTTCTCTGACATTTTGTTGAAAATACTAACTTAAGCATGTATAGATAAAAACACGTATAGAATAATAAATAAAGCATGTATAGACTTTGCCTCAACTGGTTTTTGGGCTTTCTTCATTTGCCTTTGAAATCCATTCAGACCCTAAACCTTCAAGGTTAGACTCAATGAGAAATGACTCCCAGGACCAACAACTAAGACGTTGACCCCTAATCTTGTAATGCAAGTATGAATATATCAATTTTTATTTTTTATTTTTTTATTTTCCTATCCCATTCTTTTCGAATCCTTTGTAATTCCCATATTTATGGCCTTATCTATACAATGCTAGTATGTGAGCGCAGAGTGGTAATAAGTGCTGAAAAGGAGGAAGAGTGACAAGACCAAAATTCCAGGGTTTCTATTTATATGTCCCATAACGATTGGCATTCTAGAACACGCCACTATAAGAGGTGTCATGTTCGATGGTCATACATGCAAGAGCACCGTTTAGGGGAATAGCCTTTCTCTGTCATTATGTGGAGAATTATATTCCTCGCGGTTCTCTGGCATTTTGTTGAAAATATTAATTGAATCATGTATACATAAAGCACGTATAGAATAATAAATAAAGCATGTATAGACTTTGCCCCATTTGATTTTTGGGCTTTCTTCATTTGCTTTTGAAATCCATTCAGATCCTAGACCCTTAAGGTTAGACTCAATGAGAAATGACTCCCAGTCTCAACACGACACCGTCATTTATCTTTCTAAATTTTTTGGGACAACGCCGTAGTCACCACCAGACTTCCCCATTTTTTTTGGAGCCAAGGTTTCTTTAAAACCTTAGCCTTCATAAGAAATGACTCTCGGTCTCACCATGGGGAGGATTCTTTTCTACTACAAAGAATTTGAACACCACATAAAATATTTACTAATCCACGGTCATAGGATATACGGTCATAGGTCCCAAATTTGCCATTAATAGCAAAGAAAATTCAATTTTTTGAATTTTTTTAACAAAAAAAAAAAATTGGCAAAAAAATGGGATTTTTTTTTTCAGGCTCACGGCTCCAAGCTCACACGCTAGCATCTTGGTTTGAAGAGTACCTCCAAGGTTTTTAGTCTATCAAACAAAAGGTGAAGTTGGTTCACTCATTTACAAGGATCATGAGTGTATTAGCCACCACAATGGTTGTTCAAAATGGCCACGATAAGCTTGCTTTGACATTTGTTTGGCACTGTCACAAAGTGTTAAAAGCACAAAGCCGTTGAGTACTACAAAGCCTTTGAGGGCAGAGCTCTACATACTTTTGAATTCTACTACTTATACATTTCTAATACAAATTCTAATACTTGGTATTTGTATTAGAAATGGCAGTTTTAGAAAATAACATTTTTGGCCACATGTAATCTTAGGATCTTCTAGTAAACTGGTTTGAAAAGATGTGAAATTTTTTTTAGAAATTTTCACCTTGTAGATTGCATGATAATAGCATTTAAATTAACAAAAATTCATTTTTTTGTCCCAACAAAAAAGCGGGCAGCTGCCCTTCACAAGGTCACATTTGTATGAAAAGATGTCCAAAATGGTGGTTACTCTTTGGATTTATTTTTCTAGACAAGTTGGATACATGCTTGAAAAAATTCAGATCATTTGGAATTGCAGTATTATTCCGAAGTGAATACCTAGAGACAAGCAAATGGACTAGTTCTCTTTAGTCCTATACAATAGCCATCAATAATAGCCCCCTCTTTTATCTTCAAAAAAATGTATTTGGAACTTGGAAAAATGCTAAAATTTATTATTTACCATTGATGATTGAATTCAATCTTGTAATTAGAATGACCTAATAGACATCAAGAAATACAGCATAAACTAACCACAAAATTTGGAGCATATTTTACATTTGTTCCTAAGCAGGTGAGTTAACTGCTAAGGTAGGAGGCTTGAATTCTAGAGGGTCATTTAAAACCACTATATAGACTCAAAATGGACATGAGGTGGTCTTTAAATGGACCTTTTATAGTCATTGAATGGATCATTTACAAAACCATTATTTATTCCAGAGCCAATCGTTGTCTTGCTTTCCTCATTTCTCTCTAGAAGTTGCAAGTGAATTGTTTATGGAAGACCTAGGGTCATAAATAGGGACCTATGACACATCTTAAGTTTGAAAATTCATAAGTAATATTTGGGCAGTATCTGGCCCTAGGGCCGGATTTGTCTTCCAACACCTTTAGATTCTTTGCGCTTGTAGCGCGGCATGAGCCGCGCCTTGGGGCATTTTTTTGTCCCTTATGCTGGTTTGTTGTCTTTTTGTGCTTGGTCTTTGCCCAAGCCGCTTGCTGCTAGGTCCTTGTATTTTTTCTCATGCAGTAAAGGGTTTCCTTTATTTGTGTCAAAAAAACAAATAAAAAATCATAAATAATTAAAAAAATGCTTCAAAAAATACAAAACGGCTTATGTTATAATCAAAATCTATTTTTCTTTGTCTAGAAAATGAGCAAAAAATAATCCCATCCAAGAAACCACATGAAAAAGACGGACCAATCCTTAGATGCTTGCTTTTAGAGCCTCCTACCTTATACATTTCTAATACAAATACCAACTTTTAGAAAAGAATTCAAAAGTATGTAGAGCTCAATTTGATTCTTTATGAAATAAAATTTTAGACATACATTGATATATATATAAAATATCTAGTTTTTGAAATTCATATTTTAATGTAGAAAATTAATGCAATTTTAAAACCAAGTTTGAATATGAAATGTCCTTCAAGGGTTAAATTGATGGATAAAAGGAGTTTTTTGGTGATTCATTTTTCCCAAGACTGTATTCTTTTCCATATAGGAGGTCACATGATTCACTACGTATATGGAATTTGATAATCAATGTTCAAGTACAAACACTCTTCTATCCACAAGTGACATTGTATATGCATTGGAGTCTTCTAGTTGTAACTTTTGTCCCATGTGGCTAGCATCCCTTGCTAGCATAACATAATTTTGACCTTGCCCACTTTCATTGACTTTCCACCACTTCAATATTATCTAATCCAACTCTATAGATATCATGATTTGGTATGTCTCAATCTAAAACAAACACAATCCCACTTCATTAACGTCTAAGGATTTGATTACATTTTGGGCAAGATTATAGAATTTAAAATTTGGAAGAAAAAAATGTATTTTGCCTATTAGGGTTGACAAACTTTAATTCTTATGGTGAGATTTCTGTTTTACACTTAGATTTTATTTTTGATTGTCGCATTCTATATTATCAATTGAGCACTCAAAATAATGATGAAGAGTTTTTGATTTTAATCCCAAAAGGACCATTATGTTTAGAGGCCCAAAATTGATTCAAAAGACCCATCTCCAAAGCAAGGTCAAAATCTTCATCAATAATTATTTAAAAACAAAACAAAACGTAGAGTCTTTTGGTTGGCATGTTCAAGTACATTGCTCCAAAATTTTAGAGAAAGTATCCATGCCAATTGCAAGGTCAATGCGCCGAAACTTCAAAATATAAGCTTTCTAGTCCATCCCAAAGGGAAAATTTGTCTTTCAACATTTTTAGAAAAAAAAAGCATAGGTCCTATAGCTTGTGCATTTCTTCAATGATATTGAAAAATGGATTGAAAACATATGAACAAAAAATTTAACCAAAAAAACTTTTGTATTCATCATTTAAAAAATTGTGAAGTGGAAGGTGGTACTAAATGAAAGAAAAAACCAATATGCTAATAACTAGTACAAGAAATTGAGAATTGTTAATCACAATGGTAGGATGTTCTAGGAAACAATTAATATCATACATTTTTATTTTTATTTGAAGTTCTCAAAACTGAGAGCAAAAGACGACTTTGTAGGTTTTTTCTACCTCCATTGTCCACAAAATAAACCTCCTCATAATTTTACCTCATTATTTGGAATTGAATGGTTTAATATTTGTGAGTAGGTATCAATCTATAAAATTCCCAAAAATTCCCAAGAAAATAATTTATATTTTCTTAGAATAAATTTTTTATTGCATGTTTTGGTATTGAAAGTTAAAAAACCTTCTAACTTTTGCAATATTTATCGGAATGACATGAAATAGAGCCTCACACATAAAGTATGATGAGTAGCATCCATCTTAAATCTTGGAATCTTCCAAATCTTAAATTCAACAAAACTTGTCCAAGTTCTCAAGTAGTCCAAAGTGGGTTCTTTAAAACTTTAGGGATTCAAGTCAATTCTAATTTAATCCCTATCAAGGGGAAATGAATTTCAACAAAAATTACAAGAATCTGTCACTTTGTAGGGCACTGAAGGAAATACAAAAAATGAAAGTTTTTTTTATAGAAATGAAATTTTACAAAATTTAATTAGACTACTATGGGAATGTATAGAAAAAAGTGTATAAACTTTAACAATATATATAATAGTGTTTGAAATGGGGGTTGACAATGCTTGAAAGGTTTAGTGATAGCTCCTTCTAGTGAGATATTTGCAGTTCATATAGTTTTGTTTTTTAACAATTGCATTATGTATCATGGTAGGACCAATTTAGTGACCCCGGTAGATAGCCTGGCAACTATAATCCAAACTAAAGACAAAATAAGCTCCACCAATTGTCTTGCCAAGGTGGGCAAGTGGTTGAAGCTTCCATGATATCGGGGGACAATTCCATTAGTGGAGACTAATCAATCTTGAGGGAATCTAATACATATGGATTTCTTATTGTATCCCTCTTCATCCATTGGATTCACATTAAAGTGCAAGTGCTACTTTCACCTATAGCACCCCCAACCACCTCATTACAAAAAAATTCAGCCTTCCAGAAGGCCGCGAGTTCTACCCCCCATCCCCACGTGCAATTATGGAAAAAAAATCAAAATCAGTTTTAATTTTTAATTTTTAATTTTTATTAAATTTGGGTGTTGACATGGCACTAATAGTGACATGTCAGGGCCAAGTCAGATATTTAAAATTTTAATATTTTTCAATATGTTTTTCTAAAAAAAATATTTCTTTATTCATTCTATAATTGCACCGCAGGGGTGCCAAAAAGCAATACCTTAGCGGCCTTTTGAAGGGGTGAATTTCTTTGTATGATACATATAAGGCAACCCTTAGAACTAGCCTACTACAACATGCTGAAGCAAAACTGTGAAGCAAATCAATGGAGGACATTCCTCATTACAGTAGAACCTCTCTTACTGTATAGTTTCTTAGTGCATAATATGCAGTAAGAGAGGCTCGTGGGTGGGGCCAGTTTCAAGTATTTAGTCTGGAAAGTAGTGTAGTTAGAAGCCACGTTAGTCAAGTGTCATTACTACAACTGTACAACTTAGTACATAAAACTTCTCTTAGTGCATAGTCCCAACACTATGCACTAAGAGAGGTTCTATTGTATTAGAAGATCAATGATGCAAAACCTTTAGAGTGTTGCTTCAGCATGTTGCAATAGGCTGCTCTTAGTTACATGTTTAGCAACTTTCAGAAGCAGAAGAGGATTTTTACAGGAGCTACCCCAAATTACTAAAAACTTTCAAAGGCACCATGCATGAGCCCTGGATAGTGAGATTGTGGACGTCATCTGATGAGCAAATTTCCCTTCTAATAAAGCATTCATTCATGCATGCAAGATTCTTTATTTTTTTGGAAACAATTCAAGCATGCAACTAAGATGGCTTTACTTTGTAGCCTTTGACTGAATGTCATACATCAGAAATGCCAGAAATCAGGGCAATGTGCTACTTTGCCCAAGTCCTGGGATACAGGGCTATATGTGGGCATGTAATACTTAAAATTTTAAAAAATGATTATAAAATGATTTCTTGAACTGTCTACTATTATTTTTATTATTATGATAAGTATCAATAAGTTTATTTAGGGGGTCCTTTTGTTTCTAAAAGAAGGGTGTTCATATGGCCAATGCCTCATGCAGCACGCTGTGGCCTTGTTGGAAGGGAGGAAGAAAACCCTCCTATGATCTATACCTTAAAAAGGACATTTCATGCCCAGGCTTGGTCATTGGTCAAACTTCATTAGATTTCTACATTAAAACACACATTTCAAAAGTTTGATATTTTTCACATTTAGCAATATATGTTTAAAATTTAAACTTATTTTTTTATGATTTAAAAAAAATCAAATTGAATTATATAGGATTTTTTAAATAAATTACTTTATAAAAATCATAGCAATTATAAAAATGTTTTCAATAATATGAAGTTTTAAAAAAAAATGAAATTATTAGTGACAAATATCATGGTGTAATTGATGTACTCTTTGAGCTCACACCAAGAGAAATTTGATAGAAAAAGTTCAAAAGTGGTGTATTTTGAGCTTTCAAGATGCTATCTTTAAAGCGTCACAAAACAATAATTTTAATATTTTTGAAAAAGAAATCCAAATGCATTTTTTTTAAAATAGATTATTCAAGTTGCATTGCTTTAATTAATTCCTGAAGTCCCAAGGCCATTTGTTTGTCGGAAAACACTCAAAATTGCCATTTTTGTTGCATTCATCCAAGAAAGCAAAATATATATATTTTTTTAGAATCCAACCATAAAATCTTGTACTTCACTTGTCTAAGATCATGTTGTACAAAATTTTCATCAAATTTTACTATACGGATTGGAAGATATTAGCAATCAAAGTCGGTCAAAAAGTGTTTTTTTCAAGAACATACTTAAATTGCCTGAAAAACAAAATTGTCCATAACTTTCTCATCACTAGTCCAAATAGAATGAATCAAAGTTTCACATGTAGAAAAAGATATGATATTTTAGGAAAAAATATTTTGACTTTTTGTGAATTTTTTTGGATTACCCGCCGGCCTTCATTTTTGACTTTTTGTGCCATAACTTTTGCTTCCGGGCACTGATAGAAATAAAAATTATATTCTTAAAAAGCTTATGTATTTTTCTAGCTTCCCTTAAAAAAGTTTTAGAAAATCATTATGAATATTGAGACTGTATGAGCCTACCCAAAGATGTATTTTGCTCCCGTAGGACCAATGGGACTTTAGGGGTTAAGGTTCAAAGCTTTTAAAATTAAAAAACTATGTGAAATTTTAGGTTTTGACTTTCAAAATGCCCGTGGGGCTTGCAATGTCCTCTAACCCATAAACAACATGGTGGACGTTTGGCGTTCAATGAATGACAAAGAATCTCCTATGTAGGGCAGAATATAATTATTCATCCTCAGAATCTTGTTGTGGAAAGGAAAGGTCTTCTACAGTAGTTTAACTTCTAGTAAGTGCTTTTCCATATTTTTAAACTAAAAACTCCCATGGTATCCATAAGAATGATGTCCACAATCACCAGTCCGTCTTTTGAGGGTTAAGGGTTAACCCCTAAAGTACCGAACATGCTTTTTTGAAAATATAGCATTTTTGGGTAGCTCACTACAAGCGGAAATGTTTGTTTTTTCTTTGAAACTTTCACACAACCATTTCCCAAGGAGTAGCTTTAAGGCCCAACAATTTTCATAACTTTTGACTGCATGGTCAAAAAGTTATTGGATGATATGTGATTTTCAATACTCAGCGGATAGCTCATTTTTTTCTTCTTAAAATCACTTTTAAAAAAAATAAAAATTTGAAATTGGTTTTTTAGATTTGTATATATGTGTAAAGCTTTGAATTATTCCATTTGGATTTATGAGATGAAAATTATGAGGTGTTCTAGTTTGCGGGCAATTATGGATTCTCTACTCTAAAATAAACTTGAAAGTCCTTTATTTAACTCAATTTTCATATTTTTTGAAAAAAGTAAAAATTATACGACATATACAACCGTTGGGATTGACATTTTTCAATTCCATAATTAAATTCTTAACAATTTAGTGTTTTAAATAATTCTCTACTTCTTTCTACAATATTTTTTTTTCTTATATATTGTACAATTCCAAATGATTTGGAAAGTTTCAAGCATGTAGCCAACTTGCTTTGAAGAATGAATCCAAGGAGTATCCACCATTTTGGACATTTTTTCATTTAAATGTGACCTTGTGAAGTGCAGCTGCCCAATTTTTTGCAGGGCCAAAAAAAGGATTTTTGTTAATTTAAATGCTACTGTCTTGCAATCTACAAGGTGGGAAATTCTGAAAATTTTCTTATATATTCTCAAACAAGTTACTACAAAATTGTACAATTACATGTGTCCAAAACTGTTTTTTTGTTCTAAAATTTAGTACTTGTACTAGAAATGGCAGTTTTGAAGGATTTTTGGTGAAAACGTAGTCTCTGACCTTTAGGGACTAAATGAGGTCTATATTTTAGATGAATTTTTTTGTTTTGTTTTGTTTTTTGTTTTTTGTTTTTGTTTTTGTTTGTTGTTATGATGAGATCTTTAGAATTGTGCGTCCCTTAGTTGCCTTCTTCATACCTTGAGAAAGCCCTCAATAAGAAGGAGTGCACGGGTTTTGTTTCATGGCATTTTAACTCATGGTCAAAAAGATATTGACATTTGAAATTTTAATGAATTGAAAAAATAAAAAACATTTATAACTTTTATTTTATTATATTGTGCCAATGGATACTACACAAAATAGTAAAATTAGGTTGCCCCACACTAATTTCTCAATAGTCCACACTATAGAAATATTCATTGCTTTTGTACAATGATGCATTCAATTCAAAGCTATGTGTATGGCATACATTTGTGCACTAGTTCAAGGCTTATTTCAAAGAGTGGCATGCGTCTCCATGTGGAACAAGCATTGATCCATGAGGTAATTTATCTCAGGTAAGGCAACCTAAGGTAAATGACCCCATTGCGGTCAAATGACCCATGATGGACAACTAATGACCCCATTGTGGTTTTTTAGACCACAATCAATGTCTTACATGGTAGTTATGGAGTAATTAGTGACCTCAATAGGTACTTCCAACTTTTCAGTGTAAAATTCTTTGTAAAAATTGACTTTTTAGGTCTTCCATGCTTAAAAATGTTGTGACTACATTGGGTAGGAAGATGACCATATTGGATTCAGATTTTGTTGGTCATGAAGTAGCCTACAGACTCCTATGGGCTGATCACTTCAAAAATTCAGAACTAATTCATACTTAGTCCAAAAAATATAATTTCAAATGCCCTCATTGTCTCTCACACTTATCTTTGTGTGGGAAAAAATTTGAAAAATTTCAGCAATGGCATGTAGGCACACTCCTAATTCTGACCGCAATGGGGTCTTTTACCTTAATTGACAAGACAACCTAATTTCACTATTTTGTGTTGTTTAAGTTAAGCTGAATGGCTCGAGTAATGGAAAGAAAGCTGCTCCAAGCTTTTTCAGAAAGTAGGTAGGATGTGCAGAGGGTAACCATCAATTCAGTAACTAAGTTTGCTGCCATGCTTTGCCTCACTTGCAGCAGCAGTTCAAAGGGCTATTACAATAGTTTAGTCAGGTGCATATTATTGAGTCATAGACTCTGATGAGACATGGAAGTTAAGGTGGGCACCCCCAAAACTGCCACTTCTGGCGGCTGTGCGTAGTTAGTTACTATCATTAGACTGGTCAAATTTTCATATCTTCTTGTGGGCAAGGTGAAACGAGGTTCCAAAGCACCAAAGAATACGGCTTTTGAATATCATATGCAAAAGTTATGAAGGATCAAAGTTTTTGAACCCTATAGAGGTTCTAAAATAAGTACATATTGATTTTGAAGAGACGTACTCAAAGTGATGATGGCCGTTTTGGGTCACTAGTGCATTTGGAGTGACCACCTGAATCTTTAACCCTTAAATGACGGACCCGTAACTACTGATTTCAAGCCCACTACCTATCTCTCAGTTTGTTGCCATTTTGCAACTATATATATATATAGTTTCATAGATGGAACTACATGTCTTCTTTAATTCATAAAAAATTTAGATTTTTTTGTGAAAATTTGATTATTTTGAGAATTTTTGAAAAAAAATGAAGAAAAATCATCAAATAGAAAATTAATTCAAAAAATCGGAAAATTTCACCATGTGAGTATATTACAGTGAAAAACATCATGGCGTATATTCAATTTCCTTATCATTCTATAATCAGAAAATAATAGATATTGAAAATACATCTAAAGTCCAAATTGCAATAAAATATTCAATATTAGGATTGTTTTCAAAAATCAAATTGGAATAAAAACTAGAATAGATAACCTTTATTTTGTTAGTTGGAATCAAACCTCAAAAAATATCATTTTTATGGAGAAATTTTAGATTTAGAGCAAAAAACAATAATTTCCCAAAATATACTAAAAATGGCATATTTTGTTCTCTGTTTTGTTTATTGACTTCTCATTTACATAAAGACAAACACTAGTAAGACTACAAATTCATTAAGTACTCTTCATAATTCACCATGCAAGGTCAACAAGAAAAACGTGGATGAAAAATTGCTTCCAATCTTTGTACAAATTATAGCATTGTCAGCCAAAGAAGGTTGCTATTATGTGAGCATAGGAGTGTGAGCCCATGAGCCTAGAATACTATACATCTATGTTATAGGTGTATATACTATAGAAACCGTTTAGGGTTATAGAGTTTGTATGTTACAAATACCCATATTATAGGTGTTTATGATACATACACTTTTTATAGTGTGTGGTATTTATATTATAGGTACCTATATTGTAGGCTCAATGCTCATAAGCTCGCATTCTTGGGCTCACATACTAGCACTGTTGAAGGTCCTCTTGGGCTTGATTCCAAGGGAATCTTTGACAAAATGGGGCATTAAGAACTTTTTTGGAAATGTTTTCAACCTACTAGATTTACTTTTAAACTAAATATGGTTTGCCAAATACCACATTTAAGCTTCAATGTCAAAGCTATATTCATTGGTCAATTTTACATGCTATGACCACCTTAACTTTGGACAAGGGGCAAGACTCATGCCCTACTTAAGGGAATTTTGTGATTCCTATAAATTGCCCACTAGGCCAAAAAATGTCATTTAAAGGTTAATTTGTACAACTCCACACTTAGCGCCATTCTACAATGCATATTTAAATATTATCAATTTGGCTTCATTGAATCCAAAGTAATTTGAAATGATCCTTAAGAAGATCGTTCAATGATCACTTGGCCACTCTAACTAAGGTGGTCAAGAATGGATAGCATATTGCCTTCCTTTTTGGGTAGTTATATATATGTATAGACATGTTCTCAAAATTTTCTTCTTCAAAAGAACAATGTATCAAAGAACATTCTAATGTATTGTGGATAATTTTATATTGAAAATACAAATATATATTATAAATGGCTGCAGCAAAATGTTTATTGTAGGTCAACAACCATGTCACTATATATATGTTAAAGTTTTGGGGATATTATTTTTGGTAATCTTTTGGCATTGAGATAAACACTCTTATGAAATTATACTAATTTAAGTACTACTAAAACATATTTTTCATTAGCCCCTAATTGACTAAAGAGACAACATTGAGCTTTTTGAAAACTCAAACATGCTCTACTCATTTCATAGATTGGGGGGGATAATGAATTAATTCGGATGGATGCTAATTATCCTAATCTATATGTGAAGGATTGTTTCATGTCATTCCAATAAATATTCCAAAAGTTATCAGGGTTATTTTGATTTCAATGTCAAAGCAAGGCACAAATATTTTTTAGAAAGCTTCGCAATCTTCAATTTTTTTTGTAAACATTATTAACAATTTAGAATTTTACTTTATCCAATACTTTGCTACAAGTACCAAATTTGGAAAAAACTTTTTTGGACACATGTAACTGTAGGATCTTGTAGTATGTTTGACTTGAAAACACGTGGTAAAAATTTATGGAATTTCAAGATACAAGCATTCAAATTCACTAAAAGTATTTTTTTGGCCCTATGCAAAACAATGTAGCTGCACTTCACAACCTCAATTTTTGATGAAAAAATGTCCAAAATAGTGGTACTTCTTTGGATTCTTTTTCCTAGACAAGTTGGCTATATGCTTAAAAAATTTCACTTCATTTAGAATTGTACAATATATAGGAAAAAAATAGTACGTAGTCAGTAGTAGAGAATGATTCAAAATACGAAATTGTCAAGAATTTAATTATGGAGTTGAAAAATTCCAATCCCAATGGTTGCAATGTTGTAATAAACAATATACACCCTATGATTTTATTTTTTTCAAAAAATATTGAAAATTGAGTAAAATAAAGGGCTTAAAAGTTTTCTTAGAGTAGAGAATCCATAACTGCCTGCAAACTAAAAATCTTCATCACTTTTGACTTGTTGATCAAAATGGGATGATTCAAAGCTTTTCACATATACATAACTCTAAAACTCAATTTAAAATTTTATTTTTGAACATGTTGATTTTTTTTTATGTACCCGTATTGCCCAATTTCCAAAAAATTAATTTATTAGGTCATAACTTTTGACTCACATTTCCAAATGTCATAAACTTAGTGCATATGAAAGATATTCCTTATCTCCACCTTCTATTAACCCCTAAAGGACCATTGTCGGTTCGGCGGATGTTTGGGATTTCAAGCAGGTACCTACGGGTTGAAGTTTTGTCTTGATTTTTTGAAACATTTTTTGAAGTTAGAAAAACTGATAAGCTTCGTGGGAGTATAATTTCTTTTTCAATCGATGCTCGTGAACAAAAGTTATGTCCAAATAAGCTCAAAACAGGGGAGAGGGGGCAACAAAAAAAAATTTGCAAAATCTTTAAAAAAAGAATATGAATTATTTTTCCCATAGATAATATTTTGGTCTATCTGAAAAGCTTTGATTCATTCCATTTGGATTTGTTATGAGAAAGTTATGGACAATCTCATTTTTCGGGCACTTAGAACATCTTCTTGGAAAAAATAACTTGTAGGATTCATTTTTGAATGCCATTTTTACAGTTTTCCAAAAAAAAATTCCACATGGTTTAGTTTTTTTGCTAGAATAATCTCACCATTGGGATTAGTGCATTTTAATTCCATGTAAAAGATATTAATATTTTAGATTTTCCTTCTATCTCGTATCTATTTCTATTTAACAATTTTTTTATTAATGAATATTAAGTTTTTTTATTTGATTTTTTTTGCTAGGCTCTCAACTTAATTCTCCACTATAAAGATTTAAAGCTCAAAACTTTGTAGTGCAGAAATTTTAAGTTAAAAATGTTCAAAGTCAAAAAATCTAGTCCCACAACATGCTGAAAAACTTGTTTTTTCACTTTAAACATAGATATCTTGCAATTTGTGCAGTCAAAAATTCTGAAATTTTTTCCACACATTTTCATACTAGTTAGGTATAAGATCCTACAATCGGATGTGAATAAAAAGCAATTTTCAATTTTCAATTGAATTTTTTTACTTTTTACTCTTTGCTATCAATTTTGAATGTTTTTTGGCAGAAAAATGGCCTTAGTCCTTTAGGGATTAAAATTTCAGCCAAAAAATATAGAAATCTCCAATCACTCATACTTGCCTAAAATTTCTATGTAGCCAAAAAACACATGTTGGTCCTTTAGGGGTTAAAATGTTAAAAGACAAATTCAATCTTAAAAAGGACTCAAGAAAACTACGTTTTAAAGTTTAGGCACATTGAAATTACAATCGATGGTGATTTTCACTCTAAAATTTTGGAAGTATGTATTTGAACAAGTTATCCTTTAAAATACCAAATGAACATTCAACGTATGCAAGAATTATTGGGTAGTTGTGCATGAATTCAGCTTTGGTCTTAAGCTCACTAAATTTTGACATGAGGTGCGGACATGTTCCACTTTGATCGGAATATAATTTTTTCCCCGATTGAGAGTTTGGATCAAAAGCTATGTTGCTCTAAATTTTTTGGACAGACCAATCAATAGGTGCAAAACTCCTCCTCTACTTTTGAAATTTGCCAAATATGTAACTAATTTGATATAGAATGAAAATATCAAGAAAAAATAACCACATGTACGAGTACAAAATTCTCATAACAGGAGGAGGTAAAGTTTGTTGGCTATATTGGGCAAGGTTTAAAAAAAATTCCTTCTAACTTCAAACATTATAATTTTTCAATGTGTCATAGTTTCCAAAAAAATTCCACACATTCCCATAGTAGTCTCGTACAAATTTGCATGGGTTGAATACTTTTTATATATCTTTTTAAATTCTTCTCTAACTACCCAAAAAATCTGATAATTGTTAGATACTCCGTAATAAACAAAGATGAAGACTTTAGCCTTGCTTTGGATACAAGTCTTTTGAAGCAATTTTAAGCATCAAAACATTGCAATACATTAGGGGTTGAAAAGAATTTTCCAACACTGCCATCCACCAATTGTTGATTCTAGGAGGACTATTCTTATACTTTTGGATGCTTCTACGAAACTCCTAATTTTGTACCTTCCAATTTATCATACCAATGTGCATTGAATAAAATTTTCACCGCCATACATTAGAACTTGTTCACACAAAAGTGTTTGCCTTAGTTTGTTTTTTTACCCATTTTTACCCATTCTTTCTATTTTCCCTTTTGAACCGTTTTAGACCCAATTGCAGAACGGTACGATTGCTTGCTCTGAATTATTTTGTGGATGAGAACAGTGGGGCACTTGGGCAGCTCCAGAGAGAAAGAACTGGCATATGGACTACCTCATTGCTTGGATTGGATCTGGTGGACAAATCTTCATGGCTCAGCATAGCACATCAACTCAACTTGCTTGTAATTGCAGGAAGCTTTTGTACCCAAGATGCTAAGGTGGGTACCCCCAAAACGGCCACCTTTTGCTACTCTGCCTGGTCGTTGTTGTTATTATTAGAGCAGCCCCACTCCAACACGGGGAAGCAACTCTTCAAATGTTCTGCACCATTGATTTTACAAGATCCATGGTGCAGAACATTTCCATGGTGCATAACATTTGAAGAGTTGCTTCCCCATGTTGGAGTGGGGCTATTCCTAGACAGGTCAACTTTTTGTCTTTTCTTGTTGGCAACTGAAAGGAGGTTCCAATGCACCAGAGAATGTGGCATTTGGATACCATATGCAAAAGTTATGAAGGGCCAATTTTTTCTTTGTCTGATAGATGTTATGTAATCGCTTCTTCTACATACGTACATATTGATTTTGGAGGTGTATATAGAGAGATGATGGCAGTTTTAGGCAAGGTGCATTTTTGGGTGTACCGGCCTTAGTATATGGTAGGTCTATCACATCACTCAAGAACTTGCATCCCATTCCTACCATTTAACCCTTAAAGGACAAATGGGTGACTCTGAAAATCATCCCTTTTCATTACCTGGTGAATCATTGACTTAAGTAAATTTTTTTTGCAAAAGCACTCATTGGAAGTCATTCTATTGCAAAAGACCTCCCTTTTTCACAATAAAATTCCAAGGATGAATAATCAAACTTCTGTCCAATTAGAAGTCCCTGTTATCCATTGGACACCAAACGTCCATGTCAACACTTTAGGATTAAATGCCAGGCAGAAAAAAAAAACTATAAAAACTGTTACTTTTTTTGAAAAAAAATTCTTCTCAAAGATCATGTTTTTGTCTACATTTGAAGTTTTGATTCATTCTGTTTGGGCTCATAATGAGAAAGTTATAGACAATCTTGTTTTTTGGGCAATGTAGCTTCTACTTCAAAAAACAACTTATAGAATTCTCTTTTGAATGCAATTTTCAAATTTTTTCAATTTTTTTTTTTGAAAAGGTTAAGTTTGTTTGCAAGAACAATCCCACCATTGGGATTATGGTGTTTTAATTCCACCTAAGAGCTATTAACGATTTAGTGTTTCATTCAATTTTGGACCTACTTCTACTTAACAACTTTTTTATATGTGAAAATCAGGTTTTGACATTTTGAAATTCTTTTCGCCAACTCTCAACTCAAATGTTCAACATAAAAAATAATAACGCAATGGTGTGTAGTGTAAAAAAAATCTACAAATGGCCGTCAAAGTCATTTGAAATTGTTGGTCACAATTCAAAAAAACTTCTTTTTCCAACTTCAAATGCTAATATCTTCCAATCCGTACGGTCAAACTTCATGTAAATTTTACCACATAATCTAAGACAAGTGAAGTACAAGATCCTATGTTAGATTCTAAAAAGAAAGTTTTTTTTGGTTTCTTGAGTGATCGCAGCAGAAATGGCAGTTTTCAGTGGTTTCGGAGCCAGAAAATGCCTTGACCCCTAAAGTAGGAGGCTCAAACTCAAATCAGACATTTTGAACCAAACATGGCATGCAAAGGTACATTTTGCTTTCTTCAATTAACTAGAATGTACAAACCGTGTACATTCTAGGAGGTGGTCACTTTTAGAGCCCTATGACATTTCAACTTCAAAATTTCATAACTAATTCCACAAAACTTCAAAAAATATGAAACAACTTGGGCCACATGCCATTTCGTCTTGTCTTTCAAAGAGATTTTTCTGAAAAATATTTCAAGACGTTTTACTTTCCCAAACTTCAGTTTCAGCGCTTACATGATTGTTTTATGGACCTCCTACCTTAGGGGTCACAGACATAAACACAAAGTTAGCCCCTGGCCCTCACTTTCAACAAACGATGACTGGCCTGCGCAAAAGGTTGATCAAACCTTGTGGGACGGATGCCTTCCTGGACCATGGTTGGATGACTTGGACAAGAGCGCACCAACTTGTAGAGCTCCAAGGTAGCTTGCTTTTAAAGCGACCTTTTAAGAGCTGATTGCATTTAGGGGGGAAACTAAACTCCTTAAAACAATTTTCAATAAAAATTTTACAGAAAGAAAAAGGGAATTGGCATCTAACCCAAGTCATTTCATATTTTTTGGACCTTCGTGGAATTAGTTATGAATTTTTGAAGTTGAAACGCAAGGATCACTAAAAGCAACTACTTCTTGAACTATATATTATTGGTACATTGAAGAAAGTGTTAGTGGTCACTTTTAGAGCAAGGATTGCTTTTAGAGCACCCTACTTTACCCCCACTTGGCCTAAGAAATTTTAATTGAATGTGGATGCAATTGACTTTCTTGGGACTAAGAGTGAGCTTCTATACTATGTTGGAATCAGGAATGGATTTTTGAGTTTCCCAAAATTAAAACTGCCTTTGCCAAGTTTTATAATGCTTTCATTTCTATACGAGTAGGAAGAAGTTATATTATAGAAGAAGCTTTGCCTAGCTGTCAACTAAAAACAACCAAAAAATTCAAGTCCAATGTTAAAAATAGTTTTCAATAAGTCTCAAACTTGCCTTCCACACTTTTCATGAGCCTCTACAAAAATTCAGCCACCGCAAAATAATTCTAATTTTCCTCTTATAACTATTGCATACTTCCGTGTAGAACTTTGAATATTTTTTGGATCTTATACACAAGATTTTTGGTTGATTCAAGATGCTTAGAAGTCCATTCTTAGACAAAACATGAGAGTGTCTCAAACTTGGACCGCCCTCAGATTGGCGGATTTTTAATTTGTTTGTGTAGTGCTCTCGATTCTTTTGTTAAAACATTTCATCCTCGCTTCGGTGTTCAATTTGTTTCTTTGCAATGGAATGAGTTGTTCATTTGCTTAACCCCTAAAGGCCCAAAGCCTTTCTTCTGCCAAAAACACCCAAATTGCCATTTCTATAGCAAAGAGTGAAAAAAAATTAAAAATCATTTTCTTGCATATCTAACCATAGGATCTTACACCTAACTAGTATGAGAATGTGTGGAAAAAAATTCAGAATTTTTGACGGCACAGATTGCAAGATACCTGCGTTTAAAGTGAAAAAAACAAGTTTTTCAGCACATTGTGGGATTAGATTTTTTGACTTTGTGAACATTTTTAACTTTAAATTTTTGCACTAAAAAGCTTTGAGCTTGAATTTTTTCCAGTGGAGAATTGAGTTGAGAATCTAGGAAAAAAAATTCAAAAAAAATTAATTTTCATTATTAAAAAATTGTTAAGTAGAAGTAGGTACGAGATAGAAGGAAAATCTAAAATATTAATATCTTTTAGATGGAATTAAAATGCACTAATCCCAATGGTGAGATTGTTCTAGCAAGTAAACTAAACCATGAAAAAAAAAATTTGAAAAGTTTGAAAAATTGCATTCAAAAATAAATCCCACAAGTTATTTTTTTCAAAAAAAATGCTCTAACTGCCCAAAAAACAAGAATGTCTATAACTTTTTCATAACAAATCCAAATGAAATGAATCAATGCTTTCTAGATAGACAAAAATATAATCTATGAGAAAAAAAATACCAAAAATACTAAATTAAAAAAATTGCAAATTTTTTTTGTTGCTTGTGCTGCTTCCCATCCCCTATTTTGAGCTTATTTGGTCATAACTTTTGTTACCAAGGACCAATCGTGAAAAAAACTATATTCCCATGAAGATAATCAGCTTTTCTACCTCCCAAAAAAGTTTCCAAAAATCAAGAGAAAATTTCAGCCCGTAGGTACATGCCCAAAAACGCATTTGTCCCCCGAAGAGACAATGGTCCTTTAGGGGTTAAAAAAAGAAAAAAGAAAGACCTTAGACCTTCATTATATAGTTTAAATGATGATATTTTGACAATCTATCTCTTGAAGAGTCATGGAGTTCATCAGGTGGATTATTCAAGAGCATTATATATAAGCTGTATAAAACAAATGAAGCATATCCACATCTGTTGAGAAAACAAGTTTTGTCTACTCTTCAATGATGTGACTAATGTAGGCATCTGGTGCTTCATGACTTTTGTGCAAGGTTCTAAACCGTTTCATATAGGGTTGGAAGAAAATAATCCCTCCATTAATAAAAATTTATATTGAGGATCTTCTTAAGACATGATATAATTTGCCTAAAAAAACTCTAGATTGCGTTTCTTTTTCTACTAAAGACTCTTATGGGACTAAAGGAAGGACAAAGTCTTAGGTCTAAGAACCCTAGAATGGCTTGAAAGTCTTTGCGGCCGTATAGTATATTACGTATTTGGTGGTATTTGATAGAAAAAAATTGACCAAAAGTTGTTCAATACTAAGTAAATTAATAATCATGATAGTATGTAAGTAACAATATATGACGATTCATATATTAAACCACAATTAAAGAATTATAAGGCGAAATACGGGTTGTAATAATTTTAATAATTTTCAAAATTAATCTTACTATCTTAACCCCTAAAAGACCAACATGCGTTTTTTGGCCGTATAGAAATTTGAGGCAGGTACGTGTGACTAGAGATATCCATATTTGAGGCTGAAATTTTAATAGAAGATGGGGGCGAGGAATATCTTCATGTGTATCGTTTCATGATATTTCAAAATACAAGTAAAAAGTTGTGACCTAATATGTTACTTTTTTTCGTAACTGGGCAGTTTGGGCAGATAAGAAAAAAGCATTTTTTCCGGGTTTTTTTTTTGAAATTGGTTCTCTGCATTTATATATACTTAAAAAGCTTTGAGTCATTCCATTTCAATCAATGAGTCAAAAGTTATGAGGGTTTTTGAATTGCGGGCAGTTATGGATTTTCTACTCTAAAAAAAACTTTAAAGTCGTTTATTTAACTCAGTTTTCAATAATTTTAGAAGAAAATAAAAACCTAGGATGTAGATTGATTATTACAACGTTACAACCGTTGGGATTGGCATTTTAAATTCCATAATTAAATTTTTAACAATTTAGTATTTTGAATCATTTTCTACTTCTTTCTACTTACTATTTTTTTCCTATATGTTGTTCAATTCCAAATGATGTGAAAATTTTCAAGCACATAGACAACTTGTTTAGGAAACTGAATTCCAAGAAGCACCACCTTTATCGGCATTTTTTCATTGAAAAGTGAGCTTGCAAAGTGCAGCTGCCCCGGTTTTTCGCAGGATTGAAAAATGGTTTTCAAGACTTTGAATGCTTATATCTTATGATCCACACGGTGGAATTTTTTGAAATTTTTACCACATGTTTCCAAAATATCATACTACAAAATCCTACGGTTACATATGTCAAAAATTGTTTTTTCCCAAAAATTTGGTAGTTGTATTAGAAATGGCAGTTTTGGAGCGTTTTTGGTGATTACATAGTCATGAAACTTTAGGGGTTAAGTTGAGCATTTAGGGGTTAAAGGATTAGGGTCTTGAAAATTAGAACATCATCATTTTCTAGCTACTGGTATTGTGAGGGAGACATTTGGAGGTCCACATTCCAATTGGGCCACTAATTCCAGCGCACTAGTTATACCACAAAAGCATATTTGGCAGCATTTATGCAGAATTATGAGTTGCATTTTTTCAAAGATTGCATGCCTTCATTTATAGAGTTTTTACAAGCCCTTTTCAAGATGTTAAAAGAATATATATTTTGTGTGGAAGGTGACTTATTTGGTACTTGAGATTAAAAATATGACGTAGTGTCCATGCTTTGGATCTAGAATTTGAGCCACACCTAAATAATTTGGTGATAATTCAGAGTTTCTTAGCCTTATTGGAGCAAAGGATTGATGATGTTCTTAGTGCATGGCCAAAAAGTTGCCAAACAAGCCCAACTTGGTGGTTAGGAATGAAAAGTGAGCAATGAATGTTTGATCTCACCAAAATATTCTCTTTGGCTCGCCAAAAATTGCAATTCTCCTAGTGACAACAACAACCTACTTTTCTCCTACAAATAGTTCATTGGATTTGCAATGATGGAGATTCTTTTAATTTAGGGCCACTAGAAGCCTTGTACTTGGTTGAAAGACAAAACATCCAGTTGCACCGACGTGACAAACAAGAATTCAATGTATAGTAGAACTCCTCTAAATGCATAGGTCCGGGGCCATCTGACAACATTCATTTAGAGAGGTTTTGCGATCATAAGGGGTACCAGATAGTTAGAGAGGTCTTTGCAATTATAAGGGGTGCATTTAGAGGAGTTCTGCTGTAGTAACAAAACAATGACCCTCTATTTCTCCAAGATGATATTTTTGTGTACTAGTGCAGATGCTTTTAGGGGTCAAATAGGGGTCAACGGGTTAGTAAGACTACCTCAACAAATTCTTTGTGCCCTCTAGCCTTTTTCCCTTTCTTTGCTCTTTTTTTTTTTCTTTGGTTCCTCTTTTTCTTTTCCCGTTTTCTTTTGTTCCTCTTTTTTTTTGCCCACTTTTTTTTTGTTCCTCTTTTTTTTTCCCCTTTTCTTTTGGTTCCTCTTTTTTTTTCCCATTTTTTTGGTTCCTTCCTGCAACTGGAGTAGAGTGAGTTGAGTCAGCGTTTCATCAGCAGCCAGAGCGAGTCTACCGGTAGCACATAACTGCGGAGTCAGCTCGGGGAAGATTTGATTCCCAGAGGATCTGCAAGGCTGCGCAGGGCCCCCAGGCTGCTGTTGAATGTGGAACCATATTTAGGAATAAAAATGATGGAAATGGATACTAGGGACCCAAGACCCCCTACGAGGGCCCTATGACCGAGGGACTACTTCACTGCCCGGAAGATAGCCTACATTGAGTGGGTGGGTCGTCCAAGGAACAGCAGACGGAAATCCCAAGATAAGAAGGAAAAAGCAAAAGTTGGAGTCAAGCCAGGAACCAATGAGATTGGGCCCATGACCAGCTAAGGACCTACCTACATTTACTACTGCAACTGAACTTCCCACTCTAGTATAGAACTTCTGTTCCCCAGGGGAAGGTACCGGCTACTGTACTGTACAGTCTACCTAGTCAGTCTACCCAGTCAGTCCGCAGTCCGCAGTCCCCTCCTCTCAAGACCCACCCCCCACCCCCCCTCAAAATTAGGGCTGGGGTACAGTACACCGAAACCTCACTGTACAGTGTACAGTATACACTTTTATTTGTTTATTTTTATTTATATATTTTATTTAGCATTTTGTATTACCGTAACTGAAGGATTTTCTTTGGCAGGTCCGTCGTGGGACTCCTTACCAAACTGGCCACAAATTATTGTTCCCACATAACTTACTCCTCAGTAGCACTGTCACTGCCTTCCCCGGACGGAATGGTGTGGAATATACCACACCAAATCAGTAACTATAAGGACGCTTGGCAAAACCATAACATTGTTAACCAAGTCCTTTTTTTCCCTCTGACAAGAGGGATAATCCCCCCTAGATGCTGGGGGTGGGTGGGGTGGGGTGGGGTGGGGTGGGGGATTTTAGTTATAATTAAGCAAATATCATTGGTCACACCGTTACTGTAGATCTGATAGGAGCACATCGGTGGCTAGGGGGGGTCCTGATATTGGGGGAGCAAAAGGGACCCCCCTACTGAACGTTAATAATGTTATGCTTGTCAGAACTCAACAGGGTGGTTGGGTCAGTTACAAAGTCGCAGCTACACATTGGAGTTAATGGCAAATTAAGTACTTTGAAACAAAATTGTAAATAAAATAGCAAACTTATTCAAAATGGCAATCAATTTATAGAGATCAATTATCTCAATCTTTGAATTACATCAATTTGATGTGATTGTCATTCATGATTCGTGTTCTTAAGTGACAAGAGAAGCTCTTCATATATACATGGAGTGGTAGGAGGTAGAACAACCCATGTGGGATAAATAAATTAGAATTTGTAGTTTCTTAAGCAGTCGTAGTTAAAGTCTAAAACAAAAATGGTGTTAAAAGAAGAATTTCATACCTCATTTAGGCATAGTAGAATAACTTTTCTCAAAATGTCCATTCCAACTACTCTTTCAAATTTGTCCATAACTTTTGATTGGAGATGCAAATACCAAACGGATTTTTGGAGGTGAAATTTTTCTTCATTCACCAACTTTTTTTAATTCAAACTTTGTTGAGAAAAATTATTCTACTATGCCTAAATGAGGTCTTAAATTCTACCTTTAACACCATTCTTTGTTTTGACTTGACTATGAGTGCTTGGAAAACTACAAATTCTAATTTATTTATCCCACATGGGTTGTTCTACCTCTTACCACCCCATGTGTATATGGAAAGTTGTTTTTTCACTTGAAAACCCAAAATGTGTTATTGATGGCAAGTGGTTGTAATGCATTATTCATTGTATTCTTTGCCAACATCTTTATCTACAAATATTTGTTGATTTGTATGTTTGGTCCTAAATTAACAAAAGAAAATGCAACACACCATAATGTATTGCCACTATCTTGGTACTCAAGCTTACATTAATTATGAGAAAGATGAACTTTGTGAATGAAGACTCCAGAGAAGGAAAGGCAGCCTCTCCGAAGGCTACTGAATGTTATGAAGCAAGATTTTGGAAAGCAGTGTAAATTTTTGGATTTTTCCATTATTGTGGATGTGGAAATCAATTGCCTTCAGTTGGAGGATCCTTTACTTGTGTCAAAAAATTGAATGAATGAATGAATGAATTTTTTTTAATTGCCTTGGAGGATGAGAAAGCCTATTTTTGCTTTTGCTTTTTTCGAAACACATGGACAATTTCCATTGCAATAAGTTTTTTGTTTCTTTTTCTATTTTTAACACTACGGATCATAACATTCAGTAGTAGTTAGTTGAGCTGTCTTTCCTCCACTAGAATGATGTGGCATATTCTACACCCATCAATAGTTACAAGGGCACATGACATTCCAAACGAGACTTGTCACTACTCGCTATATATAGAAGCAACATTAAAAGTTGTGGTGCTTAACCCCTAAAGGACGGAGCCCATGATCGTGTAGTCAAATTTGCGTACGTTGAACGGACACTTGGTCCTTTAGGGGTTAATATTTAATCATACTATAAATATTAACCTCAGAGCTTTATTGAGAGCAATGAATTAGCAACTATCATGCTTTGCTTCAAAAGCAATTCATTTGTTGCGTTTAGAATAGAGAAGACAAACTCGTTATATACATATGGGGTGGTAGGAGGTAAAACAACCCATGTTGGATAAGTATTATAGAATTAGTAGAAGCTCTGCCACTCATAGTTAAGTCAAAAGCAGGGATTGTGTATGAAGTAGAATTTTAGACCTCATTTAGGCATATTAGAATAAAAAAATTCAAAAAACTTTGAACTAAAAAAAATGGTAAATCAATTTAAATTTCATCTCAAAAAATCTGTTTGAGATTTAGAGCCTTCAATCAAAAGTTATGAACAAAGTTCAAAGAAGGGTTGGAAGGGACAATTTTTTTGACATTTTCATACATCCTCTCTAAATTTTGTTGATAACTTTTGATTGGAGGCTCAAAATTACAAATTGGTTTCTGAAAATGAAATTCAAATTGATTTTTGGAGATGAAATTCAAATTGATTTTTAGACTTTTCTTAGTTCAAAGTATTTTGGAATTTTTCTATTATACTATGCCAAAATGAGGTTTAAAATTCTATTTTTGATGACAATTCGTACATTTTAACAACAAGCGGTCAAGTTCTCATCTTGAAATCATCCCATGCCCTATGAGGATTTATGATGGACAATGGATTTTTGTATAAAAATGACCTCTCTATCCTTCATATCACAAATGCCAATGAAGCAACTCCAAACACCCTCAAATTTCCAATAAGCTTGTCGCTTTCCCTTGGGCGAGGTTTGTTTCAAGAGACAAATTGCCAAAAATATTTGTCATACTTGAGAAGGGCTTTCAAATAAATGACCATTGGTAATTCACGAGGCCCTATTCTAAATCCCTTAAGGATCCATGTAAATTGTAGTACAAACTTTTAGTTTCTAATGCAGGGAGAGAGAATGAAAAAACAAATAAACTATAATTTAAATTCAATTGTACATAATTGCATTGGAGTGCTATGGGAAAACTTTGACAAATAGATTGCAAGAATATATCGTTTAAACTTAGATGAAGTGTATTTGAGAGTTTTCTATCAATCACTTTAAATATGACCAATAGATTTTCACCCCTCTTGGAGTGAAGTTTTTGCACTACTTTTAATTTTTTTAATTGTTATGCAAAATGTGATGTTAGTTATATATTTGCTAACTTTCAGAAGTAGAAAAAGGATTTAGCATATGATGCCCACAATTACTTATTCTATTCAAAAACATGCACTAAATTATAATCTATTTTAAACTATTATTACAACTGATTCCTTTAAAAATCCAATAAATAGGTGATCTAAATTGTCATTTGGATCCTTGATGAGAAAAATAAATAAATCCATATCTTTGCAAAATGGTAGTACCGCACATCATGTCAAATTTTCAAGAATATCCATTTCAAATTGATTTTGAAGAAACATGTTTAAAATTTTGATTTTTGAGTTGTCCTTTAGGAATGCAAATACATGTTCAAATTGGCTAGTAATGCAAAGTCTAATTTCGAATGCATTGAATGTATTATCTTTTCAATATAATTTAAAGAATGTGGTTTTTTTGTTGTTTAGTGAACCTATTTCAATCCATAATTGTTTGGGTGTTTTGCAATGTTATAAAGTTTTCATTTGTAAAATAAAATAAAATAAAATTAGGTACTGAGCTAAAGATGTCATGTATATTTTTTTGAATTGTGGTGGCAACTAAAAATGGTTCAGAACAAAGCAATGCAAAAAATCAAAGGAGATCAATTAAAAATTCTAAAGTGCTAATTTGTTGTCATAAGAAATGACAATGGTTCATTGATTTGAAGGTTTGTCATTTATTGAAATTCAATTCAACTTTGCAAAATAAGGAAAGAAGAGTATTTTTTTTCTTGTCAATTCAAAGGGTGACCCAAAAAAAGCTCTTCAAAATGTTAAAAAACCGCCTTAGCTTGATAATAGAATGAACATTGGGTACTTTAAACATTTTTTAAATACTAGAAAATAAAAGTTCTTATAGTAATTATTATAACATAATTTACTAGGGCTTTTTTGGGAAGTGGCCTTTTGAAGATGTTGCCATGTGTCATGTTGTATTTGGATGGAATCCCTAAAAGAGCATGCATAATCCTAACATAAATTAATATTAAGCAAGTAGAATACCTAGTAAAATACCTAAGCTGCTAATAACATGTGTTGGCTTGAATTGAATGCTTACTAGCTTTTGGTCCAACACTAAAATCTTAGTAACATTGGAAATGACTTGAGAACTAAGGAAATAATCTTGTGGTTATAGTTTACAAGTGTAAAGACTTTTGTTTGAAAATCATGATTAGATTATTATCCTAAATTTTCATTTCATGACACATCTTCACATATTTTGAAATTTGGACTATCTTTTTATCTTTAAGGGGAGCCTTATCATCTCTTTGGTGCAGTGTGAATAGATAGACATAGATATTATAATCTTGACATTTACAATGCTATACAATGTTAGGCTTAACTTCTATGTTTTTAATGCAATACCATCCAAGACCAAGGCCTTTTTTCCATCAAATACCATTCAAAACTACAAAAGAGCAAAAGAATTTTTTTTCTTTTTCTTTTTGCATATCTAACTATAGAATCTTGTATTAGACCAGTATAAAATGCATAGAAGAAATTTTGGACACTTTTGATCTTGTAGATTGCAAGATATTTGCATTTAAAGTAAAGAAAATAGTTTTTTTAACACCTTACTTGATTAGTCTTTTTGGCTTTAAATCTTCTTAACTTAAATTTTTTTGCACCATGGATTTTGATTTTCTAATTTTTTATATTGAATAATTTAGTTGAGAATCTTGGAATAAGAATTCAGAAAAAAAAAAAAGTTTTCATTCATTAAAAAATTGTTTAAATAGAAGTCGGTTTAAGTTTGAAAGGAAAACTAAACCATTAGTAACTCTAAGGAGGAATTCAATCATCATAATCTCAACAACGAGGTTGTTCTAGCAAGAAAATTTAACCATGTCTAATAATTTTGTTTGGAAAATTGTACAAATTGCATTCAAAATCACATTCTATAATTTTTTCAAGAAGATGCTTGAATTGACCCCAAGATAAGATTGTCTATAACTTTCTCATCACAAGTCCAAATAGAATGAATCAAAGCTTCAAATGTAGACAAAAATATTACCTTTGAAAAAAAAAATTAATTAAACAAACTCAATTATCTATGTTTTTTAGGGACTTTAGAGGTTTTGACTTTATGCATTAAAATAGAATCCAACTTGAAAGCTTAGTCTCTACCAAGATTTTGCTTTGAAACTAATTTAATTGAAAAAGGAGGGGGAATAGGTTGAAAGTTGGGTAATTTATTAGAATTATAAAAGGAAATGTAGTGAGGCGGGGTAGAGATGATGTAAAGAACATAATTTTTTTAGGAAAATTTGTGTATATTGAAAAGTATTTGATTTTTAATTTATAACTTTTGTTCATATAATAGTATGCAAATTTATTGAACTTATGTGCCATAAAGTTTGGAGACAAATTGTCATGCAATATATAAATCACTTGAGTTGAATTTTGTGTTGTTGTAATGGGGTATTTTGGGGATCATATTAGAAAGGTGTTGTGTGGAGGCAAAGTATATCAAGGCATAGATATGCGTCACTTGTAGAATTTATGGGAGCATGGTAACAATAAGGGTATAACCATTGTGGGATGGTGTGCTTCAAGGGGGGCCTTCAAATTTCTTACATTCATGAGTACAAAGCATCTAGCTTTTGTATATGAAGGTATCATTTTTCGGAGCTCATGTAATGCTTTGTTATGTCATTGTGTACAAAGGGCATTAATGTTTGAATTATTGCAATGTAAAAAAACGTGTACTCATATATATATATATATATTGTAAATTGCAAGGTATGCATAAAGGAAGGATAGATATTGTATTGACTAGAATAGGTGTTTATGGGCTTGAGCCATATAATGCTCATACTGATATTTGAGAATATGTGATTTAGGTATTTGAAATAGAAGGATTGGTCTAGAAATTATCAGATAAGGGATTATCTACGTTTGGATTATTTGTCCAGTTTTCAGTGCTTGAGATGTGCTGTATAAGAAATGCATTAGAAGAAATTTCTTATTTTTGGATGTAAGTATTAGAAATCAAATTGGGCCTTTATATGGTATCCACTGTGGAGAGGGTCAATCATCTTTGTGGAGGAAGTAGGGGGGAGTATGGATATGTTTGTAGTCATGCTCTTATAAATGGTGCTCTTTTAATTTTTTTGATTTGGCAAGGTTACTATTTGCTTTTTCATTTCTTTGAATGTAGAGTAGGCATAGACTATCTATAGCTTGAGCAAAATGTGGGAGATTACAATAGTTGAGTTATGGAGTTGAAGATGGTTTTATCTGGGTGGTTTATTTGAGCACATGGATGTGTGATGTGTATGTTGATGAGGTAAATGGAGTTGAAGTTATTTGTAAGAAATGTGAGTTGGTTCATTAGTTTATTTGTATATAGATGAAACAAGAATGTGTGGATTGCCATGATTTTGCACGTAAGATGTTTTGTAGCCTTGAAAGTTTGATTGAGAGTTTTTATTTTGCCCGTTTGTTGTCAATGTTGTAGCTTGAGATTTTGGGGAGCCATCTATTAGAACCAAGGGGTCTTCTTTTGGTACAATAAATGAGCCGTTTGTATAATAAGTGTATCAAAGTGGATATTTTAGTATAAGGTAGCTTTGTAGTTGGATAGAGGTAACTCTCATTCATTTCATTCCTCATATTTTCTATACTTTAATATTTAGCGACATCTAAAAAGCAATGATAATTGAACTATAATTTATAAACCTTCAACTTCCTACTTTGGAAATTATAATTTTTGTTTCACTTTGTAATGGTATTATAGTAAAATCTTAGAAACATTGATTTTTATTTAAATATTATATATTAAATATTGTTTTTTATTTAAATATAGGTCCTTTCAATAGTGTTATATCATTCTTTGAAAAGTGTTTGAATTATTAAAAATACAGAAAGAGTTTACAACTAATCTAGTTCCAATGGATGAATAAAAAAAATTTGTAAAGGAGTTTTTTATACTATGGATACTCCAAAAATGCAGTCACAAATTGAATTTTTTTGGCAAATTTGCAACTTTAACCCCTAAATGCCCAAGGCACCAAATTTTGGTGTCGACAATACTTTAAAGCTAAAGAAAACCTAACCAAGATTGCTAATTCTAGTAGTTTATATTTTTGAATTTTTTGAAGTCTAATTTTAGCATCAAAAATCCGGTTTTGAAAATGATTGGCCATGATTTTTCCATTTAAGATTATGTGCAAGGGTGTCCCTTGCAATCTTGACTTTTGGTAGTGTTGAGAGCTATTGGAAATGAGCCTCAAATACACTAGATCTTGGAGAAAAAATCACATTAGAAATTCAATTAAAAAATTTGTAGACTAGATTTTGAGAAGCCATAAATTGATTGGAGTTATGCATGTTAGGCCCTTTGACCTCATATTTTTTTTGTGATCAACTTTTTAGATTTGACATGTGAAAAGAGGATTGAAAGACTTGAAATCACTTTTGCAGTTATAACACCCTTATGTTCAAACATTATAATTTTTGGATCCATAAGTAATATTGTTGTGTTTTCTTTTTTTATGTAATCTCTAACATGTCTAGTTTGAATTTGTATGGTTACAATTCAAAAACATTAAGACACCTTATCAAAATTGTTGGTTATTTTTTCAATTTAAAACAAATTCTTAGAAGCTCAAAAAAGGCGGGCATTTAAGATTTAACACTTTTAATCCTACATTTTCTTGGATGCTGTTTTTTATATGTTTACAAAACTTGATAATTTTTTGGAACTAGGGAACCTATCAAATGAAGTCCTTCTATGATTTGTCACATTTACTAAAATATATAAATGTAGTAAGAAATCCAAAATTGCTTTCATAATTTCGTACTAAAAACTCACTCATATTCAATTACAGTTGAAGGAAAATGGAACATTTTCTTCAGTTGAAAATTTTAAAATTATTTTCTTATCTTTTTTAAAACCTGGAAAAAATTCAAACAACATTCTTGGGCTTTGATTTTGTATTTAGATGCTTCAAACAATTGGACCTAAAGTGGTCTAATAATGTAAGGGTCAGATATAAAAATTCACTGTATTTATTATGAACTACACATTTTTCCTATTTATTTAAGATTTAATTCAAGTCAACTTCTAGTTGGAAGTTATGTTGAAACAATATTGAAACAATTTTAAAAGAAGGTTTCTAAATCCCTAAATCTTTGCAATGAGTTCTTTTTTAATTTAAAAAATATAGCTTATGCATACATTAGACTTTCTAAGAATTAGTTTGTATGTCTTTAACCTTGGAGCACCGCGGACGCCATTCAGTGGCATTCTAATGACAATACTATTAGATAGAATGATTTCAAAAGCATTTTTTCATCTCTACTTTTCTTGTTGACTTTTCATGGTGGCTTATGAAGAAAATTCAATTGAATTTGTAGTCTTGCAAGTGTTTGTCTTCACGTAAATGAGAAGAAAGTAAAAAAATGAATATAGAATATGCTATTTCAGTGTATTTTGGGAAGTTGTTACTCCTTTTCTAAATCTGAAATTTCTCCACAAAAATTGATTTTTTTTTAATTTGAGTCCAACTAACAAAATGAAGGTCATCTACTCTAGATTCTATTCCAACTTGAATTTAGAAAAAATTCCTCATATTGAATATTTTGTTGCAATTTGAACTTTGGGAGTATTTTCAATGTCTTTATTTCCTAATTATAGAATGACACGGAAATTGTGTTTATACCATGATGTTTGTCATTGTAATATACACACATGGTGAAGTTTTCAGATTTTTTGAAATAATTTTCTATTTTAAATGATTTGTCTTCACTTTTTCTTTAGAAATTCTCAAAAAAATCAATTTTCCACAAAAAAATCTAAAAAATTTGTAAAGTATAGAAGACATATAATTTCATCTCTAAATACAAAAAATTTCATCTATTATATTAAGTATAGACTGTCACATGATCTGTCACAATCCTTTGTCACAAGTATGGTCACGTTTTCATCCCATTTTTTCCATCCCACTTTTCATTGCCTGTGTCTGTGCATGCGTGACTGCTTCACACTAAGCCTAACCCTAATGACATTGCAAAGCTTTGGTTGCTCTAAAGGGATTGTTGCAAATTTTGCAACGGGGTGTACCTAATATATATCTAATTCCAAAATAGCAAACTAAGTGATGGGCAATGAGGTTTGAAATCAATGGTTATGGGTCCGTCATTTATACATATTAAACACTAAAAGTACAGTTCTAGTTCCAAGGCCATTGGAGCAACTACATTGTGAAACGCCTTAAAAGCCAAAGTATGTATTATATTATAATTTATGCCTATTCTGAAAAACTCTAAATATGTTTAAGAACCTAATGTTTAAAGTCATAAAATGGGATTTTAAGGATTTCACATAGGTTTCCACGATGTCTAATTTTACTATGAATATTTGAATCTTTTTTAAATTCTAAAGGCCATAGGATGATTCTGAAAAGGAAAATTTCAAAATTGCCAAAATTTTAATGCATTGTCCAAATCAATTTTATTTTTTTTGAATTCCAATGTTACAAAAGTATATTAAACAAGGCAACATGTGGAAAATATTTCAATCCATTAGACAACGTGGATTGAAAGATTATAGCATTTGAAGTGAAAAAAGAAACTCAATCTTACAAAAGAGGCTTAGCAAACTTCAAGCCCTCTCTGAATAAATTTTTTTTTCTATGCAAGAATGCAAATTTAGACCATTCATAAATATATGATGTTTGATTCACTCATAAAAAAATTCATATGTAAACATGAAGTCTAGCATACTCTAAATCACCTTGCAATGCAAAGAAGTTAAGTAAATTGGGAATACACTATTCATTTTTTGATGATTTCTTGTGCTATGAAGAAGTTTTTGAATTTGAAATTCAAATGGTGGGAAATTAGAAACAAATGTTTGGAATAACATGGGGAGAATTTCAATAACTTTGACTTCACAAATTGCAAGATAATAGGAATTGAAGTTAAAAGAAAACATTTTTCGTGAAAGCACCTTAACACAGCTAACAAAATTTGACTCCTCTTAGAATGTGATTTGAAAACAAAAATTTATTTATTTTTGAACAATTTTATGAAATATTTTATTATTTTCATACTTGCCAAATTTCAAAAGTTGATGAGTATATATGCAAAAGATGCTCAAATTACCCGAGCCACCAAAAAATTTAGGATAGCATAATCTTGATTCCGGCACCTAATTGAAAAAAAATGATATTTCCACTAAAGAAATACATGTTTACACCTTGTGTCAAAATTTTGTGAACATCCAACCAAAATTGACTAGGAACCTACACAAATTATAAATTGTTTATTCAACACACAATGAGCCTTTAAGGATTAAGATCAAAGACTAATGTACTAGCATTTTAAGTGTCATTTTCTTTCCAACTAGTATTTCAGAGGAGAAACTACTGCCCTCCTAAACGCAAAATATTTGAGCTCAGTAGCAATAAAGATTCAAAAATTCAAAAAATATTATTTTCTAAAAGTGTATTAATTTATGTTTAATAGAAAGCATTGATTCATTTCCGTTTAGGATTTTCACATTTTTGCAAGTTTTCAAATCAAAATGTCTATAGGGTGTACATTACTTATTATAACAATATCATCATTAGGATTGACATGTTTCAATTTCATTTTAAAAATATTAACAATTTTAAATTTTTTCCATCTAATAATTTTTCTAGGAACAAAACTATTAAAACAAAATTGAATTTTTTTACCTTAGATTTTCAATTCAATTCTTTACCATGAAGCCGTAAACCTAAATCCTTAATAATGCTCTTGGATACTAGAGAGGGTTATTTCGTTAGCTGGTCGCTCAAATGACTAATGACAAGGTTGTTTTACTAAGATTGTATTGTTTTTTCAATAGGTTTGATTCTTTTAGTTTAGTGTGGTGTTTTATTTTGAGCAGTTGAATAAGTGTCTTCTTCTTTATTAGTAAAACATCACATGATTTATAGTGCAAAAAACTTAAGTTAAGAGGATTTAAGATTTGAAATCTCATAAAGCAAGGTGCAAGTAAGTATCTTTTTCATTGTGACCTCTAATAATTTAAATTTTACATGGTCAATTCTCAAATCTAGCTTTAATCTTGAAAAAAGTTTGTCACCAAACAATCATTTTGAGAAAGAAGGAGTATTCTATAACAAACTCTATATTATGACCCTTTAGCCGTCAACTTGTTCAAATACATCCTTCCAAAATTTTAGAATGAAAATCCCCACCCATTGAAAGATCAATGGACCTAAACTTCAAACAATAGCTATTTTTATGCCCTTTCTATAATAGATAAAGTTTTGTCTTTCAGCATTCTAAGAAAAAAAACTAATCTGTCCTATAGATTGTGCAATTTATTCCATAACTCAATATGTTGGATAATATGTTTTGAACACATGGAAAAGAGGTTAACCAAAATTACTTTCAAGTGATATTCAATGAAATAAATTGCTAATAATTTTAACAAGAAACTGAGAATTGTAGATCACTATAGTAGAAATGTTTTAGTAAATAGCGTACATTTGATGTTTTTGTTTTTATTTGGAAATTTTAGAAATTGAATTAAAAAAATAATATTTTAGTATTTTTTTTCTACCTTAATTAATTATCCGCAAAATAAAACCTTTTCAAAAGTCTCGTTTTATTATTTGAGATTTGATGGTTCAAATATTTTTTTAGAAGTATCAATCTAAAAAATAAAATAAAATAGTCATTTTTATAATATAATTTTAGCCCCATACTTTGACCTTGAAATAAAAAGAACCTTATAACTTTTGCAATATTTATGAATGACATGAAACAAAGATTTACAAGTAGATTATGATGATTAGCATCCATTCTAAAGATTTCATACACAAATTCCAACTTATGAAGTCAATAGAGCTTGCCTAAGTTGTCAAAAATCCTAAGTGGTCTCCTTAATTAGTTCTTTAGGATTTAGAAATGGTAATTTTAAAGTATTTTTAGATGAAATAGAATTATGGAGTTTTCGGGGTTAAAGATTATTTGCAATTAATTCCTAAGCCCTCAACCATCCAATCAATGCATGATGAATGTTCTAAAATGTCAACGTTATCAAATTCATATTTATGAAGGAAACTTCAAAAAATGTCATTTACTTCATCAATAGAAAAAAGAAATCAACATCTACATGAATCAACAATACAAGTATGTGGGAGGAATTTCAATTGTATAATCATTTAAAAAAATAATCTTACTATCTGTAAGTCAAGAACTTAGGGATTAATGATCTCCTTCTTTATAACTTATATAATCAGATTAACTTCTTTTTTTACAAATAAAAATGTAAAAATTTCAATATTTTATAATAGGATTCAATATTGCGGCATGAATTGCAAGTGAGGGTTTGGATTGGATTGAATTGAAATACTTTACTTTTAAGTGTTGAATGATTTTGGCAAAGTGAAAATCACATTTTAAGATTCCATATTATTAGTTTTTTGGGTTTTGTCTATCACGATTCTTCTTATTTTGGTTGCAGCAATTATTTATTTTCATTTTTGTATTGTGTCTTTTCGTAACTGATGTGTTTTTTTATTACTGCTTTTTTTCTTGGTTGTTTTGTCTTTTCAAGTGGATGATGATCATTACACAAATGTTATGGATTTTTATACTTGAAAATGTCACATTCTAAATAATTTCTATTATAATTTAAATTTGATAATATGGAGGAAAATTTTATTTCTAACACCTTTTGAACATTTTGCTTATAATAATTTGGATCTTCACACATTTCAAAAAACACTTAATCTATTTGATCCTCACAAGTACTTTCAGTAATCAAACGTAAACACTACATGCGGGTTTACATTAGGGTCCAAGACCAAGAGTTCATGGGTTTAGGGTGCCCCCATTTCAGACTCAACGACATCACAAAGTTTAGAACCTATGATTTGTTAACAATTATCATGTGGTTATTGTTGTTTCATGGGTTTGCATGTTAATTACAATTTACCGCCTCATTACAATGCATTACTTTGCATTGTTATCGCCTCATTACAATGCATTACTTCGCATTGTTATCGCATCGTTACAATGCATTACTTAGAATTGCATGAGAACGATGCGAAGTAATGCATTGTAATGATGTGATAAATTATAATTAACGTACGAACCCATGAAACAACGATAATCACATGATAATTGTTGACAAATCATAGAGTCTGAACTTTGTGATGGAACTACTAATCAAATCCAAGTAGCTCATTTCAACAAATTTCGAACAGGACCCCAGTGAAAACAGTTTTCAGCTCCTAACCAATAGGATTGCTTGATTTCAGAATGTCTTGGACTTGGTCTTGGACCCTAGTGTAACATCAACTACGGTTAGTTTGACTTCCCCAGCTGAACAGAACAGATCCAGCCAGCCCCTCGTGAACTGAATCCCATTAAGTTAAGCTTATATAAATATAGTACCCCATTGGCTGTCAACAGTGAAATAGGTCGCCATTCCTCAAATCTAGGCACGGCACTGAAAAACCAATCAGGGACTGAAGGGGAACTCTGCAACTGCAGAATTTGATTGATTAAATTAGCCAGTTAACCCAAAATTAAGCCAGGCAGGAATGCTGACTCACTCAGTTAAGTAAGCTTCAGTGAAAGGAGAGGACCCAGTCCTGGATTAGCTGAACTGAACTGAAGTACTGAACCCCGCAGGCAATTAATCTTGATTAGTTAGTCAGACATTCCACTGACCACAGACGGATTCTGGCTAATGGGTCTCCTGTGAACTGCAGTTATATATAAGTTAACCCAATGTCAAATTAACTTAAGTTATAACCCCAAGGTTCCCTTGGAAACAAATCTGGCATGCCACCCTCCGCCACCCTTTTTCCACATAAAAACAGTACTTGGTAGGGGAGGCAATTCATTCCCGATCGATGATCCATTTGCAGGAATTACAGGCATGTAAGAGGACGGTTTCTTTGTTGGAATTTTATTTTGTGTGCAGCAATAGTGTTTGGATCCTTTCTAGAGTTTTCAGATATTTTGGTATCAAAACGAAGTTGCGATGAATTAATGAGTTCCAGATTCTGTAATTCCTTAAGTGATTGAGAATGGGTTGCCTCCCCTAGCTCATGTAAGGTAACTCCCCCTAATTAAAATTGACCAAATAAACAATTCAGCGTAGTTTCCATTCTTATATTAAATTTCTTTGGTGGAGTCTTGTTGGTAGTCAGAAGGGGATTCTAGATTATTTTAGAATACATTTTTTGGATATTGTATGAATAAACTATGAATATTCAAAGTATTGGAAATAGGTAATTCTAAAATCAAACCTAGACTCTCACGAGTAGTTGGAGTACATTTAGGCAAGAATTTGTAGGGGTCGGTTTTGGAAAGGGGTCAAAATTAGGTGTAGTTACCTTAGAACAAGGGTCATAGCAATTAGCAAGTGCATAGAGCACCTGCTTCAAGGCATGTTGTGCTAGATGGGTTGCGTCCGGAGGCCTTGTTAGAGGTCACCGGTGGAGGAAAATTCCTCACCTTCCCAAATTGTGAAGGCCCTCATTTATTGTTTGTAGTTCCCATGATCCCACCTATTGCTACAATTTCCATTGATTTTGCTTAACTATCTTCAAATCGACCAGTACGACCGTGTGTTGCCATTTTCAAACCAAGTTTGACAATCGGATCCTCTTGGATCTATAGTTTTGTGTCAACAAATTGGAAGGCCTTCAACTGTTGAGTGGTTGGGCCATTTTTTTAAGAGCATGTGGTTTAAGTTTATGTTGGAAGAGTAATGGTGGGGCACGGATTTCCATGAGTGCCTGCCAAGAGTTGTTGAAGCCATGTCCAAGACGCATGGGTGCTCTTATAGCCTTGGAATAAGGTAGAAGTACCCAATGCATCACTTCTCTTGGGATCCAATTACTCAATTACATTTTGATATAATAAGTAGTGACTTCAAGGCATAACATTTTGATTAGATAGCTAGGTAGGGGTCCTTTTGGAGTGTCATTGTACTTGGAATAATTTCTCGTACAACGACCCTCTATTAATAGACAAGCTTCAATTCAACTTTCTTCAAACATTGAAGGGAACTTCCAATTGTTGTAAGGCAAAATGACCCTTATTACAAAGTTCAAAAATGTTATGGAGAAATCCAAGCCTTCGTATTTTCTTGTTGATAGTAGAAACTTTCAATGTGTTCAATTTAAAAAAAATCCAATCCAAATGGCTATATGACTCTTGACATTGATTTGAAATGGACAACTTATTTCACAAAACGCTTCAACTCCCATTAATTAATCTTGAAATTTTGTAAATTTTTTGTTTCATGTTGATTCATTCAATGCATTTTTAGATATTGGAAAATGGAAAATACTATCTTTGAATTTATCTACATTATATCCTTTACAAACCTTTTGCTAAAGCAATCAAATTTCAATCATTAACCCTAAAAGAAGGAGGGTGTTTTGAAAAAAAAATGGTCAAAAACTACCAATTTTGGTACATTGACCAAAATTGGTTTCTTATTATTTAAAAAACAATTTAAAACAAAAAAAAAATATTAGAGTGTTCTTACAATGTTTATAAATTTTTTTAGGCCATTTGACAGTATGGATTGCAAGATTATAACATTTGAAGTTTGAAAAAAAGTTTTTTAGACCCTATTCTAAAAAAATAATTGACTTTCAGCCCTCTTGGACTAAAATTTTTTCTCTACACAAAAATGAGAATTTATAGCATTCATTGGTATATCTTGTTAGGTACACTTGTGAAAATTTAAAAAAAAAATAAGGAAGCTACCTTACTCTACACCACCTTGCAACATGATAAGGTCAAGTAATCCACCAATATACTTGCCATTTTTAGACGATTTCTTATGCACTTTGGAATTAAAAAAAAAAATACATACAATGAAAAATATAGAGCCAAACATTTAGGATATGTGGAAAAAAAATTCAAAATCTTTTACTTCAATGATTGCAAGATTGTAGCATTTGAAATTAGAAAAAAATATTATTTTTTCAAAATTGTCTTGTCATAGTTAACAAAATTAGACTTCTTTTGGAGTGTGATTTTATAACTATTTGTTTTTTGCAATTCATACCATATCATATTAGTTACATACATGTCAAATTTCAAAATTGATTTAAGGGTTTAACAGAAGATGCCTAAAAGTTGTTGAAACTACTTGAATTGCCTGAATTTTTGTAGACAACATATATTTTTACTCACGCATCAAATCAAAATTTGTTTTCCTTACAAAGGTGACTAGTGTATACACCTTATGCCAAAATTTCAGAAACATACATTTAAAATTGACTTTGTAGGAACCTATCCAAATATTCAGTTGTCCATTTAAAATAAAATTGTCCTTTAGGGGTTCATATATTTGGATTTCAAATAATTTAATTTAATTTAATAAATGTTTTCGGTTCTTCTCCTTTGACTAGTTTGTCAGTTCAAAGTCATTTGTAATTTGGTTCATTTTTTGTTACAAAGTCACCATTATTTTATTAAATGACAAAATAAAATTGTCATTGTTGATAATAAGAAGTTCAACCTTGTGAATATTATAAATGAAAAACTTAAAAGAAAGATAGATGAGCAAACACCTACTTATTAGGGTAAAATTAAAACAAATTATGAATGTGTTATATGTCCTATGTCATGCTTGTATAAAACTATGATTTTGATTTTCAAAATTATGGTTCTAAAGATTGATTTTGTATAAAAATAACATTTCAATAAAAAAAATTCATTCTAAGACGAAATAAATAAAATACAAATTGATAGAAGAATTGTAGTTCTCCATGCACATGATCTTTGCCTCGCTTACTATACTAAATGTGAAAACAAAGGTAGAGAGATGATTGACACAAATTTTACCTCCAATTGATATAAAAATGACATTTATTGCTTCACTTATAGTTTTATATTTTCAAGACGAAATGATCTTGATTTTTATTTAATAGTAATAACAACAAATTTTATTTTATTTTACAATTGATTCCACAATGCAATCCAAATTTCCATCATAACCATAATAATCATTATTTTTTTTTATTGGCATTAATCCTTAAAATACACACCACCGCTTTTTTAAAACAAAATTTGGAATAGAAAACAAGAAGCTATACTATGATTGTTTTTGTACTTGGTTCACTATTAGAGCAAAGACCATCTCAGAAAAAAAAGCATATTCATTGAAGATGTAGCTTTTTCTAGTGCAAAATGTATTTTCTTTTGGTCCATAGCCAATAAATGAGGTCACGTTTGTATTTCATGCAAAAATTAAAATTAGCCTTAATTCTAAAATGCCCAAGCACCGTTGTTTGGCAATGTAGCAATCTTAGGCAGCTCACTATGAATCGAGTTTTTATTTTTATTCTTTGAAATTTTCACACAATATTTTCCCAAGGAGTAGCTTTAAGGCCCAACAATTTTCATAACTTTCAACTGCATGGCTAAAAAGTCATTGTATGATATGTGATTTTCAATGCTCAGCGAGCAGCTCAAGAAATTCTAAAAAATCACTTTTTCAAAAAATATAAATTTGAAATTGGTTCTCTAAATTTATATGTACAGGGAAAGCTTTGAATAATTCCATTTTGATTAATGAGATGAAAATTATGAGGAGTTTTAGTTTGCGGGTAGTTATGGAATCTCTATTCTAAAATAAACTTTAAAGTCTTTTATTTAACTCAATTTTCAATATTTTTGAAAAAAAATAAAAATTTGGGTGTAGATATTTATTACAACATTACAACCATTGGAATTGGCATTTTTCAATTCCATAATTAAATTCTTAACAATATAGTGTTTTGAATCATTTTCTACTTCTTTCTACTTACTATTTTTTTCCTATATCTTGTACAATTCCAAATGATCAAAATTTTCAAGCATATAGCCAACTTGACTTCAAAAATGAATCCAAAGGTTAACCACCATTTTAGACAATTTTTCATACAAATGTGACTTTGTGAAGTACAGCTGCCCGGATTTTTGTAGGGACAAAAAAGGGATTTTTCTCAATTCAAACACTAATATCTTGCAAACTATGGGAAATTCTGAAATTTTTTCTACATCTTCTCAAACTAGTGTAGTACAAGATCTACGGTAACATAGGTCCATAAATGTTTTTATTTTCAAAAATTTGGTACTTGTGTTAGGGGAGGCAACCCATTCCTGATCGATGTCCCATTGTAGCCATGTCTGTTGTTCTCTTTCCGTGAAGGAGGAGATGAAGAGTGATTAATTATGGCATGGTTTCCGAGGCAGTTGTAGCACATTAGGATTGCCTCCAAGACTCTCAATATTGTAACGAATCCTTGGTTGATTCTGCAACCAGCCCTTGGTTGGAAATAGGAAAGTCTTTATGACCAAAATGGATCAAACAAAATTTTCAACCAAAAATTCATAATAAATTTGTTTTGAGAAATAAAAATCTAAAAAATTATGGAAACTTTTTGAACTCTATTTTTGCACCCTGGAAAATTTTCCTACTGAAGAAATCCGACTTGTAGGTATGCGTAATTCCTTAAGTGATCGGAAATGGGTTGCTTCCCCTAGAAATGGCATTTTTGAAGCATTTTTGGTGAAAACATACTCAAATACATTTAGGGGTTAAAGTCCCTTAGAAGTTGCATACATATACACCATATGAATTTCCATAAGTTCTAAATTATGCTCTAAAATTGCTCTAAAATACAACTTTGTATTCATGTATACTAGTGTGACCCTATGCCGTTGGCCCAATTTTCATCTACTCCCGGTTCCACTCCTGGTTCTACTTCCGATTCTACTCCCAGTTCTACTCCCGGTTCCACTCCCAATACCAAGAACGCCACCAAAATCAAAGTAAAAGTAATTTTCTAATTTTTTAATCAATAAATACTTTGAAATTCAATAACTTTTGCACCACCGCTCCAAACGCCACAAAACCAAGCCGGTGCACCCCTCCTCGGCGAGAGCTTTCCAACGGTACCAAACACGCGGCCGGGGGACGCACGGTCAGGAAGTTGTCCACGCTACAAACAAAATAAAACAAAACAAAACAAAACAAAACAAACAAACAAACAAACAACCTCATTTAAGGTATTGATTACAGACTATGGTATAGAATTGTATTTAACCCCTGAAGGTCGGAGACTAGGTTTTCACCAAAAGCACTCTAAAATTGCCATTTTTAGTACAAGTATCAAATTTCAGAAAAAAAACATTTTTGGACACATGTAACCATAGGATCTTGTGGTAAACTTATTTGAGAATATTTAGAAAAGATTTTAGAATTGTCCACCTTGTAGATTGCAAGATATTAGCATTTGAATTAACAAAACCCTTTTTTTGGCCCTGCGGAAACCCGAGCAATTGCACTTCCCAAGGTCACATTTAAATGAAAAAATGTCCAAAATGCTGGTTACTCCTTGGATTCACTCTTCAAAGCAAGTTGGATACATGCTTGAAAAAATTCAGAACATTTGGAATTGTACAACATATTAGAAAAAAATAGGTTGTAGAAAGAAGTAGAGAATGATTCAAAACACAAAATTGTTAAGAATTTAATTATGGAATAAAAAAATGTCAATCTCAATGGTTGTAATGTTGCAGTAAACAATATACATCCTATGCTTTTATTTTTTTCAAAAAATATTAAAAATTGAATTTAATAAAGGACTTCTAAGTTTATTTTAGAGTAGGGAATCCATTACTGCCCGCAAACTAGAACACCTCATAATCATTATCTCATAAATCAAAATGGAATAATTCAAAGCTGTACGCATATATGTAATCTAAAGGACTTTTAAGTTTATTTTAGAGTAGGGAATCCATTACTACCCGCAAACTAGAACACCTCATAATTATTATCTCATAAATCAAAATGGAATAATTCAAAGCTTTACGCATATATGTAAATCTAAAGAACCAATTTCAATTTTTTATTTTTTTAAAAAGTGATTTTTCAGAATTTTTTTGAGCTACCCGCCGATCGTTGAAAATGACATATCATCCAATAACTTTTTAACCATATGGTCAAACGTTTTTGAAAATTGTTGGGCCTTAAAGCTACTCCTTGGGCACACATTGTTTGAAATTTTCAAAGAAAAAAATTAAAGTTTCCATTCGTAGTGAGCTGCCCAAAATCGCTATGTTGCCAAAAAAACGCCATTTGGTCCTTTAGGGGTTAAATACAGTGATGAAAATAAGTGGCTAGAAAGGTTGATAAGAGACTTTCATCCCCAATACTTGAACTTAAAATATCATTTTTGTTTCTAATAATCACAATAGACAATTATAACTCCTCAAAAACATCTATATTATTGATTCTTGTAGAGCATTCTTTCTTCCTATTGATGTTTTTTCTTGAAACTTCTTGAAACAATGAATACTAATTGGATTAATTAAACATTTAAAACATCCATCATCCATCATCCATCCAATGAACATTTGAGCATTTCAAAGTTAATTTTAACCCCTAAAGTTCTATGACTATGTTCTCACCGAAAATGCTCAAAAATTGCCATTTTTGGTACAAGTATCCAATTTTTGAAAAAAAACTTTTTTTGACACATGTAACCATAGAATCTTGTAGTATGGTGACTTGAGAACATATGTTAAAAATTTCAGGAATTTCCACCGCGTGGATTGCAAGACATAAGCATTCAAATTCAATAAAACCATTTTTTCGGCCCTGCAAAAAACAGGGCAGTAGCACTTCACAAGCTCACTTTTTGATGAAAAAATGTCCAAAACAATGATGCTTCTTTGGATTCTTTTTCCTAGACAAGTTGGCTACATGCTTGAAAATTTTCACTTCATTTGAAATTGTAAAACGTACAAGAAAAAAATAGTAAGTAGATAGTAGTAGAGAATGACTCAAAATACAAAATTGTCAAGAATTTAATTTTGGAATTAAAAAATGCTAATCCCAGTGGTGGAAATGTTGTAATAAATATTCTACATCCTAGGAATTTATTTTTTTCAAAAATATTTAAAATTGAGTAAGATAAAGGACTTCAAAGTTTATTTTAGAGTAGAGAATCCATAATTGCCTGCAAACTTAAATTCTTCATAACTTTCAACTCATTGATCAAAATGGGATGATTCAAAGCTTTTTACCTATATATAACTCTAGAAAAACAATTTCAAATTTTTGTTTTTGAAAAAACTGATTTTTTTTATCTGCCCAGACTGCCCAATTACAAAAAAAGTAACATATTATGCCATAACTTTTGACTTGTATTTCCAAATGTCATGAAATTTGGTGCATATGAAAGATATTCCTCGCCCCCACCTTTTCTTAAAATTTCAGCCAAAAGTATGGAAATCTCTGGTCGTACGTACTTGCCCAAAAATTCTATACGGCCAAAAAACGCATGTTGGTCCTTTAGGGGTTAAACAAATGATTCAAAATGTCAATTTGACTTTTGTGGTTCTTGTCGAAATGAACAATGCACTGCCTATTTATCTAGTAATTGGATAATTTTTTCTTGACTATTTAGGAGGTAGTCCCTTGTTTTTAAAGAATAACAATGAATGATGAGATTCACCAATGAATAGTTGCATTCTTTATTTCTATAGTCTCTCTTCTATCCTAGGCCCGGATCTATTTTGTAAGTATTTTATCTAAAATTTGAAGCATGTCCAAAATATCTTAATAACAAAGAAGATTTTGTTTGAAGTTTTTAAGCTCTCACGGAATTCAAAATTCCAAAATTTAATGATTTTCCAATCATTGAATAATTAAAAAATTACATTTTCATATTGTTTTAATTCCAAAATTAAACCATTTCAAGACACAATTGTTGCAATTAACCTAGGGGTTCAATAATTATTCATCATAGACATTTTGTCTCCCACAAGGTTTCATAATTAAGGATTAACACTAGGAGGACATACCCTTGTCTATTGATTTCAAGCCTTAATGTCCATCAATCTGCCATTTTGCAACTAGATATGAATGAAAAATTTAATATTTATTTTTCAAAGATGCAGTTATAAGTCTAATACAAGTCATATGATTTTCAAATTTTTTAGAGCAAAACTCAAATTATTGTGATTTTTTTAAGAAAACAATGAAGACAATTCATGTCAAATACAAAATATACTCAAAATATCTGAATCTGAATTTTGTACCATAGATGATATATTATAGTGTATAACATCATGGTACAAACCGAAGTTATCATATCACTCTAAAATTAGAAAACCATGTTTTTTGGTCCAAAGTTCATATTGCTACGTAGTATTGAAATTTATAAAGTTTTCCAATTTTCCAATTGGAGTAGAAACTACATTTGATAAGCTTCATTTCATTAGTTGGACTTAAATTCAAAAAATATTATTTTCATGGCTAAAAATCACATCAAGAGTAAATAGCAAGAAATGACCAAAGTACATTGCAAAGGTGATCTGTGGATTAAGCGTCTTCTTCTTTAGAGACATCAAGAATACCACAATGAAGGAATTTGCGATACCTTTCACCGAAAATTTAAACAAAAAAAATCTAAAAAACTATGGGATAAAGTAATGTTTTTTTTCATCCTATAACCTTAGATGAAGTCATCCATCGAACACTTGGTGTCTACAGCGTCCTTCTAGGGTTAAGAGCATCTCCAGTCTTGCCCTGGAAAGGGTCCCGGGCCGGCAATTTTATGTCTCCCACTGCGAACACGCTCTTGGGCCCTGGCAGTCCAGTCACGGAAAAATATGTGGTTTGGCTACAACAATCCAGAGCCCACTTACTTCTCCCGCAACCTTCATCTTCATTTTCACCAGAGAATACTTGTCGTGACATGTTTGCATGCTTGATTTGGATTGGTGACAAGCAGTGAACAATGCTGCGCAATGAAACAAATCCGAAATGTATTTGAAAATTCTGAAATCATGAACAAATTTAGACATTGACAATTTTTAGTGGGGCTTGAGCATGGGTATGGATGGGGAAGTATTCAACAAAGACCACCTTCAGTTTTCATATCAAGAGCCCGCCCCAGTTCGTTTTGCGGGTTGATTTTTCAGAGCAAGAATGGAGATGCTCTAAGTTACGGGAGGAAAACAAATGAGCTCCAAGCTTGAGATCTGTGCAGCAAGCCGATTTTCGACCCAAAACAAAGGGGGTCCAACTTCCGAGGTGAGCCGGGGCTTGAATGGATGGATGGCCTCACCCAACAACATCCATCCGTCCGTCGTCCGTCGACAAGGCGATCGCGCTCATGATGAGAAGTGACGTGAGCCAGCCGAGAATGTGGATTTGGCTCCCTAGTGTAGGTGTGGACTTTTTGGTGGGCACGGGCACGGGTCACCGTGTCCTCGTTCCAGCAATGCCAGGCCCTGACTTCTTGACTCCTCCGTCCGTCTACCTCTGCCTCTGCCTCTAGCAGCCTAGCCTAGCCTAGCCTCGACTCCCAGCAGAAAAGCAGGCAGCGCTGCAGCAGAAAGGCAGGCAAGGAGCCCAGGTTTGCAGGCTTCTGATCAACACAAGCCAAGCCGGCTGCTCCTGCAGCAGCCCCTTATTACTTCTTACACACCTGATTATTGTACGAGTGTTGTTGTATTCATTCTAGACCGCCTGCAGGGGGATGAAGCTACTATGAAGAAGCGCTCCTTCTTGTAAGTTAAGTTAGTCGTCGCAGGAACTTACTTACTGTAGGACAATCACCTCAGTGAGTCTCGCCCAGGCCAGGCAGCAGGGCGGTGGTGTCGTAGCCCAGACGTTTCCCTTGCTTTGCCCTTTCTCTTCCCCTTTTCCTGGATTGGGTTCTCGTCAGTCAGTGTCTTGCAAACGTCCCCACATGCGCACACACAACGCCACAACTTATATTGGTGGCCCGCGTCCTACTGGGGGTCCATTGTGTGCTCGGGTTAGAGGAAGAGGAGGACTCTTGGATCGCTGGGTCTTGTAATTCGGAGGCTCAATGTGGTGGAGTTCATTGGACGACATTCCTTTGGAGCGTTTTGTAGTGTTGGGTGGGTTCAATTTTGTAGAAAGGAAGCTCGTTGTGTGTGTAGGGAGGGGTAAGTGAGTGTGTGTGTGTGTGTGTGAGAGAGAGAGAGACTATGGCTGCGAGAGAAGAGAAAGGGATCATCGCGAAAGGGAACCACGGCGATGCAGGCGTTCACTTTCGCGGCGTGAGGAAACGTCCGTGGGGTCGTTTTGCAGCTGAGATTCGGGATCCGTGGAAGAAGACGCGCGTCTGGCTCGGCACCTTTGATACTGCTGAGGAAGCCGCCCGTGCTTACGATAGTGGTAAGCCTCTCATCGCCTTTCGATTCTTGTTTTTGAGGCTTTCTTTTGTGGATTCCTTCGATCGATTTATCGCTTGCTGTGCCCTTTGATTCATCGTTTGGTGGACGAGTGAGTTTTAACATTCTCTTGCGATGAATTTGGATGTGCAGCTGCGCGCGCATTGCGAGGGACGAAAGCCAAGACGAACTTCAGTGCTCCTCCCCCGAGCAGCACCGACGACCAGAGCACCAGCCAAAGCTCCACAGTCGAGTCGTGGTCCAGCCCCAGCCCTAGCCAGCTCTACCCCCACCCCCATCATCAGCATCGTCCCCAACAACACCAACACCACTCGAAGAATCCGGCTCGCTCCGCCACTTCGGACGCGGCTTCCTGGCGCTCGTGCTTGGACCTCAACTTGTCCGCCATGGCGCAGCAGCACGAGTTTCCGCACCAGAGCTGCATTAGCCTCACCGATGGCGTCGTGGCATACTCTACCAAACGGCCTTCTTCTACCCCGATCCAAGCACTCTTCCACGACACCATGGAAAGACACCACCATCTCAAGAAACCCCTAATTCTCGAAGTTCCGCCAATCTTTACCACACCGGAGACCACCAGAGCGAGCAGTAACAGCGATTGCGACTCGTCGTCCTCATCTGTCATCCTCAATTGCGAGCCTGCTGTCAATCCTGGGATGCAACGAAGCAGCAACAACAACAACAACGGTGGTCCGCCCTTTTTATTGGACCTCAATTTTCCTCCATGTGTTGATGAGCCAGTGCAAGTGCAGATGCAGCAGCCACGCCCACAGATCGCTGCGGCATTTTTCTAAGCCGCAGCTGCTTGAGTTTTTAGAGTTTGCAACGCCACAACCACCATTGTTAGGGTTTGAAAACAATTTTCCATTCTTTCATATACAATGACACGATCTCTTTTTCAGAGATTTACAAAATTTTGCAAGGACGGTTCGAGTGGCGTTTACTGTTTTCCTATTTTACCGATCTGGACGGAAACCTGACTTGCAATTCAATGATCCATTGTGTCTTCTTACATCAACGAGTGTTGTGCTTGATCTTCCATTGAATGAAAGCTTTGTAGGCGAGGGTTATGTTATTGAATTTGTCATGGGTTGCAGTGCACTGATCATCTGTTTTATAGTTGAATCTTCAATCATTTAACAGGGGGCACTTAAATCTTCGGTTAATTGCACGAATGCTATTATTGATCAGGCTTGGGAATTCAGGTTGGATGGAGTTTCCGACGTGAGATTTGGGATGATTTCTGGGTGAACGCAAGTTGGGTGGACTCTCTGGCTGCAACAGAGTATGATGAAATGTGACTCGGGCCACTTGAGCTTACCATTTCAGTTGGCTCTGATGATGGGTCTGAAATCTGTGTGTTCCATCATTTGCTGAAACCCAACTAGTCGTCTTCCATTGAATGAAGGTTTGCAGAAGGGTGTTATGGTTTCTGAAATCAGTGATGAGTACCAAGGACGTTACTCTAAATGCCGAACGGAAACGCTGGCACTTGCCAGTCGAATACATGTGACGCCCAGAGCATCTTGTCAATGAAGAGGAAGCCAGCTTACCGTAATTAATAAGTTCGTGTACAGTAGCAGTAGTAGTAGCAGTAGTAGATCCATCCTAGTGTAACAGTAATACCAGTAAGAAAATATTTTTTAACCCAAGAGTTGGGTCTTCAGTTTTTTTGGGCCAGGCAGAGCCCTGGATAATGAGAGCTTCCGTCGGTCTTTTTCCACGAGTATTTTAATGCGGGTGCCGTCACATGGATGGTACACTGAAATAGCGGCTCCAGAGGAGGCGGACTCCTGACACGGAGGGCCGAAAGGCGATTGCGCAAGAGGCAGCCCCCCAAAGATAGCTGATTTGCGTTATGGGCTTTCCTTTAGGATACTAATAAAGCAGCCGGAGTCGTCGCACCTTGCCTCTCCAGCGGAGAGCAGTGAGCAGTCAAGCCCCGATTTTGAAACCAACCCAAGCGAGAGCTTGCCTCGGCTTCACGTCATGTCATCACTAATGGGGGCACGGGATTGTGCCCTACGCAGTCTGCACAAAGCCAGGCGCCAGACGCTGCTGCCTGCTGCTGCCTGCTGCCTCCCCAGATCTCCAGCTTTCTCGATATTATATTATTACTTTCTATTTCCTGGGGAAGGGCAAGCAAATTGGGGGAACTGAACTGGAAATCCTGAACGGGCCGGGTCGGGTGCGGGGGCCAAGCCAAGCCAAGCCAAAGCCAGCCCCCCAAAGCGGCTGCAAGCGCATGGCAGTTGGCTCTGCCAAGGGCGACTGAGCGGAGCTTTGATGGGGCTCACCACCCACGCTTTACGCCCTGCTCTGTCCCATGTTTCCGTGGGGCTCATTTGGAGTTTTTAAAGGGGAAAAAAAGGAGAGGAGGGGTCGTAGGGCACTCATGAGAAGTCATGGAGGGAGCCTGGAGGCTCACTGGGCTGCCCTGCCCTGATGGAATCTAACAGTTTCTAACTTATCCTCTTTTGTGGACGGAGGTCGCAGGTCTGGGCCGGGTGGCAAGGCAAGGCAAGGCAAGGTTCATTGAGGGCGGGCAAGAGCTCCGTGGCATGCACATCAAAGCCGATGCGCCCGGGTCTGCACTGCAAGCCAGGGTTGAATGCCCTGGGGCTACAGACTTTCGGGGCCCAGTCCAGTGCAGGGCGCATGAATGGTGAGGACTGAGGAGATTCAGGAGAGGGCTGCGACGGAAGGAAGCCTGCCTGGGGTGCTCCAGGGCACCGTCCTGGCCTGGCCTGGCTCCAATTTGAACTGAGGAAAGAAGCAGGTGTCGATGCTCAACTTACACTAGCTTATGGACAGGACAAGAGGACAGGACGCTCTGCAAACTCATGTTGGGATGGGAAAACTTGCAAGCAGATTGCGATGATTTCGAAAATTCAGCAGATATGCAAAAAAGCATCTCCTTCTTCAAGCATCAGTGCCGGTCACTTTAGAAACTGACTGAGAAGCGCCTGACCCTCACATTGCCCCGACCGCGGTTGACCTCTGGGAAAAACTTTGGAATTCTTTTATTTGCAACACATGATAAAAGTTGCAAATTATGAATTCACGTAGGCCCCAAATTAGTGAGGAGTTGGGAGGAAATTCAAACAGCGTGGCACAAAATAGGCGGCAATTTTTTACATCTTCCCTTGCCGTTGGGGCAACAAGGGCCGGGGTCAATCCTCCCTTGGCCCACATTGCCCCGCCCAGGTTCTCTCAAATAGGGAGGATTGACTCCCTTATTGCCCTGCGTTTTACCCTTGGGGAAAACACTGGAAAGTTTTTTTTGCCACTAATGATAAGATTTGCAAATTCTGAGTTCATATTTGGGATCTAAGCCCCCAAGTTAGGTAGAAGAGGTGAAGAAATACAAAATTAATGTAGCACAAATTAGGAGTAAATTTTTACATTTAACCCCTGAAGGACCGAGGTTTTTTTTTCAGGGAAACATTGTCAAAAACTGCGGTTATTTGGTATGTTATTCAAAAATGAAAATGGAAACTTTGTTTTGAAACTTTAACCGTATGAAATTGAAGTAAGGTATTATACTAGAGTGTGGAAAATTTTTTAGCCCATTTGACCATGCGGATTGAAAGATTATAACATTTGAAAGTGAAAAAAAAAAAAAATTCATTCCTGCAAAACAGGGTCAGCATACTTTGGGCCCTCTTGGAGTAAAATTTTTGCTCTACACCAAAATGAGGATTTTGACCATTCATAAGTATATGATGTTAGCTTCACTCATGAAAATTTTTAGAGGCAATTGAGATGTCTAGCTTGCAATGCAAGTCACCTTGCAATGCAAAGAGGTTAAGTGAATTGGCACTAAATCAACTTGCAATGCAAAGAGGTTAAGTGAATTGGCAATACACTCGTCATTCTTTTTATTATGTCTTGTGCAATGAGGAAATTTTTTATTTGAATCCGGACGGTGAAAAGTTAGAGACAAACATTTGGAATATGTAGAAAAAATTTCAAGAAATTTGACTTCACAGATTGCAAGATAATAGGCCTCGAAGTTAGAAGAAAATGTTTTTTTCTAAAACCGCCCCAACTTAGCTAACAAAGTTTGACTCCTCTTAGAATGTGATTTGAGAACTAAAATTTGTTTTTCTTTATACAATTGTATGCCATATTTTATTTGTTACATACATGCCAAATTTCAAAAGTTGATTATCTTTTCTGCAAAAGATTCTCCAAAGATTTCCAAATTGCCCAAGCTGCCCTAAAAGTTTAGGGCAGCATAACTTTTGATCCAAGCCCCGGATCGGAAAAAAAAATAGTTTTTCACCAAGGAAGTACCTGTTTGCATATTGTGTCCAAATTTCATGAACATCCGACTAAAAATGACTTCATAGGAATCTATCCAAGATTTCTTGCATATGTTGAATGGACACTTGGTCCTTTATGGGTTAACCTTAGTTGGGGCAATAAGGGGATCAATCTTCCTTGGCTAGTTATCTTGGGGGTAGATGTAAAAAGTTTCCCTCTACCTTGTGATTGGTTATTTTTGTATATTATAACCTCGTCTAATTCTTTATGACTTTACGATTCCAAATATGAATTCAAAACTTTCAATCTTGATCACAAGTGATAAATCACGAGTTCTTAAATTTTTCTATTGAAAAAGGAAAAATGAAGGTAAATCACTTGTTCAATCCACCCAAAAAATTGAATATATTAACTTCCAACAAACCACAAGTTTCTTAAAGCATGTGCACTCATGCACAATAAAATTGACATGCTATATTTATATTTGTAAAGTTACTTGGAAAGTAGAGTCAAGGTGCATTATTGATCTTTCATCAATGTGGACACTAAACATTGCTATTTATGAACCCTAGGTGCTAATATTTAATTCAAAACAACAACAAAGGGTTCATTATTGTAATGGATTATTATTGTAAGAGGTTCAATTAGAGACAGTTTGTTGAAGTTACAATAGAATTGCAAAAAGAGTATGAGAAATTATGCAATGTGACATTGCAATAAATGCAATGAAGGACATGGAATTGTGTAGAAAAAATCATTGTAATAGAGGATGGTTTGAATAACTTGATCTTCCATGGCCAAACATAGATTTTGCAAAAGTGGTGATTGAACATGATCAATATAAGATTTGGTGTTTAGTGACCATTTGTTTTACCAAAAAGAACTAGCAATTCATCCGTAGCCAATGAATAATTAGTGCTTGAGAATTCTTATGTATTTTTACATTTAGTCATGTTTGTGAAGCATGTTAGTTTGCATAAGAAAAATAGTAAAATTCAAGAAGACTACAAATGGTATATTGGAGTTTATTGAAGATTGAATCATAGTTGAAGTGAAAGGGAAGAAGGTATAATAATAGAGAAGGTAGGAAGTAGGCATATGTTAAAAAAAGAATACTGTAACATGAGAATTTGAAGCCATTGTTGTAGCTTACAATAATTTCAAGGCTAATTATTTTATTGCAATAACCATTTCATGCTTGAAATTCCACATAAAAAGGACTTTGTTTAATATGCTTGCATTTGAGAAGGTTTGATTTTGAGAGATTTCAGAACTATTTAATAGGATGGTATTTCTTACAGTTTTGAAATATACTACAAGAATTTCAAAGGAATGACCTTTAGAATTGAGATGGACAAATAGTAGGCAAATAGAAATACACTCAAAAAAATATTATGGCTCAAGTCTTAGATTTTTAGTTTATGATAGAAGCCCAAAGTACAAAATAAAATGTTCAAGCATATGTAAACATTTATACTTCTGTAATTTAATAAGAAGACATCTAATGTACATTTTTGAAGATCCAAAATCATGTAAAACTCACTTGGCCAAAATTACCATATACATGATTGAAGTCATACCAAAGTCTCATATACAAAGTTGCTCCCCATTAATGAAAAAGAAGCTCATATAACTAACTAAAAGGAATTCCAAAGAAAATCTAGAAATGCCTTGAATTTACTGGTAACTCACATCAATCCCATTGGCGGTCATGATTTTGCACGTTTCTAAGCAACTTATATAATAACCTTCAATGTGAATATCTTTACATCAAGAAGCATCAATCACTATAGAAGTTTGAAATCACGAACCCATGCTACAAAATTTTGCAACAATAGCTAAAATCTCCTCTTCACATTCAACACCTTTCCTTAAAATATACTTGATTATAGGCAAAGAATGGATGCTTGGGGGTGGGGTGCTTACCCAAAGTTGAAATTTCACCATCATTGCATTCATTTCAACATTCTTCTTTTTTGGTCTTGTGTGTTTATTTGCAAATAGTAATGACTAGGATGCATGGATGGAAAGACGGACAAACCAAGTTGATACCCCTAAACAATATATGCCGTAGGTATTTTTTCATTTTATTCTTGGTTAATTGGCTATTTGCCCAACTTATGCCCCTATTTGTTTAGAGTGCCTTCATATGGCAAACATTTAGCAACAACTGCCTCCGTCCACCATTGACCACTAGGCATCATCACTCTAAGCTTTTTCTATTCAGAATCCATATGTATTTCATATAATATCATGATACAATTATTCTAAATTGTTAGGCCTAATTTCTTTCATTTGCTATGACTGTAATTTTCTAAGTGGTTAGGATTTCATGTGCTTGACATTTCTTTTAAGGTCAAAGTTTTTCAATTACATTTGTTCTATTATTTTACCCACTCTTGTACAAAAAACTTATACAGTTTTTTTTTTGCAAAATCAGTGGTTTTGTAAATATTTAGCATGATTAGTGATATTGGAATTTGGTATCTATAATAGGATTTTATCTCTGATCGAGGTTAGCTCTTAGAGAGCTTCTTAACAATGATGTAATTCACCTATATGATTACTTCTAAGCATATTTGCTAGAAAATAGGAAACAGATCTCTATGACTAGATTGGTCATGTTTCATCTCAAAAGAAATTTATCTACTATTTCTAAGAAATATATCTTTTTTGTAAACAAAATATATTACATTGAGACAAAGGTGTGCTTTGAGGTGATTGCAAGAAAAATTTGTACTATTCTATATCATATTTTGCGTAAAAATTGAATTTAGATATATAACTTTTGGAGTTCTATTTGGATTGCCATGAAATTTTTTACTATGGTTGCACAAAGAGAATTTAGTTCTAGCATATTTTTTTGATATTTTTCATAAATAGAATGACTATTGCATAGTATTCTTGAAGGTCTGTCACACTTGACATTTGAGAGGGGTCAATACTTCTCAATATTTTTTGAGGGACTTGCAACTTGAAATTTTTACAACCTCATCTCATGTCCCTTTCACCCTTTTTCATAAAAGGATTTCAAAAAATAGCATTAAAATAGACTCTTTCTTGAAAATTTTTGCAATTTGAGGACTTGGATGGTTCATAAATGACTGCAAATATGAGTTTCCTTTGTCACATGCTTTTCTAGAAAAATTTGCAACAATGGCCACAAACATAAATAAATAATAGCCCCATTTTTATTTTTATTTTTTCAACTAGAACACACTGTTGCTACAGAAATTTGCTGAAATAATATTAGAGTGCATTTCTAAGTATTAGAAAGTGTTCATTAGTACCTACTAAATATGTCTTGAAAAAGAGATTAGATGAAAGAAAATTTCACTTATTTGCATGGACAAATGGAGAGGACACGCATGCCTAAACTGTAGAAAATCAAGGAAAAAATGGACAGTTTTGACTTTCCAAACTCAACCAAATATTGACTCCATTACTCTACTGTGTATAACAAATTCCAATGTCATGGATTGATACATATCCAAGGAACTTGCTATATTCAAAACGATGGAGTGTTGGATTAACATTACCTAGTTGAAACTTCAAGCAAGATCTACCTAAAATGGGTTGGAAGTCAAGTTTGATAGGGAGAAATAGAGATAAGGTTTCACAAGTCTAGTTTGATGGGAATAAATATAGAATCATGTGACATGATGCTCGATGTAGAAACCAAAGAAGTGCTCTTGCTCCAGCTGATCTCATTAAGTGAAATTTTCTTTCATTCTTTTTCTATATTTGGATTTTGCTTTGTAGATTTATAAAAGCAAGGGTACAAAATTGAAGGAATTGTTGCCGTTGCCACTACATACTCCCATTAGAATACACTCAATTCAAGAAGTATAGTGCCCCTTGATTGTCATTAATAAATCAAAGGAGTTGACATCTTTGCAATTACTTTCTTCTATAGGAACATGCCTCCCTTCGGAAAGTGCAGTGGCCCTTGATTGCAGTGTAATGGGTGTGCAAATAGATTTGTTTGGGGGCAAATCCTGTTCAACAAACTATTGTCCAACATTCAATGTTTGAACGGCCGTCATGGCAAAAACAACATTTATCAAAGAATTTTTGTAGCTACCTGTCTCTTTGTTGGAAGTGGTAGGATTTTATCTAAATATGTCCACACATCCAAAAAATAAATGCACCTTGGTCAACTTTGATTGCAACTTTCAAAACAACCATTTCTCAAATTTAGACTAAGAAAATGAAGCTTGACATGTTTTATTCTACTTTATTTTAAAGTTCTGGAAAAAATCAAAAATTGAAAGAATTATAATTGCAATTGCAAGGTCTGTATGTTATAATTCGAATTACACAATATTATGTGTTTTTTCATTCATATATTTTTTAAAATTAAATTTTTCATTATAACCTTCCTTTACGATAAAAACATCAAAATATTCTAATATTCTATATTTTATATAAATTTTATTTCATTTTTACTTTAGAAATCACAATAATTTGATTTTTGAATCAAATTTTTATGAAAAAATCAACATCAATAGAAAATACATCTTTATGCAACTGAAAAATATAAAACCTTTATATATCAATTATATAAAAGAACAAACTTAGCTTGATAGTGGCATTTGGTTTAAAAATCATTGGCAAGGGTGTTTTGAATGTAAAATATAAAATAATTAACTGATAAATCTCACATCAATATCCATGTATTTGTATAGCATATACAAAGGAAAGAAACCAAGTAATAGAAGAAAGTTCCAAACCACTATAAAATTGCAACCAAGCGGAGAAGACCACCACCATGCACAAGAAGGGGTGGATCAACAATCCAAACCTTGGAGGAGCAACACATCGCTGGAACAGAGCTCTGCCTTCTTCCCTAACAATAGCACTCCTGCTACCAAAACTCCCATCCCACTTTTTAATTTTCTTGTATACAATCACCTCATCTCCACTTTGCCAACTGTAAGTCCTAAGTTATCTCTTTGGACTCAATATTTTGGTGGATTTTTTGGTTTTGCACTTCACTATGAGGTTTTATAGACAACCCTTCTAAAAAGAATGTTACATTGCAATTGGTAAAATACTTACTAGTGTAGTGTTTTATCCTTAGAAGCCCGGAGTGCCTAAAGCACTCCAATTTCTTGCTTTTAAATGAACTAAGTGTTCAATAGTCAATATAGGTCTAGTCTATAGGATCAATCGCAAATATACTTTCCAAACTACAACCAAGTTCCAAAACTACAATGCATGTATAAAAGCCTATCTAAAATTGGAGTTAATATTCAAATGTATGTGTGAATTCTCTTTAAGTTTAGAAACACTAGCAATAGTCAAAATTAGAGTTATTGGTCCTTCCGAGAGAAAAATAGAAAGTTAAAAGTTAACCTTGTAGATCCAAACTCAAGAGAGATAAAGAAAGACGCAATTGAAGGCCCAAGAGAGGATTTTGGAGATAAAACAAGCCAGAAGTCGTACTGCACAATTGATTTGTCAAGATTACCCACCAATCAAAAGATTTCCAATCCATCTGATGTAATGGAAGGTAACTACACCTTTTGGGGAAAAGTACAAATTAAGAATAAGAGTTTGGATTTAGTGTATAATATCCTCTAGAAGTCACATGTAAAATTTTGGATTTTTCTGAATTGCAAAAATTAGTTTTCCAGAAGGTCAAACACTGTTATTGGCTTTAGTAAATTTTTAGAAATTACCTAGGTTGCGAGAAAGTTTCACGTAAGATTTAAGTAGAATTTTTCATAGTAATAAATCTCCCTAATAAGAGTCAAGGCATTCTAACACTGACAAATATCCAAATGGGCAACCCCAACAAATTTTGATGAATTTTAAACCAATTTGAAGCATTGACTGGAGCCACGGGAGCATGCGACATTTGAATGAAGCTAAAGAGGAGTCTTTTCTTACTCCAACAACCCCTTTGAACACTCCAAGCAAGTTAAAATTCTTGAAAAAATTCCTTCATCTATAATATTACGGTTCTTTATTTTGACAATTTGTTGATTTTTACAAGTCTAAATGACCTTGGAAAGAAAGAAGGTGGTTCTTTGAGCTAATTTGGGCCTTCTAAAGTCAATAGTATAGTTCGTTTGGCATTTGGAGCTTTTTTTTTTAATTTATAATTTAGTCTAATAATAAAAAAATTAGTAATTGAAGGTTAACCCCTAAAGGACCAAGGCCTTTTTTCTGCCAAAAAACTCTCAAAACTGCCATTTCTAGAGCAAAAAGTAAAAAAATGTGAAAAATGTTTTTTTTGCACATCTAACCATAGGATCTAATACCTAACTAGTATGAGAATGTGTGGAAAAAATTTCAGAATTTTTGACCGCACAGATTGCAAGATATTTGTGTTTAAAGTGGAAAAAACAAGATTTTCAGCACATTGCGGGACCAGATTTTTTGACTTTAAACATTTTTAACTTAAAATTTTTGCACTACAGCGTTTTGAGCTTTAAATCTTTATAGTGGAGAATTGAGTTGAGAATCTAGGAAAAAAAAAAAATTCAAAAAAACTTAATTATCATTCTTTAAAAAATTGTTAAGTAGAAGTAGGTACGTGATAGAAGGAAAATCTAAAATATTCATATATTTTTGATGGAATTAAAATGCACTAATCCCAATGGTGAGATTGTTCTAGCAAGCAAACTAAACCATCACAAAAAAAAAGAATTGAAAAATTACAAAAATTGCATTCCGAAATGAATCCTACAAGTTCTTTTTTTCAAGAAGATGCTCTAACTGCCCAAAAAACAAGAATGTCCATAACTTCCTCATAGCAAATCCAATTGAAATGAATCAAAGCTTTCCAGATAGGCAAAAATATAATCTATGAGAAAAAAAATATTTAAAAAAAAAATTCAAAATTTTGCAAATTGTTTTTACTGCCTTCCCTCCCCACGCATTCCAAGAAATGGCATAACTTCTCGCTCGAAGGTCTGATTTCAAATTTTTTTTTCCGCCACACACCTCTCTCAATTCTTCACCTTCTCAAAAAGTTTCAAAGAATCACGACAAAATTTCAGCCCATAGGTACCTACCCAAAAATGCATTTGTCCCCCGAAGGGACAATGGTCCTTTAGGGGTTAAACTCTAAAAAACCTTGGGATTAAACAAGGAGGAGGCCTTGAGGCAAAGTTGCTATATTATGAAAGGTCTTTTTGTTGTTCTATGTTTTAAAGGCCTCTCTTTTCTCTCCAAACCACCCTTGTTCTAATGTTGTAATGCACCCCATTGGTCCATTTTTTCTTTTTTTGGCTAATTTGGTAGCATTGTGTCAACATTAAGTTTTGAGCACTTTTTGGCCCATTTTTGTAGTGTTTTTGGTGCATCCATTGAAGGATGTGGGGTCCCTTCAAGTCTTGTCACCTTCTTCTTGTCAAGTATTTTGTAGTTTACTGACACTCTTATACTTGTAGTTCTTTTAAAAAAAATACAAATCTTAAAGAATATTGGTTGGATCTTGGCGATGCCAATAGTCAGAATTCTTTAGTGTATCATATACTTGTGTTATTTTGTTAATTTTTTTGCAAGCTCCTTGTGAAAGGATTTAGATCTTTGAGAATTCCTCCTAGTGCCTTGACATGTCAAGTTCCCTTCCCTTGTAAGGTGTCTCATTTATATCTCATTTCCTAAGCCCCATAGCAAAACTCTCGCTTGGATTTATTACATGAAAATGTCACCTTTTTCTTTGTTGTTGTTATTCCTTGCTTAGGTCCGTACAACAAAGCTTTGTCTTTTTGACATTGCTATATTCACTTCTTATTAGTTTTCCTTGAACTAATAGCAAAGATTTGATCCTAAGAAAATAAAATAAATAGACTATGATATTCCCTTCAATTTCCTACCTACCTTCATGATTATTAAAATGCTAAAGTCCAAATTTCCATATATTTAGCCAGTTGTGTCCTTCTTTGTTTTAAACATCAAAAACCTCAACTCGAAGTTGATTGAACAACAAGGAGACTGACAAGTCATCGACTAATTAAGCAACAAAGGACTTAGCAACAACATGGGGGTGGTTGCAAGAAAGACTGACTGGTTTTTGTAGCAATTTCCACAGTACCCACCTTTTTTTTCCGGAAGTATTGTTTAGTTAAAAAAAAATATTTTAAAAAATGTGAGAAATATGTTTCATGTATATACTTTTAAGAAGAAGGTACCATAGAAAGGAAAAGCATAGAAATTTTTTCTAAGTAGGAGAACTAGAAAACCTCATGAAAAGTGTAGAATCTCAAGAAAATAGGTACTTCAACATTTTAATTTGTAAAAAATAGGAAAATTAATTTTAAGAAAAAAAAAAAAATTCCATTTGGGAGAACTTTATGATGAAGGCATTTGACCAAAATAATCATCTTAAAACCATCTTCAATGTTTAGAAATGCGCGTGCAAAGAAGCCTTGTTAGCACGCATGTAGAGGACATAAAATAAATATTTTTAAATTTCCTTTGGTTGAAACATGACTTCCTACTATGGGAATAGACCACAAAAATTTCAGCTTTAGCTCACATTAGAGAAAATTTCAGGCCTCTGGAGGGCTGCTCCACAGTCCTCCAGGGGACCCTGAAATTGTGTTTTGAGGGGCTGAATAATGTTTTTTTGCCCTATTTCCGCACAGCAATTTCTGCTGTGACAGTGGTGCAGGAACCAAAATTTGCAAGTAAAAATTTAATTAAACAGAAAAAAAATAATCTTAAAAAATAAAATAAAAAAATAAAGTACAAAAGTTGACTATTCACCAGCAGCCATTTCAAGATTGCAGGCCAAGCTTGAAATAGCTTGGCCATGTCAATCTAGAGCAACCCTTCAAAGGGTTGCTTTTTTTTTTCTAATGATTAACTTTAGGTACTCCACAATACTAAAAAACCCTAAATTGCAAAGTGTGACAAATTAGCTAAATTGAAATTTAAATATAAAATGATTTTTTAATTTTTTTTGAAAAACAAGTGATCTAATACTATTAAGTTATCCATTTCCAATAAAAGTTTCAATTTAATTGGTTTTATGCTTCAAAAACTATAGCCGATGACAACTCCGTCATTCCAAGTGTGATGCAAAATAGTTCCAGTCTTTCTTGCAATCACCCATGGGCATTGAACCAATACAAACATTGGGCTAGCTAGTGGGCATCGAACAAACATTGGAAATCAAACCAACCAATTGGGTGCTGAATGAATGAGCAAGTATAAGTATCAAGCGTTGGACCAGCAAGCACCGAACCAGCCAATCAGGTGTTGGATTGATGGACACTGAACCAACATGGCCACCGGATGAGCAACCGGACACCTAGCCTAACTTAGGGTTTGATCTTGTTGAAACTTCCGTGTAAATTAGGGACTGGTTTGTTGAAATTCTAGGGCATAGCTAGGGTTTGGACTCTAGGGCATGGACTAAGGATTGAAGTGGAGACTAAAAATTGCAAGGGTGGAAGTTCAAATCATTAGCTATGAGCAAATGCAATCAAGAGAGTAGAATAGAAACGTGAAAAATTCAAAGTTGTTGAGTAGGAATATATGAGGAAGTCTAAATACTTGACAAGTAAGAAGAATGCAAAGTCATATATCAATGCTCTAAATTGAAGTTAGAAGATGGATTTGAAAGTTAGAAGTCAAAAATAAAATAAAATAAAACAAAGTAGGTGTAGTTGACTAGATTAAAAGTCAATGGTATCCACTTAATATAAAGAGTTGATAATTTGGTCATCATCTACTTTGATGCAAAATGAATTAGGAGAAAAATAAAAGTATTATAGTCAAACCTGTTGATATTTTGAACCCCCCCCCAAAAGAGAAAACAAATCAAATCAAAACAAATAGAAAAGAAGATAAGTGAAGAAATAGAATAGATTGTAGACAGGACATATACATCTCACTATAAAAGTCATGGTACGCAAACCAACAAAATCATAATGAAATGGACCACCTAATACAATTTTGGTATAAGTAATGGAGGACAAGTACATGGTGGAAATAGACTCCAAGGTAAATGTCTAACTTTGTCAATTTGGTTCTTTTCCTTTGGTAGAAATTATTGTTGGTTAATTAGAAGTTAGATGTTCAATTCAAACCTCTTTAAAGTTTCCAAAATACAAACTTGAATTAAAATTACATAGATAGTTCTTAGAGGTTTCTCAAGAGGTTTGTCAAACCATCTCACACTTAGATAATAGATGAAAACCAAAGAATATAGAGTAGGATGAATCTAGTATGATAGAGAATATAATATGATAAATCTAGTTTCAATTCAGAACCAAATCTTGGAAAGAAAAATAAGTTTGGACAAACAAGCCAATAGAAATCGAAGGATGAAGTTTCCTAGGGTGAATTAGAGTTGAAACTCCATCTTATTGTAACTTTTGCTAGGATGGTCCAAGTACAAAGGGTCTTACCAATCTTAAAAAGGCATTTGATCCTCTACAACATAAGCTTGCTTATATTTCAAAGGTAGCAACTTTGAGCCCAAGTTAGCAAGGAAAAAACCAAAACCTCTAACTTTTGTAGTTTGTATTAGTTTTCATTGAAATATGGAACATGTAGGACTTTTATTAGGAAATGATTTTTTGTTGCTTGGAAGGCCAATTGCGCAACATTCGGACATCCAACCATAAAATTTTGAACTAACAACATGACAAAATCTGATTGTACCCGATTTATTTCAAGGATGAAGATAAAACACTCACACCAACCCAACAAAAGGCATTCAAAGACTTATTGGAGAGCACTTTGGGGGAGGGCGATCCGAGTTTCAAAGCCAACCTCTACATGGTGTGCATGTCAAGATGTGAAGATTTTGATGAAAATTTAGGAGAAGAAGATCATATACAAAAAATTGCCCGCCCTCTCCTTGAGAATTGTTGAGGCAAACTCTTCAATCAACCTTGACCACATCCCAAAGCATGCTAAAACTCAAAATGGCAAGACAATGCCAATGGCACACGGGTGAATAGCGACAATCAAGTGCCTTCTAATGGACATATATATGAGCGCTAGAATGGACTAAATGCCATTGGAGTTCCAAAGGGCTATTGTAGGCAAGAGAACCTCAAGCTAAAGCATAAGAGGATGATTGGATAGAAAATGGTGCCCAAAATTGTTGGTACACATGTAGGTTGCCATTGGACACTAACAAGGTAATGCTAATGTGGCAAAGTCCGAGTGGTGGTCAATGGGGTTGGGATCAATAGGGTAATATGGTAGATGGCAATGAGCAATATAAAAACGGGATGCACGGAGAAGGGATGGACATAAATGAATATTATATACACTACAAGATTAAGGGTGGTATTAAGTGGAATATTCAATTAGAAATTGCATAATCAAAGGTTGGAAATTTTTAAGAATACTTATTGAAACATTTGTCGAGGACTTACTGCAAATTACCTTTGTCACAAGCCATGGATTTTGAACTCCATACCTAATAGTTGGTGGTGAGAAACCTTAGTACCTTGCTACATCTTGCTTTGTATATGAAATCAAAAGTCTTTTTGAAATTTATATGATATGAAGTTGACAAATACTTATTATTTGCAACCAAATTAGCCATTTAGCATTAGAAATAACATTTTAGTAATTCTTTACTATTTGATCATCTTTAATCCACCATAGTTGTGGTGAAAATGGTCCTTTAGGGGTTAAGTGTGAAGTTAACTTTGAGATCTTATGGGCAAATTAAGTGAAAATCACTCCAAAAAATCACCATGAAGGTTTTTTTTCACAAGGTCACAATTTATGGCAATTTTTGGCTTTATCCCCCTTAGGGCTTTAGGGGTTCATAACATTTAGTAGCATGCATTGTCACTACCTTGGCTCTACAATAGATGGTGTAGAATATTCCGCACCCAATAATATTACATTAGTAGCTAAGTTGATAGGTGGAGGCTCAATGTGATGATGAATAAGTGTACATGAAGGAAAAGTAGTGGGCATGCATACTATTGAATGTTATGTAATCTCTATCTTTCTCCACTAATTCTTGTATGTCAAGATGCAACATAATATATCCAAATTGTGGAAACAAAAATCAAGCATTCCGATAGTTGTAACAAGAGTAACTTGAAATAATAATATTTTGTGGGTAATTTAAACCAAAAGTTGTACTACTGTTAATGCCTAGCAGGTCCGGCACTAGTCATAATAATTATTAAGAGTGTCATTGTCAATTTTACAATAATTTTAGACTGGAAATTCAATTTGTTTTAAATTCGGCTATTCACCTTAACCCCTAAAGGACCATTGTCCCTTTGGGGACAAATGGGAATTTTGGGCAAGTACCTATAGGTTGAAATTTTGTTCTGATTTTTTGAAACTTTTTTTGAAGATAGAAAATTTGATTAGCTTTATAGGAATATATATATTCTTCAATCGGTGCCTAGGAACAAAAGTTATGCCCAAAACAGCTTAGAACTTAGAAGAAGGGGGGGGGGGGGGGGGGGGGGGGGGGGGAGAGGGGGGCAACATAAAAAAATTAAAAATTAAAAATAAATTTTTTTTTTCTTCTTCACATAGATCATATTTTTGTCTAATTGGAAAGTTGTGATTCATTCCATTTGGATTTGTTATGAGAAAGTTATGGACAATCTTGTTTTTCGGGCAATTAGAGCATCTTCTTCAAAACATAACTTGTAGGATTCATTTCTAAATGCCATTGATAGAATAAAAATCCCACATGGTTTAGTTTTCTTGCTAGAATAATCTCACCATTGGGATTTTTGCATTTTAATTCTGTTTTAGAGATATTAATTATTTAGATTTTCCTTCTATCTTGTACCTACTTCTACTTAACAATTTTTTGAAGTATGAAAATTAAGTTTTTTTGAATCTTTTTTATCCCCTAGACTCTCAATTCAAAACTTTGTAGTGCAAAAAATTAAAGTCAAGAAGGTTCAAAGTCAAATAATCTAGTCCCGCAATTTGCTAAAAAACTGGATTTTTTCACTTTAAATGCAGATATCTTGCAATCTAAGTGGTCAAAAATTCTGAAATTTTTTCCGCACATCCTCATACTAGGTAGGTGTAAGATTCTAGAGTTAGATGTGCAAAAAAAATTTCAAATTTTCTTACTCTTTGCTATAGAAATGGCAGTTTTGATTTTCTTTTTGGCAAAAAAATGGCCTTGGTCCTTTAGGGGTTAAGCATGAGTCTCTCACATAAATTCAAAAACTACTAATTGTTTGCAAAGATGAAAAAGATAAGATGCTTATACAAGTGGGGTGGTAGGAGGTAAAACAACTTTTGGGGAATATGTAAATTAGGATTTGTGGGAGCTTAATTGCTCATAGTCAAGTCAAAAGTAGGAAACGTGTTCAAAGTAGGATTTCATTTAGGCATATTGAATAATTTTTTTGCAAAATACTTTGAACTAAATTAATGTGAAAAATCAAGCTAACTTGCATCTTCAAAACCCGTTTGAGATTTTGAGTCTCCAATCAAAAGTTATGGATGAAGTTTAGAAAGGGGTTAGAAAAGACATTTTCTTTGACATTTTCAAACATCTTCTTTGAATTTTTCCATAACTTTTTTTTGGAGGCTCAAAATTACAAAAGGGTTTGGGGAGATGAAATTTAGCTTGATTTTTGGACTTTTCTAAGCCCAATTATTTGGAAAAAGTTATTCCTCTATGTCAAAATGACGTCTAAAATTCTACTATGAACACAATCCGTACATTTGGACAATGAACAGTCAAGCTGTCATCTTTAAATTATCCCATTCCCTTTGAAGATTCATGCCGAACAATAGATTTCATTATAAAAATGACCTCTTCACCCTTTGCTCTAACTAATTTTCAATGAAGTAATTCCTTCATTTCACCATCAGAAAATTTCTTGATGGTAGATTGTCAAATGACAAATTGATATTTGACTCCAAAATATTAATTTTTTAACATTACTTAACTTAGTCATTACTTTCCAAAAAAATTCAACTTCACTTTTTTGTTATCATTTTCCATTGAACCTGCTATCAACCTATGGTAAGCTCTGGTCAGCAAGCTGAATTAGGGCCTCTTCACACTATGGCCGTCCAAGTCAAGAGTCTGTCGTTTCCACCAATCATATTACAGGGTCCGTTAGTTCCACGAATCATATTGCAGAGTTCCACGGCCTCTCGACTTGGACGGCCATAGTGTGAAGAGGCCCTTAGATATGAAGTGGCTCATTGCCCAATAGACATGAAGGTTGTACCTTAATTTGAAGTCTTCAAGCTGTAAGTTAAGTTGGGTAGACTGCATCATTTGCTTTAGAGCTTACCGAAAGCCACTGATAATGAATCAGCAGCATTGTTCATATTGCAGTCGAGCATTCCTGCTGCCCACAGTAAAATGGTCATTCACAAAGATGGTATTAGGTCTTTGAGTTCCATTCAGCACCCAAGTAATTGACCATCTATGTGCTCTGAATAGCATGTTTTTGGGTCATCTATAGGAGTAGTCACAGCTTGTTCGGCAGCTCCGCGGAGAATGGAGACTGAGATTTGAGGAGGAAAAATAGGAGCCAACGGGGAGCCAACATGGGTGAACAAGCTGTGACTACCTTCAAATGGTCGACCATTGAGCATGGATAATGGAGATGGATGGAAGTACTTGGAGGCCAACCCTATGCCGCCACAACTTCAATCTCCATTGTTGACCGCTTGCGCACTCTCAACCTTCACCTCCGAAGGTGGATGTCATTAGGAAAAATTTCAGCCCTTCAGAAGGCCGCTAAAGAATTGATTTATGGGACTCCTTTGGTGCAATTTTAGAATGAATAAAAAATATTAAAAAAATAAAAATCTGACATGGCACTACTAGTGCCACATCAGCACCCAAATATTTAAATATTAAAAAATAAAAATAAATTTTTTTTATTTTTATTTTTTTCCATAATTGCACCGGGCGGGTGCAAAACTCACGGCTTTCTGGAGGGCTGAAATTTTTCCTAATGTGAGGGTGAACAAATAATGTCACGCTAAGAATATTCCAATGAAAAGAGGCCAACCCTATGCCCCCACCACTTCAATCTCCATTTTTCACCTTGACTGTGAACAAGCCGTGACTACTCCTATTATATTCCCTCTGTCCCATTAACTCCTAAAGTTTCATGACTATGTTCTCACCAAAAACGTTCCAAAACTGCCATTTCTAATACAACTACCAAATTTTTGGAATTTTTTTTTGACACATGTAACCGTAGGATCTTGTAGTATGATATTTTGAAAACATGTGGTAAAAATTTCAGAAAATTCCACCCTGTGGATCATAAGATACAAGCATTCAAAGTCTTGAAAACCAATTTTTCAATCCTGCGAAAAACCGGGCAGCTGCACTTTGCAAGCTCACTTTTCAATGAAAAAATGCCGAAAAAGGTGGTGCTTCTTTGAATTCAGTTTCCTAAACAAGTTGGCTATATGCTTGAAAAATTTCACATCATTTGGAATTGTACAACATATAGGAAAAAAATAGTAAGTAGAAAGAAGTAGAAAATGATTCAAAATACTAAATTGTTAAAATTTTAATCATGGAATTTAAAAATACCAATCCCAACGGTTGTAATGTTGTAATAATCAATTTACATCCTAGGATTTTTTATTTTTCCAAAAAAATTGAAAATTGAGTTAAATAAACAACTTTAAAGTTTTTTTTAGAGTAGACAATCCATAACTGCCCGCAAACCAAAAACCCTCATAACTTTTGACTCATTGAGTGAAATGGAATGATTCAAAGCTTTTTGAGTATATATAAATGTAGAGAACCAATTTCAAAAAAAAAATTCCAGTAAAAATGATTTTTTCTGATCTGCCCAAACTGCCCAGTTACGAAAAAAAGCAACATATTAGGTCACAATTTTTGACTCGTATTTCAAAATGTCATGAAACTTGGTATACATGAAGATATTCCTCGCCCCCACCTTCTATTAAAATTTCAGCCTCAAATATGGATATCTCTAGTCACAGGTACCTGCCCAAAATTTCTATACGGCCAAAAAACGCATGTTGGTCCTTTAGGGGTTAAATACCAGTTCAAATCAAGCACAGTTTGTGTCCCACTAAAAAGCTCCGTTTACTAATTTCAACCATTCAATAAGTGTTGGCCATGTTGAACAACCTCGTAGGGGCAAATTAAATGATTAGGGAGCATTCATCTCCCAACAAGTCTATATGAGGCACCTTATACTTGTTGCTTCCTCAAGACAATAGTATTGACGATGGATTTGGTGACCACTTGGATGTTGTGAAGTAGGCCAGGTTTCCTTGTTGCAAGTATTTAGACTAAGGCAAATATTCATAGAATCTCATTGTTGCCTTCAATCTTTAAATCATCAAGAATGACAAGCCGGCAACATTCACAAACTCTGCTCAAGTATGATACTTTTTGCATGGATTTTGGGTGCCTAAACACAACTACTAAGCTGGACATTTTGCATAGATCTGAGGGACAGTTTACTAGTTTTTGAATGCATTTATCATTGGCACAAAGACTAAAAATACGATTAATTGCTTGTGAGGAAAATTTTGGAGGTTTTTAGTGAAAAAGAGGGAGTATTAAGTACGCAGTGTCACAACCCTTGTCATTTTTCTTGTCACAAAATTTGTCAAGTTTTCAACCCGGAGAAATACTATCCAATTATTTCATCCAATGTTCCGGATGAAAACCTAGAGTACGACGAACATTCTTGTAATTTGTCATGCATATGTTTCCCTTGTCTCTTGCCTTGTCCCTATATATCAGTTTGGCTAGTATGGTATATATGTCATCATGCAAAATCAAAGTTCTCTAAAGGTTGAACAATAAAAGAACACAAGGAACTACACAAAGTAGTGAAATTAGATTGCTCCACATTAATTTCTCGATAGTCCACACTATATAAATATTCACTTCTACTATTCAATGATGCATTCAATCTAGAGCCATGTGTATGGCATAGATTAGTGCACCAGTTCAAGGCCCCGTTTAGAGAGTTGCATGCGCCTCCATGTATACAAGCATTGATCCATGAGGTAATTTATCTGAGATTAGGCAACCTAATTGGGAAGGCAACCTAATTTCACTATTTTGTGTAGAAGTCTTGGGAGCCAAAGGAGTAAGAAATTTCTTCTAACTAGGAATACTACTTCTGCAACATATGAAAACAACCCCTTTGCACAATATAAATTTAGTATAGACATCACATTTTCTTAAGTTACCAAAATTGGATTAAAAACTCAAACGTGCTTTCAAGATTTGGATGAAAATATGTAAAGATTAGAAAGTGACATTGAGGTATGATAGCTCAATGCAGATTCTATCATAGTAATGCACAATATCACAAACTTTGTCACAATGTCATCCATGTCACGCACAAAGTCACCTTTTCATCCATATTTTTGATAAGAAGTCTTGGATTCCAACCCCAATGACTGAACTTCTATTGCAATTAGTTGAGTGAAGTTGCAAATTTTGGAAAGGGCCATTTTAACCCGTAAAGGCCCAAGGCCTTTTTTCTGCCAAACAACACCCAAAACTGCCATTTTTTTTTAGCAAAGAGTGAAAAAAAATTAAAAATGCTTTTTTTGCACATCTAACCGCAGGATCTTACACCTAACTAGTACGAGAATGTGTGAAAAAAAATTCAGAATTTTTGACCGCACAGATTGCAAGATACTATGTTTAAAGTGAAAAAAACAAAATTTTCAGCACATTGTGGGACTGGATTTTTTGACTTTGAACATTTTTAACTTAAAATTTTTACACTACAAAGCTTTGAGCTTTAAATTTTTATAGTGGAGAATTGAGTTGAAAATCTACCCAAGAAAAAAAAATTCAGAAAAACTTAATTTTCATTATTGAAAAAATTGTTAAGTAGAAGTAGGTATGAGATAGAAGGAAAATCTAAAATATTCATATATTTTAGATGGAATTAAAATTTAATAATCTCAATAGTCAGATTGTTCTAGCAAATAAACTTAACCATGCAAAAAAAAAAATTTGAAAAATTTGAAAAATTGCATTCAGAAATGAATCCTACAAGTTATTTTTTTCAAAAAGATGCTCTAACTGCCCAAAAAACAAGAATGTCCATAACTTTCTCATAACAAATCTAAATGAAATGAATTAGAGCTTTTTAGATAGACAAAAATATAATCTATGAGAAAAAAAAAATACTAAGAAAAAGAAAAAAGAAAGTGCAAATTTTTTTTGCTGCCCGCCGTCCCCTGTTTTGAGTTTATTTGGTCATAAATTTTGTTCCCGGGCACCGATTGTGAAAAAGGTTATATTCCATAAAGCTAAGCAGTTTTTCTACCACCCAAAAAATTTCAAAAAAAGAGGAGAAAATTTCAGCCCGTAGGTACCTGCCCAAAGACGCATTTGTCCCCCGAAGGGACAACGGGCTTTTAGGGGTTAATAAATAGTAAGGCATGCACACCCATAATCAACATTGCCCAGTCCCAAATGCAACACCTACATTTGGACCAAAGAGGTCACAAAAAAATTAGATACTTATTACACAAGATGTATACAATCAAAACATACGAGTTTATAAGGGTCTAGTGTTAATTTTTTGGTAAATCTAGAGACAATACTTCAAAAATACATAACTCAATTGTACAATTTCTATAATAAAAATGTATACTCAAATATTGGAATCCTCTTTCAATTGCCGAAAAGATCCAATAAAAAAAAAGTATGTTTAATAACGGTAACTGACTATGCTCAGTTGTACTAAGTGATGATTATAGGTGCACAAACCTTAGTAATAGTACAGATACATGTGATTAGCAACAAGTGACCAGCAAATCTCAGGAAAAATGAATGCCATCAGGATTCGTCACCTATTGTGTAGAGAAACGATCTTTGCAGGAATGGCTCACAAATATTTTGTTTGAACTGAAAGGAGTTCCAGAAAACAAGAGATGAACACAAATCTAAGAGAAATTTCTGGAAGCAACATGGAGTGCATCTTCTAATTTCTGTGCAAAGGGAATCCTCCAGGGAAAACTGAAGACGTCACCTGTCCAGTTTCTAGAAAAATACTGTATACCCCACAATCAGGAAACTTGATTAAATGTATAGTTAACTTGAACTGAAAACTCTCTGATAAGAGCATCGCCACTCATTCACGGGCTCAACTCTTCTTCCGGCCTCCACCAACAAATAGTTCCCCACGCTTTCTCTCCATATTTCCAAGAAGAGATAAGCGGACCGTCAAGATGGAGGGTTGATTGCTTATTTGGGCGGAGCCGGGTTGATTTTTGGGGGTTGGCTAGTCTGCGGTGGGGGACATTCCCAAAGGCAGGCTTTGCACTGAGCAGGTTGGGATTGTTCCCCGTAAATGAATAGCGATGCTCTAAGGTGGGAGGTCCATGAAGCACTTGTCCTCTAAAAGAATCCTCTAAAAGAATCCTCTAACATAAGATGCCAATTCCATTTGTCTTTCAAGGAAAATTTCTTGAAAAATTAATTTCAAGAAGTTTACCCTCTCCAAATTAATTTTCAATTCTTATATGGGTGCTTTATGGACCTCCTACTTTAATCCCTAAGTGCTCTGACATCTCAATTCTAGGCGATGACCAAAAGAGAGTTCCAGGTGCATTTTTTACCATAAAACTTCTCATTCATCTAAACTAGTACTTGCCCAATCGAATGCAAGCAGAAATTTTTGGCAAAGGGTGGTACAAAAAACATCCAAAATGTTGCATGATTTTGAATTTCACATATACATATTTGTTATGGTGATAAAGTAATCTTATCTACAATTCCAATGCAACTTGCGGTTTGGAAATTGATTCATTTTAGAGCATGATACGGCTTACTGAAGATTAGGAACTTGCTAGTGAAAATTGCCAGGGAGCAAAAATTTGTAAATGAACTGTACCCCACTGTACATCTTCCTTCATTCTTAGCCATTGAAATTGCCCAATGCCCATTCTAAAGACAAAGAATTTGAATTTGGTGGCTTTGGAACTAAGTTTACGTTAACCTTCCTGAAGCTGGCCAGCTCCAGGACCACTTGGCTGCTCTGCTGTTGTGCTGCCTGCCACTTGGTACAAAGAGGCTGACTGTTCCTCTTCAATGTTCTACTGAGGTTGCCTGCCTTGTACAAAAAGATATTTGGCCAATTCTTCACAGACACGTATGTTGACTGGCTTGCTCTAAACGTCTCACTTTCTCACTCAGCTCGGTACAGTAGTATATTCCAAATTCACAGTGCGTTGCGTGATTTCATCCTGCCAAAAAGAAAGAGGATACAAAAATCGTTAGGGACCTGGCTGATGCCCATTCCCTACACTGAAATTATTGCATAATTTCACAGCTTGGTTGGGCTTAGGGTGTAAGCATAGGTTGTTAGTATGCCTTGGAATTCCAAAGCCTACTCAATGCCCCATTCAAGGACACCTTTTGCAACACCTTTTGTGTTAAACATCTACACAAAATAGTGAAATTGGGTTACCTTAACAATTAGGTTGCCTTCATTGAGAGAAGTTAGATCATGAGCCACTGCTTGTCCACATGAAGGCACATGCAGTTCTCTAAACTTGAGCCATGAACAGTGCACCAACCCATACAACACACATAGTTCCTTCATTACTGCATTCTTTGTACATATTTATATAGTGTTGAATGTCAAAAAATTAGTATGGGGCAACCTAATTTCACTATTTTGTGTAGTGCAGTCCACACCTGGCAACTGCATTCCCTATGTAAGCATGCCTTGGCTAATTGTCTATGATTGTTGATCTATGAATGACATCACATCCAATTGGTTTATATCATCAATTCTGCTTTGGGCCCCTTGTCTGGTCCTCAATATCTCTTGATTAACATCATTCAACTTATTTTGTAAATCGAGAGAGTCCTTATCAAATTGTTTTTTAGACACAGGTAATATGGAATCCCAGTACCCATAGGTAGATATTTTTGATCACATCGTCTACCATCACTGCTGATCTAGAACCGCCCACTTCAAAATTCATATTAAGTGATAAATATTCTACCTCAGCAGACATAATGGCTACTGTATCCCTAAGTGCTCATTCCACATCTCTACAGTACATACGTTATGCATCACAATCCTATACATGTTAAAATACTTCCAAATGATGCAAATAGTATCCTTCATGTTAAGGCCTTAGGAGACTGGCATCTTTAGTGAGTAAGTTTTACTAATACATAGAGATTCAGAGGTGAAATGTCTGACTCAGCATGTTCAATTTTAGTGTATAGTTTGAATATATTAACCTTAGATTTCAAATGGTGTTTGATTACGTTGTTCCGAGGGAGCACTGATTTTCTGTTTCAGTTTCAGTTGCATTTGATTCTTGTTCTGTGGTCAACATTATTTTCTTAGGCCAATTTAAAATGTCTGCCAATGTTATCCTCCAAGCACAACTTAATTCCTTTGACATTTCACATTGCTTTTGGTGTTACTCTTTGAGCCAGTGTAGCACTAAAGAAGAAACTGAGTACCTTGAACTTTTTGTTCTCGGAGCATTTCCACGGCTGCTTGGGTGTCAATCAGCTCAGCCTGCTTTTGGCTAATCAAATCTGATAAATTGCAGCAAATTTAGTTGACAATTCAGGCACTTCTAAAACAATTATATATACAACATTTCAGTATAAGACTATTTGAATGGGACACTACAATACGTCTGACAAACAAAGATCACAAGCTCAAGGGTTTTACCTTCTCAATGAAAGTATTAAGCTGAGAATGAAGCATTTCACTTCAGTTTTCACAGATTGTTGAAGGAGTCTGCATAAAAATCAAAAATTGAAGTTACGTGTTCATTCAAAAAGTACGGTTTCTGTTACCTCTACAGGACCAAGGGTTCATGGCTATAAACCACCAATTCAATTGATCATGCTGCAATCAATATAATTGAATATGCCACACCTCAATGTTGGCCATGTCCTCTTTGACACCACACTTCAACAGAGGGCGTCACAAGCTCTTCTCTCAGCATCTTCCAGTCTTTCCTTTAGCACAATAACCTGCTTACAAAAAATATGTCAAGTACACTCGGGAGAGAATTAGTTGTTATGCTTAATTTATCAAATCATACGTAGTTTACTAATATATGCTTGGGATTATTACAATTCTTGGTTTAGCTACCTCATATTGATGCTTCTCAAGAACACCCTCCAGCTCCAGGATGTGGTGTTCATATGATTTTCTTTCCTCAGCGAGTTCGGAGTGGACTTGGTGGTTCATGTTGAAGCATCTGAATGCTGATCCAATACTTAATCTCTTGGCCTTTTCCTTTTCCTTCTGGATATTCTTAGTCTGGGAAAAGGAATCATTTTCATCTGATCCCATTTGATAATGCTCCAGCTTCTTGACCTCTCTTTCCTTGAGCTTCCTGAACTGATCAAAATGCCACAAATAATGTGAGGTGTGAGAAACAATCATATTGATCATGTCACATACACATTGCATTTGTAACAGTTACTGGAATGGCAAGGGATTAGAGTGCTCAATTTAAGCAAACCTTTCTGCATTAGATTCCCTCTTCACTCCACCTCCATTTGTATCTCTTGTACCGCTTGCTTCAGTGAGAGTGGCATGTATGACGGTATTTTGAAGTTTTAGTACTCGCAGCTCACTTTCCATGTCATGTCTCACCAAGCACTGTCGATCTCCCTCTCTTTTCAAAAGCCCCACCTGCTTATTGCCAAAAGCATCAATTCCTTGGATAAATTTGAGCAATATTCTAAACCCTAAACCCTATCCCGTAAACCGTAACCGTAAACCTATTTCGTTAATGTTATTACGGTACTTGAAGTAGAAACAAGAGACCAAGTGTTAATCTTCTCCACGAACCTGAGACTCCAATGCAAAAACTGTGTTTTCCAGTTCCTCCACAGACTTCCCCAGAATCTCCACTTCGACCTGCTTCTCCTGCGCTCGCATCTTGTGCTTTTCGGTCATCTTCTTACAAAGACGCAGATCCTCTTGGCACTGATGTTTGTGTTGCTGGGCAACAAGGAGACGTCTTTCCAAAGCTTCAGTTGCAAACTGCTTTCGTTTCACTTCCTGCTGCAGCTGACCTCGTTGCTTTTCCAAATCCCCCACCAAGCTTCTCAGCTGTTCGATTTTTTGGGCTGCAGAGCTTCTCAAGGAATGAAGCTCCTCGTAAATCAGAGCCTTTTCATTCTGTAAGAGTTGCGTTTCCTCAACCTCCTGCTGTAGCAATTCCACCCGTGATTGCAATTGCGTAGCTTTCTCTCTACAAGCCCTCTCCTCTTGCGATTGCAAGCTTTCCTGCTTTTGGAACTTCTCGTAGAGTGCCTTGACTGCTACCGCTTGACGCCGCATTGCATCTCGAAGCTCCATACTCTGACACTCCAGCTTGAAGACATGGCGGTCGCTCACATGGAGTTGTGCAACAAGGGCAGCGATCTCGGCATTCTTTTCCTGAAGCTCCCTTTGCAGATTTGCAATGTTGGATTTCAATGTGAATGAATCTCCTTGGGTTTCCTGGAACTGGTCTTGCAAATGTGCATTTTCGGTGTCTAGACTGAACACCAAAAGTTGTGAACAATGTACACTGTCTGTTGTTGAATTCAACACCGACTTTTCTGCCACGAGCTTCGCTGGTGTATATTCCTCCAATTGCTGCCGAAGGTGATCACTAGTTGCTCTTGCTTCTGTGAGAAGTTGCCGCTCCTCTGCGAGAGCACTTTTCATTGTCTCCATATCAAGCTGAATCTGAGTATTATAAATGGGCTGCAAGGATGCTTTACCATCGACAGAGTCCAGCTCCAGTTGTAACTGCAGAATAGCATCCTGATGCCTGATCTTTCTCTTCTCCTCGAAAGGTTTGGTCTTCTGTTTGTGATCATTATTGGTTTCGCAAGGTGACTCATGTAAAGTACTGTTATTAGCTTTGATTTGGTTATCTAATTCTCTCCTGTGCCTGCGCTCTTCTTCAAGCCTGGCATTCATTTCGATAATCTCTGCTTGCATTTGCCCTACCACGAAGAATTCATACGCAGCTTGTGGATCTCCAATCTCTAGCACTGGTTCAATTCGCTGGAACGTTTCCACCACTGCTTCAGCTTCTTCCAACGAGTCTCTTGTCCACTGAAATTAGAACCAACAATTTTATGATTATGAGATACCAATATAATGTATCAATTTAAAAAGAAAAAGAGTGACAGGGTTAATTTCATGAAACTGTAGCTTATACTAGCAGAAAAAAACCCAGAAGTATTCTAGAAAACCTGTCTGCAATAATCGCCTTTTAATGCAGCTTCTAACTATTGATGACATTGCGCTTTTTCAAATCAACAAAACTATTATTGTCTTTAACTGTTAATAGTCATTTCATTGAATATTGTACAATTCTTCAATGATTTTGTAGCAATTTGCTAGATTTGGAACATTCTGGCTCATTTTATCATATTTTGTAGTAAATCCGACACTTCTGGCTAATTGCCCCCCAAAGGCTCCTTTAATGAAATTTGCCAAGAATTTCTCTTCTAGCCATTTGACTAAAATTTTTGAATTTTTTTCTCACCATTTCTAACGTAGACCTTGCCAATTGTAATGCGGCTAAATTTAATAGAATGTCTCTAGGGGTTGGACTAACAAACTAATATTGGTGTTTGAAGAGGACACAAAAGACTAAGATGTAAGTGAATGGTTTTCAGGTACTTGAAGTTCTGTCTGCAAGTTGGCGGACTCCTGCATTGCCTCTTGCAACTGAAGCTCAATCTGGCTTCGATTGATCCTTTCTTGCGTAACCTTCTCTTCGCTCTGGTTTGCAATAGAGAATCACATGAGTATTAGATCAATTAATGGAAATAATAAACTCTAGTCAGCGTACAAACCCAAGGACGGATTCTTTGAACGGTTAGTACCTTCTCAAGCTGTGTCTTTGACTCAAACCAACCGTTAACTTCCAATGCTTTCTTCAGCTGCAGATAGAAATTCATTAGAAAGTAGCTCAGAACTTCTCAGGTAGTGCTTGAACAAAAATTTGAAGAGTTCACTTTGGAAGCTCATGGCTATTTATCAAAACATACCGATATTTTTACCATTGCAAAATTTCGAGCACGATTTCTTCTTTCTATTGGTACTCTAGGCTACTTCGAAGCCTTCCTAAATGTTTATTTCAACTCCTATAGATATGGAAGTAGAAGCCGTTTGACATTTTGGTGATTAAATAGCTATAGTCTTCCAAAGTCGAGAGTATTTACAAAAAATGATAGTTACCTGCATTGCTTCAAGCTCTCGTTTATGCATACTGCATTCGGTACGTGAGCTCTCAAGCTCCATTCGCAATGCATCCAACTCACTGCCAATTGATATCATTAGCCAGGATCTAGGAAAAGTTCCAACCTCAATGGCGAGGTATACTTAACATCGGGAATAGTCACAATACCTTGCAATTCTCTCATTGGAATCCAAACTGGTTTGCAGCTTCCCTTGACATTCTGAGAGGTCTCTCTGGCAGGCTTCAACCTGTGCACAATGCGGAACAGTATGCGTTGAACCAGTCAGGGCAATACAAGAGAGGTTACAAGAGAGGTTTAGGGTTTTAGGGTTTAGGGTAATATGCGTTGGGCACAGGTTTAGGGTTTAGACGGGACTCTGACAGATCCAAACACAACCGATGTAGCTGAGAATTAGCCGAGAGTAGTAATAAAAGAGACTACGATAGGTGACGTTCTAACTAACCTGTGCCCAACTCACAAACCCACGCACTAACTATTTTTATACTAGATAATGTTAGGAAGTTCACATGCGCTTGACTATGGAAGATGCAATGGGTAAGATTGAAGACACTACTTGCATCCCTTTGAGAATTTTGACATATATGAGAGTATTATAGGGTGATTTTTGGTAGATAAGTATAGAGGTGTGGAGAGATCACATGGGTACAAGAGAGAAACTCTCCTGAGATCTAATTATAATCCCCAAGAATGAATTTCTTATGCAACTTCAAATTGGGAAGTTCTAGAAGACTAAGGTGGCAGTATTAACGTCAATTCTACTTCGGCTCTTTTTATGGTGGACACTCTAAAACGTAAATCTACGCTAGCCCTAGTTTTAGAGCTTTGTGGAGTGGAAGGTCACAATTATATCGCTTTGAATTGTGGCCAATATAACAAAATTGATGTTCGGTAGACAACCACATTTCCATCCAAAGATCAGTGGTCATGGACATTTAGCCAAGTCAGCCCTTGGTAATTGAAGTCCAACCAAGTGCATGAATTGAACAATTGCTGTCGAAACAGGGTTGGTTACAGTCCTGACTTTTAAGAAAGATGTACCTCATTCCGAAGTTGGTCTGTTGCTCGCCTCTCAGCAGCAAGTTCGGCCGCCCATGTCTCTTGTTGCTGTTGAAAAAACCCATTTGTGTGAGTTCAATGGAAAAAAGAACGAGTGAACATTTTAACAGCCTAATATTTACTCAAAGCACTCCAAGAATTAAAAAATTTGAAGACAGTAGGAGAAGCTGGAACACCTGGAGAAGAGCTGCAGCAGTGTCCATGGAAAGGTTTGTATCCAGCATATCCAGCAGCTGCAAATACACACCAAACAAATTACCACCCATGCCTCTGTATGCAACTGGTAAATTATGCGCAGAAGTTGAGTGATTTTGGGACTGGTTGCAGTGATTAAACTGTACTTTGTTCCGCAAGTTTGGCACCATGGTTTCCCTCTCTTCAAATCCATCAAATTCCTGACACCTGCCAAATGAAGAGTAACTCCTTGTTGTCACACAATCAACGAGAAATGAGTAATATCTTGCTTCTAAAACTCTAACTCAAAGAAGGGTGATCAAAGAAAGTAAACAACTGAATGTGCCTCAGTACCGACGAAGTCGCCCTTGCAGATCAACGTTCTCCACACCCAGCTTCACTTGATCAAGATGATTGCACATCAGCTCTAGTTTTGAAAGAGCACCTGAACTGTCTTCTGCATCACAAGGCTCAGACCGAATTTTCGGTTCATGTGATTGTACTATAGACTTGTGAAAGTACGTTTCGTCCTGCCGCTGCTTCGCCTGTTACAAAGAGCTCAAAGTCAGGGATTGTTATCAGCCACTAGTCCCGAAAATGCTAAATCAGTTGGGGACCTGATCCCGAATCCTATACTAATCGTTTTTACCAACAGCAAATTCGTCTACTCATACACCAGGTTGGTCTTTCTATTATCTATGGGCCTCTCAGCTTTGAATGGAAATGGGGTTGTCTACTTTGAAATTGCATAAGAAATTAATACGAAATTCATATGTCGTGATAATAAATAAGATATAAACTCATTTTATCGATCTCTTGTATCCATAGTCAACTCTCCATAGCTCTATACTGAACTCCTAAAATTCTTAGAGTGAGGGAATTAGTCTCCTCTACCTTAATTGCTTGGCACTTTGACGAGACAACGTCAATGCCAAGCAATGCAAAAGCTTCAGTGGTAACTCACCAAGAGAGTCAGATGCTCAATTTCGGCAGCTGAGGATTTCACCAGAAACTTTTCTCTTCGCAGAACGCCTACCAACAGGGCTTCCATCTGGCTCTCCCAAGGATAGACAAAGTCAAATTCAACTCCCCCAAAAGCACGTTTCCAATAAAAGAGCTTGCATGAGAGCCAATTTGGGTTCCCTTCAAAAAGATTATAAAAAATCAACTATGAAGATAATCACCTTGAGATTTAAAGCTGTCGGAGTCGGTGCAGCTTTACCAATACTCTGCCTCCGAACATGCGCTAATTCATCCTGTTTCAAAGGTGAAAATAATAAAAAATGAGTTGAAAGAAAGTACTCTTCTGTACTATGTATTAACCTGAGTGTCCAAGTGAAAAATATATAGGCCACTTCGGAAGCTACTAGATCATGTAACTATCAAAGCGTGTTTCTATTCTTCAAAATATAGGCCATAATTTCTTCTTTCTATTGTCGCATTGTTTAAGCTTCCTTCAAGCTTCCTAAATGATTTGTTTCAAGTCCTACCACAGCAGCAATGAGGACGATAGCTCATATTAGAGTGACAAGAGAAATGTTGAATACTCACCTTCAGCTGTTGAATTTGTTGTTGCAAGCCTTTCACATCTCCAGAGGCTTCTTCGTTAACTACAGCCTGATCACATTAACGACATTATAAGATATTATTAAAGGGAAATTTGAACCTGCTTCTCAATTACTGCCAAGGAAGGAGAGGATATACTCCTGGTAAGGGACAGACGACTCACATTATTCTGGATGAATTTCGCGCGTTGTGCAAACTTCAGGGTGCTGAGCGTCTCCAATGATGCACTGCACGTGTAAAAATCTATAAGACACTGGACTGTCTCCGGCCCAAGTTAATTACAAAAAAAGAGGGGGGGGGGGGGGGGCGGCCAAGAGGCTGGTTGGGGGTAATACCAGCTGGAAGGACTGATATTAGCGATAATTGTAGTTTTCGAGTTGCCTCCAAGGGAATCCTGGAAAGCACCACCCACTTCGGTTAGTTTTCAGACATAGTGGTGTATCAAGTTATGGGAATGTAGAGAATGCCAAAACTACGTAGTGATAAGAATTTGATCACAAGGGAGTTTGTCTCAAGCTTGCGCCCGAAGTGATCTCTCCACAGATCTACAATGATCTTTCAAAAATCTCAGTCCTACATATTTAAATGCTATAAGTAACGCAAATTATATCCTCAGTTGAATTCAATGAGTATCAAAGTTCTGGTATGCTCAAATGAAGTTGGATACGCAACGCTAAGGGTTTTTGAAGGAAAAGACCTGAAGGAGGAACGTGAGCTTGGAATCTCGATAAGGGACATGTCGGTGTTTCCCATTTGCGATGTCTACCAAGACCATTATGACCAGCCTGCGAAATATGCGAAAATATTAATTGCACATGTATTATATTTGTGAGATTGTGGAGCCTTAAAACAGAGCTTGTAATTGAGGTAGAGCTTAATACCCAAGGGTAGACAAAGACTTGTTGATACTTGCCGCTTCTCGCAAACGCTCCTCATCAACACCAGTGTCTCTTTGCCTGTTGCAGAGAAATATGGTCATTCATCAGTTACACATGACCTCAGAAAATAAAAATTAAATTTTAGGGACCTGATCCCGTCTCCCTAAACTGTCTCCAGTTTTCAAGAACTCATCAATTCCTAGAATTGTTTGGACTTATTAGCAAGTAGTCTTTAGAAGCATGAATTGACTAAATGTTCCACTGATTTTTGAATGGAATGGGATACGTTGTCTAGTGTCTACAACTTCCCAATTGGGAATTGCATATGATATTCATACATAGTGGTGTAAATTTGATCTCTCCACAGCTCTACAGTGATCTCTCAAAACTCATACTCCTACATATATGAAATGTTCGAAGAGATGCAAATAGTATCATCTACCTTATTAAAATAGCAGACAAATGCAGGCGTGCAAGACGATTACAAAAAGATTTATTATTATTTCTCTTTCTTCCATACCTTTCTGAGCCAGCCAAGTCGACGAGGTTTAGTCGCCCAAATCGAAAATTCATCATAGAGTTATACTCCCACTGCCCCAAAAAATTTACCCTCCTCAGACCGTGGCTCTATTCAAGTAACAAATAGCACCTTTCTATGAAGCACAAGAAGAGCACTTCCATTACCAAGCATCAGATAACCTAACCTCGCCAAATGTTATATTTTCCCAGATTCACAAGAAGCAGAAATGGCAACCATGGCTAAAGAGTAGTGCAAACCTGACTTTCAATGACACAAGTAAAAACACTGTGTGACCGACTGCTCTCCCTATTCATATGAGTGGCAGCCACTTTCCTATTTGTCGCGCCCTGCACCATCAAACACAAAAACTTAATTTCACAAGCTCTTGCAAAAGAATCAGACGTTTGCATTGTGGACGTACCAGAAGAGCATTGTGTGTGTACCCGAAGAAGAAGATGCAAGACCTCCTCGACAGTTTGCACTTCAACTTCCAATAAACCTTCCACGAACACGCCCTTCTTCCCATCCTCCCGTATCTGCAAATTGCTGGAGGATGGGTCCAGCAAGTCGAAGATTTGCTCATTGTAAATCTCCAAGAAGGAGCACCGACACTTGTATTTCAGCCTCCTATGTTTCTGCGCTTCTCCTTCCTGCAGGCACCCAAGGGTTAAGGGTTTTAGGTTTAGGGTTGCAGATTACAATACTTTCTTTCATTCCATCAATGAATTATCAGCAGTAATATTTTCAAAATGCAATTGTATTTGCACCTTTCGGATCCTCGCAAAGAGGTACTCAAAAACGCGTGGCGTCATGCCTCGATTCTCACAATCTCCAAGATCGCCGAGCATTGTATGCGTTTTGCCACTGCCAGTCTGTGACCACAAAAGCATGTTTAAGCTACGCTGTAGCCAAAGCCGCCTCTGCAAATTGGAGAGAGAGAAGATGAAATCGTACCTGGCCATATGCAAACATGCAACTATTGTAACCCGCCATACAATTATCCACCATTGACTGTCCTGCGACGTGAAACAACTCCTCCTGCATATTCGATCTGCCCTCTCAATTTCATGCAAGTCGGAATGCAAGTGAAAGCAAACAACGTTATTCCAAGCTTTCAGGCGGGTAATTCAATTGCATGACTACGGCGGTATTCCACACCTGCGTGACGAATTCATCAGCCACATGGTCGAACGTGAACCTCGTCTCCGGTTGCCCAAGCCAGGCGACCGTGATCGCATTCTCTTGCAAAACGCACCTCGCGGATTGCCCTTGCTGCGCATTCTCGGCGTCACTCACTGGCCGCGCTCGAATGACAACCTAAACACAAATTGCGCAACCATCCCCCACTCAGCAACCAATCTCGGAAAAGCCGCTTTCAGGCCAATTCTTGTAGACAAGGTTTTCGTTGGATAAACCTCCGCATGGATTAACTAGGTTTGCAAAATTTGGATCCATGGCCTTCCCCTGTCACCAATGCGCGCGGGCACCAATGCCTCCGGAACAGAGCGAGCCAGGAAAAATTGTAACTATAAGCTTTTTTCACACAGAATGTGCACACAACTAAAAACTTGTGGGTTTATACAATGTAATGATCGATCAGCCAGCCAGCCAGGACAGTAATGATGCACTGCATCAGGAAGTAGCGGTTGCAACACATCAACAATTTTTTTTCAATCGTATTGTAGCGGTTCCGTAACTTGCCTCAATCTCATGGTCTACTGCAAATTTGTTGCAAAGTCTAGGGCATGGAACCAATACATATCTATGCTTAAGAATGCTGCAAAACCTATTGCAATCTCAAATATTTGCAAATACATTGCACTAAACCATTGCGAAATTGTTAATAAATTTCTGGCGGTCATTGCGAAGCCGCTGCAAAAACTATTGCAATCTCACCCTTCTGTACTAGTGATAATAGATCTCGAGTTCCCCACCTGCACATTATGATCGACCTGCTGGCAGCCCATCGCGGCGCCATCATCCTCCAGTTCGATGTTGTGGGGCGCAAGAATGCGGCGCCGAGAGGAGGATATTGTTACTGGAACAGATCCATGCCTGGCCAATTTGCCACTACTGCAACGAGGACCAGAGCTTGTTCCATAGCTGGTGCCCGAGAACGAAGCGGATCCACGTATCGTTCGCTTCTGAGGCGGTGTATTCGTGGTTTTCTTAGAATGCGACGACCTCCTAGGAGTTGCAATTGGCACCAGCAGCTTGGAGCTTGGAGCTGATGATCCTCGCTTCATTCTCGGCCCGACTTCCTTCGCAATCCTCGTAGTCCTCTTCTCTTGCGGCAAGGGATATTCGCTTTCTCCTTCAAACCGACGCAGCTTCTTTCTCGGTGAAACTGATGCCACGCGATCCGAGAACACCGACTCCAGTAAATTCTTCATCCTCCCTCGATCAGCTCCACATTAATAGTGCTCCCTCCTACAACTCTATCCAACTCTTCCAATTCAATCCTTCGGGTACGTCCATGAGCTCGAAGCTGGAATCAGATCACGATGCATGGAATGCTTGACAGTGATTTTGAGACAGCGATGGTAGTATTCGTTAAATTATATTCCAAGTTCCGCAATGCTAAAACAAATTACGACCTTCAAGTGTCCCCATTTCGCAAACTAAGACCCTCCAGAGCAAGCAAAAGGCTCTCGAAACTACGACCGGTAAAGATCTCAGTTCTCAGCATATGAATGTCGACGGAATGAAACAGCGGCAATATCACAGAAATCTGCCATTCTAATGAATTAGCGAGTGTTGCAGACGACGTCCTCTAGCTGCCTCAAAAGAACTCACATTCCTGTCCACTTTGTCCATCACACAATACAAGTACTAGCTGCGACGTGGTCTTCCTGATTGATTTCCTTCGATTCCGTCATCCACGTGACTACCGGCCTCCGATCCACAACCAAGTCCTAGTCCGTCCCCAGCAGGACGAGCTAATGATCGACGAGACAACACCGACTGGTCACCACCCCTACGGAAGATCGAATTAAGGCGTCCCTTTCATCTTTCCCCAGCCTGCAAACCAAAGCAACGTACATTGCCAGCTACGTCCTCCTAGCTATCATCAGACATCGCCATCAGTGGCAGGCAACTACAGTAGCTTCATCTCATGTGGACCAGGACTGCATCCTGGTGGCCGACGTTATACTTACCCCTGAAGCACTTATAATACTTGATCAGGCTTTCTTGCTATCATCTCCGTCCGTCCTTGGACTGGTAATGGGCCTAGCTAATGGGCCTCATGGCACAAGGCGAGGCTGGAATCCAAGGCTAACTGCATGACCAGGTGGTCAGAGTCCTGGGTTTACACATGAGGAGCCTGATCCATGGATCAGACTTGTCAGAAACTTTGGACCAGGCAGCGTGGGAGGGGGATAGTACCAGCTAACTAAGTTGGCTAGCTGCTGCGGTACAGTGGTACTGCCGACCGACGACGTCTGCTGCAAGCAATCTAGCTAGGAAAAATAGGAATGCTGCAAGTTACGGACTTCCGGTCTTGTCGGTCTCAGAACCTGAGTTACGGTAGTGGGGAGACTGCAACTGCATGGACACGTGAGAACGTACATATCGTGTGTAGGGATGATAGTCATGAACTCGGGGGGGTCGGATGATACTTAGTCATGAACTCGGGGTGTTCGGATAATACTTAGTCATGAACTCGGGGTGTTCGGATAATACTTAGTCATGAACTCGGGGTGTTCGGATGATACTTAGTCATGAACTCAGTGTGTGTGGATGATACTTAGTCAGGATGCTGGTGAGTGACAGTGTGATGCTCTTTGGAAATTGGAGCAACAGTCCGTGGCAGCTTTCTATTTTCTTCATTTTTTTTACACAAATGAAAAATTTTCATTGCAAAGAGGACAGCTTTTGCATAACATCCAGTAAGTTAGGGTAGTCAATCAGCCCAACGCTGTCAGTCAACCAGTTCCGACATCTACAGGATCCTCCCATTTGCATCAGTCTCCTATTTATTTTCACAAAGTATAAGGTAGGAGGCTCAAAAATCGCTCATCTAAGGGCTGGTCTGCCTTTTTCATGTATTTACTTGGATTGGAATATTTTAAACTCATTTTTCAGACATAGAGAAATAGATGAGGAATCTAACACAACTGGTTTCATATTTTTTGAAGCATGATTGGATTAGTTATGAATTTTCAAACAAGTTGTGTCATAGGTGACCTTAGGTCTTCCATAAACTGCATCAGAGGAAATTTCACGCCTCCAAGGTACCCTGAAATTTGCTTTTATTTTGCTAATGAAATTGTTTTTCCCCTATTTCCGCCTTGCTGAAACTGCAGCAGCAGTGGCGTAGGAACCAAAAATTCCAAATAAAAGATTATTAAAAAAAATAAAAATAAAAATAATCTTAAAAAAAAATAAAAATTAATTTAAAAATAAAAATAAAAAAATAAAAAAATAAAAAAATTCTACGAGACTTGACTGCTCCGGCAAGTAGTCAGAGACTCTGACTGCTCACCAAGAGCAATTTCGAAGTTGACAGGCCATGCAAAGAATAGCATGGCATGTCAACTTCGGACAGTCCTGTAATGGGCTAAATTTTTCTCTAATGATTCACTTGCAATTCTAAAGAGAAATGGGGAAAGCTAAGGGAATGATTGGCTCTGGCAATTAATAATGGTTTTTTCTCGATTTAATCAATGACTAGAGAGGTCAATTTTAGAATCACCTCATGTCCATTTCACAACCATTTATAGAGGCAATTCTTAATGCTCGTGCCATTTTAGAGCCTCCTATCTTACAAGTCATTGTCTTTGGGCAAGCAATTGGGCGCTATTATCACATAGTGACATCAAGTTCACATCTATTTATAAATATTTTGGGCAAGGTTGATAAAGATGTAGTTCAATAAATGTTAATTTAGGTGAGGTTCATTGTGAATAAGTACTTGTCTAAATAGGTTGTAGTTTCAACCAATAAAAGAGGTGCTTTCAAAATGTTAAACTTGTGCTTTTAAAACACTCATCAAATGGGATTAGGATAGTAGGTTGCTAATTTTAAACCTTTTTAAGAGGTTCATGACCCCATTTACTAACAATTTTAGATTTTTTGTTTGAAAATTCATATCAATTTTGGTTCTTATCATATTAATATGATTCAACTTGTATTTCAATCAATTCAACTAATTCTTTCTCTGGAAATATAGGCAACAATCAGTACATTGCACAAGTATCTAAATTGCAATTCTGGATGGTTATAGATTGTTCTACCTTGTGTGGCTATGCTGCCCTTCTCCATGAGAATGATGTAAAATATTTCATATCATTTAATTCCCAAACAGAATGATGTGGAATATTTCAATTCATTTCATTTTCTAATGAAACATTGTGGAATATTCTACACCCAATCATTGGCTATGGGAAACACATGGCATTAAGTAGGAAAATGATGAGTATGTAAATACCACTATACATTAGAGAAAAATCAACCCTTCAGAGGGCTGCTCCAGATTGACATGCCAAGCTATTTCAAGCTTGGCTTGTCAATCTGAAAAAGTACCCCTAGTGTCAGATTTTGTACCTTTTTTATTTTTTATTTTTTAAGATTAAAAAATAAAATAAAATAAATTCTTTTATTAACTTTTTACTTGTAAAATTAGATTCTTGCGCCACTGTCACTGCGCGGAAATAGGGGAAAATTGAAATCTTCAGCTTCAAAAAACAAAATTTCAAGGTACTTTGGAGGGTATTGGAGCAGTCCTCCAAAGGCCTGAATTTTCTCTAATGCTTATTCTATTACTACAAATGTTCTACCACCATATTCATATCGTAGCTAATTTTAATTCTTTATGATATGCTTTGGATGAATTCTGTGGACAAGGATTCAAAAGAAAAAAATGCAACCTTTTTGAAGGCTATTGAATGTTATATTAGTTGTTATTAACAAATTCTTGAAATTAAAAAATAAATAGATTAGATATTCAATGAGAGCTCCTATGGAGATTTAAAAATGTTATTCAAGGTGAAGTACATGACTCTACAACGAATTAGCAAAGGAATCCAAAAAACCTAGAAATTGACATAGTTTCATAGTGTTAATATGCAAGCCATGTAAGATTGTGGCTAGTGTTTTTGAGCACATACAATAGTCACTCCATATTCTCAAAAATATAACCTACAGCTGATTTTTATAGACTAAGATTATGGAAAATTTTCAAGATCAAGAGGGTTTTTTATTAGAGAAAAAATCAGCCCTCTGGAGGGTCGTTCCAAGTTGACATGCCAAGCTATTTTAAGCTTGGCTTGTCAACTTGGAAAAGTACCCCCCTTGAGTAGTCAGACTTTGCATTTTTATTGTATTTTATTTATTATTATTTAATTTTTTAAGATTACTATTATTATTATTTTTTAATATTTTTAATTTTTTACTCGTAAATCTGGGTTCCTGCGCCACTGTCACTGCAGTTTCAGTTGCGTGGAAACAGGGGAAAAAATAATTTTTTAGACCCAATAAATAAACTTTCAGGGTACTAAAGGGATCTGGGGAGTAGCACTCCGGAGGGCTGATTTTTCTTCTAATGTTCAAACTATTGTCAATTTTTTGCAAATATAAGGATGATATATAATGACTCACTAAATTGAATCATTATTAAAGACATTTGATTTCATATAGGCATAGCACAAAAATAACTAAAGCAATCACATTCAAAAGTTAATGGTTCTCAAAGCCTGCAACTTTACAAATTCAATTTTGGCCGTCTTTTCTAAAAGCATTAGTTATAACAAATCAATTTTTTTTCAATATCACAATTTAATTAGTCACATTCTTTGGCATGCCTTATTATCTTTTATACATTCTTTGATACCAATCTGCACTGAAATTATTGAAATTTAACCTTTATATATTTGAAAATTATTTAGATTTAAAAAAATTCATTTGACACTTATATAAATGGAAATTGAAGACTTTTGATTGAATCAATGGTAAAGGATTTTTTGGTAATCCTAAAGAACCTATAAATTGACTAACATATAATCCATTGCTACATTGAAATTAAATTTTTTTTGCTTTAAATATCATATGAAAAATCCTCTAATAATTTGTTAATCCTAAATTCCCAATGCCTTTTCTCATCAAGAACCATTCAAAACTACCATTTCTATAGCAAAAAGAAATTTTCTATTTTTTTTTTTTAGCAGCATATCCAACTGTAAGATCTGGCATTGGAATAGTATGAATTGTTTTTTTTGAATTGTATGGAAGAAGTTTCAAAGCTTTGACCAAGTGGATTGTAAGATATTTGCATTTAAAGTGAAAAAAAATGCTAACTTTTGCACCTTGTGTGACTTGATTATTAGACATTGAATCTTCTTAGTTTAAAATTTTTTGCACTATTAATATTGAATTTAAAAAATTTATATTGAAGAATTTAGTTCAAAGTCTAAAGATTTTTGTTTCAAATTTGATTTTCATTTTTTTTAAAATCGTTAAATAGAAGTAAGAACAACATCAAAGGAAAAATTCCAAATGTTAAAAGCTCTAATATAAAATTGAAACACACAAATTGCAATGTTGAAATTGTTCTAGCAAAAGAACTAAACCCAATAGAGTTTTTTTTTGAAAAATTGTGGAGATTGAATTCTAAAATGAATTCAATAAATTCTTTTTCAAGAAGATGTTCTAATTGCTCAAAAAGTAAGATTGTCTTTAATTTTCTCATCACTAGAGTGACTAGACTAAACATAATAAATCAAATCTTTCCATACAAATAAAAAAACTTCTATGAGAAATTCAATGAAAAATAAAATTTTGAAAATTTTATTTTGACTTTTTGTAATTTTTTTGTACTATCCATCGAGCTTTTGGGGGGTCTTGGAATGTGATATTAACTTTTTCTATCAGTCATTATAGACAATTTCAACCCTCCGGAGGGCTGCTCCAGAGTGATAAACCAAGCTATTTCAAAGCTTGGTCTGTCACTCTAGAAAACTACCACAGTGAACAATCAACCAAGCTGAATCTCGTTGAAACCCATTAGATTTCGAGATATTTTTTTTAAATAAATAAATTTTAAACTCTTAAAATTTGGTTCTTGCCCCACTGCCATTGCCAATGCAATTTCAAGTGGGTGGGAATAGGATAAAAATGATTTTTTCAGCCCCAAATATTCAAATTTCAGGGTACTTTGGAGAATTGTAGAATAGCCCTCCGAAGGCCAAAAGTTTTCTCTAATGTCACTCATTGAAATCAAAATTACATTCCTAAAAAGGAGCATTGCTAGCACGTGAGTTTGGAGCAGCGAGCGGCAAGCAGAAAGCGGGGATTGGTGAGTGGGGAGCAGTGATTTAGGGTTTGAAAAAGAAAACTTCAATGAAATAAAGTGAAAATTTTGACTAATTGTAGGAATAGGGTGAATGATATTTTAAGGAAATGATTGCTGATGGCAAAAATGGATGAAAGTAGATGAAAAAGTAGATGAAAATGGCAATGAAGGGGGATGAAAGTGGATGAAAACATTGGATGAAAGTAGATGAAAGTGGATGAAAAAAATGGATGAAAAGGATGTTGAATGTAGATGAAAGTTGATGAAAATGAATGATACGTTGTAAAAAATTTCATTGACAATGCATGAAAAATTGGATGGCAAATGAGGTTTAGGATGTAGATGCAAGAAATGTATAATTAATTTGAATGAAAAAGCTCAATGATGCTGGATTAAAATTAAAATCTATGACATGATGCGTGGATGTTCAAGAAAACAAAGAAACTAATATAAACATACTTCTGATTAGGTGACTTCATCAATATAGAGCCTAAGATGGATGTTCAGGGATGCCCCTAGATTATGGAGGGTCACAGGGTATGGGTTCAGTGACATAATATTGCTACTCTAAATTCTACCTTCTAGCGTGCCTGTGCTGATATAGTCATTTCCAAGTTGATTTCCACCTTCACTTTTCATTACAAGATCCACCTCTTAAGCAATCATATTTATGTTTGAAGGATATGTTTAAGCATTAAATTATCTGGGGCTACAAGATTTAGAAATGGGAAGTTTAAACACATCATGACATAAATGGCATAGCCTATATAGTAGAAGCAAGTATATAAAAGTTTGGAGAAGACAAAGTATCTTATACTCTTAGGAATGTAAAATAATAATGGTAGTAGTGGCCCTTTTAGTCTCACTACCACTTCATTGATGAATAAAATAAATCACATGAAGAGTTGGTTCACTGGAGAACCAACACCTAGTTCAAATCTAAATGATTCAGTATCCCGCTCAGAAGTACTTGTTTCACTTCATTAAAACTAAAACTCAGAGAATGAATAAAGACATCATCTGTACACTGCAAGTTGCAAATGACTGTAAAAATAAAATATAAATGCTTGCAATTTGCCCATTGTCCTCGCCTCTCCAAAGCTTTCATTGTCATTTCGTTGAAGTAAGGGCAATTGCAGCTTGGAAATGATGAAATTGTAATTATATTTTGCTGATTCCTTGGCTCGGCTCCAGAATTCAGACAAACTATGCACCCAAAACTCGGGTGAGGCACCATGGTCACCCGGATAATGCGTGCAGTTAAGGTCATGGCAGAAACACAATTGTTTGCTTGTTTGGTGAAGGGGGCCTTTGGATTCCGTCGAATCAATTTCCCTCCTCGGATTTTAGGGTGGTCATCTGTTGATGACGGAATAGGATAAGAAGAAACCAACTCTATTACCTACTTCACCGCCAAATAGTCTCCGTGGTGAAATGACCTCACGTTGTGGGAGTTGAAAACCAGTAGCTTCAAAAGCTAAAATTTTAGCTTTTGACAAAGCAGTTCCCCTCTTCACTGGCCAAATGGAAGGAACAGATAGACGGGACAACATCCATTTCCGTTTTGTACCCTTTGTGCAGCTTTCAATGTCATCATTGCAAAAGAAGAATTGCATCCTATCATTCCGGTTCTTCTTGTAATTCTCCATCATACTTGTACATGTTGGTGCTGCTATAGCAACATTATTCTGCACAATCTTTGCAGTGCACTTCTTCTTAGATATGGCTTGCAGAGCAAAGCAAGCCTTTGCTGATGTTTTTGGAAGCCTTGCTATGTGCCAATGCATTTCGTCGCAGTCACTCTCCTGAATTGTTGTTGCATGAAAGAATAGATGCGTACTGTGTTGTCCAGAATTCTCTTCAGTTTCCATCGCCTCCGCCAAGACTGCATCTTTTGTTGGCAACAAGTCTTTCGTAATTGTATTCAGCTGAGGAACACTTGAAGAGGCTCTGTAGGATCTGGTTTGGATGCAAGCATACGAGAAATTCACCTTATCAGGTCTATGTGAATTGTTTTTGCATCCCAATGGCATGTTTGCCTTCCTCTTTTGGGATCCACAGACTTCTTCACCTTCCAAATGGGGCTCCCTTCTAACAAATTCTTCAACTCTTGGAACGCTTGATATAGCTTGAGCGAGTACCTTAGGATTTCCGGTCCACACAGCCAAACATTGAGCAACTCGGAGTAACAACTCTTCCTTGCCGGGGCCCATCCCGGGTTTGCTACCTTTAAGATATTGGTAGTACCTAACCATTTGCATGAAAGCTCTTATAAAGTCATCGACAGTGGCTATGTACAAATTGTTGCCCCAATTTCCAGACTGTTGAAGCCACTTATTGTGCACAATCTCTGCAAGGTTGCACGATGGCATTTCTGCCAACTCGGTTTTGCTCAAATTCTATAAAAAGATTGAACAATTGCCTTGAATTAGAGAAAGAAGGAAATAAATATGATACTACAAAGTGCTGTGGATGTGTACAAACCAAACGATTGGTAATTTATTGTGATCAACTTGGATTAACAATGAGCAATTCAAAGCATTCCATAGGTGGATTCTAGAAGAAAGGAAAAAACAAGTCCATTTATTGTTGTATTATCAGCGCCATACGTTATGCATAGGGCTCCCAATGTCATAGTGCAGTCTACCGCATTTCCATTATGTCAAGACAATAAATTCCATAAAGTAGCCTTCGAGAGATGCCTCTCGGGCTCGAGAGACACTTTTGAGGTGCCTAACCATGCATAGATTCATCTGATAATGATCAATAAGAATGAAGACCTATGAAAAAACATTGTGAAGATTTGACAACTGAGCATCCATAGCATAAAGTTCTAGCCATTTGACACTCCTTGAACCTGAATTTTGTGTACCAATAGTTATGAAGTTACTCGTTCATATTTCAATGATTCAAGAACATATAATTATAATTTTGCGGATAGATAGATAGATAGACGCTTACACATTACCCACACGATAATCATTTGGAATAGACACTTACAAGTTGCATGAAGCCGCCCCATTGTTGATATCAAAAATGTCAAAATGATAGCCACAACTCTAGTCAATGCAAGCCTTCTTCAATTGTAGCACCAGATGTCAGCCACCAAGCCTGGATTGCCAAATAACGGGTTTCTGATTCCTTCGACGAAACAGCATTTTTGTATTGTTTGCAGAGTAGTTGATGCTGATCTTGAAGGTCCCCACGAATTTCAGCCTTGGTGTGCTTTTCCATGGATTGAGTCCAATGAAAGAGGCATGTTCATTTCCTATTTTCTATAGAAACGACAATGTCCTCCGATCCATAAATAGTCCTGACAGCATTCCAGTTTGCCTGAGCACTATCAGCCATAAATCTTTTGAACTGAGTATTTGGTACCCCATGTTTTTCAAGAACAGAGTTCAGATTCTTCCAAAACAGAATTTGGACTGCACAATCCTCTGATTGCATATCGCAAATCGCGATTGTCATAACTCGACAGTATGAAGAGTCATACACATGGCAGGCCATCGTTGTCCAGCCTTTAACACGTTTCACATGATCAAACATAATCCATGCATCTTCTAGGTCACCTCCCACTTGCATGCGCTTCACTAAGTCCACTCCACTTCCCGGACCTACTTCGGCCATCTTGAAGACAAAAACTTTATCATCATCAGTTCCCTGTCTTGGAAATTTGCTCTCTTGAACGAGTGTCCAAGTACTAGCTCCCCTCAACTGTGTAATACTGTCTATCATCCAAAATCTCCTCAAGTATTTAAAAAAAGTTACCTCGTTTCAAATACTTAGAGAGCTGAAGTACTTGCACTTGTCTAAAATCGGAACTAATTCAGCAAAGTCTTTGGTCTTTGGCAGTGTCCCATTGGAACACAAGAAAAGGTCGCCAAGTAGTTCTTTCGTAGCTTCCAATATGATGGTTGAATTTGTTGTGGTTGGTGTCTTCTCCATCTGCTGGCCAATTAGGGACCGGGTAATGTCCTTCATATCTCTCAATACTCCCTCCTTGACGGGATGCTCGTGAATGCCCAGATGTACAAATGCACGGGTCGTCTTGTAGTTGCCGATGACGTAGTATACTTTGACGGGACAACTCTGAATACAAGTTGGAGGCTCCTTACAAATTTTACAAACCAAAGTTGACCCAAGAGGATGTGACCTTGTAGGATCAAGCGTCGTGGGACATAGCCCTTCCCATTCCAATTCATTGATGGTTGCAGTTCAGTGAACACGACTTAGGAATTCACAATTCTAGTTTGTGCATCTAAGGTGCCCTACACAAGCGGAAGTGCAAAATGACAACCCCATACAATTAGTGATGTTCGTTGTGATTGTCTTAGACCAAACATGACCGTTGTATCTCTTATCCATCCCAATCATTTGCTTGGCATAAGAGGAATAGGAACCACTCTCTAATGTCGGCAGCTCAAAAATGATGTCTCCATTATAATAGGAGGCAAGGTGGTTACCCTCTGAATGCAAATCTTGTCATAGTCTATTTTGGACAACAGATTCCTACATCCCTTCAAGGTCCTTAATCCTCTCAAGCAATCAATAACAGAATTTATAGATCCCTCACCATGGATCTCAATCACAGGGGACTTCAATGTGGAATGAATAGGGTAATTCATCACCAAAGAAGGAGTCTCTGAGAGAAATGGTGGATGAGGAGAGGTCGCATCCGAGTCAGAACTTAGGACTATGACATTGTCTACACGAGGTTCTATCTTGACTTGAATCACAGGTGCAGTTTTAAATGACGACAAAGAGGATCGATGGGGTGTAACTATGACCCTGGAAGGTTGAAGTCCATAAATTGGTACTCCGTATGCCCTATAATTCCTTGGCTTCAATTGCCAAGAAGTGTTGTCCCCAATCCATGTTGGTACTTCACCTACGGTATGCGTAAGGACTCCTGAGATTGGATCAAAAATGTCTTCGTCAATGTAGATTGAGTTGGCTGAAAACGGGAATCGCAGACTCAATTTGGAAGTGGACACACTTGCTAATCCATCTTGTCCTACCTCAAAAATCAAGGGGACTCCTTCACCATTGACCCGGACCACTACCTTACCCGAGAAGTCCGCCATCTCTATGGAACTAGACTACTAATATTGCGAGGCTGAGTACTAATAATTTATGCTGCAACAAGAGAGAACATCATATCATCAGACTGTCAGACACTACATACAACCTTCATAGGCTGAAGCCAAAACTGGAAATTAGATCAAGTGCAAAGAACACTACGAAGCGGCACCAGGCATTATAAACTCTTTGCCGAACAAAATCAACATATCAACAAAAGGTTGATGCACTAAAAGTAACGCCGGAGTATGAAACTATTGCAAGGAGTCCAGGTAACTAGTCCAATCACTAATAATGACAGTAGAAGAACAAGATTATCATTCAGTGAGCAACATTAATTTCATGGTATAGTTAATGCACATGATAATAAAATTTGAAACTATTCACAGAGACCTTGTAGGAAGTCGCCAAGGATACTGACATCATAAATTAAAGTATGTCAGTGTCTGTATATACTTAACCATTAAATGCATTCTACCACCCGTCTGCAAGATTAAGGGCAAATAGGACATAAAATTAAGGTGAAAGAGATACAAAATTCGAAACTGTGTCTTTGTACCCTGCTGCCATCCCGTGGATGTCGTTCTGTACATCTTCAATTGATGACAGGGGAATGAACAATTGTTCCTGGTCTCTAGCATTAAATTGATCTACGATCATGCAAATGATGCCCAACAACTATAAAATAAATCCCATATATACCGTTAATGTAAAATATAAATTCAAGCAGTTGAACGCTAGATTTGTCAGTATGTGAACGTTGCATGCCAGATATCATCCTTAGCTCAGGATTCAGGTCAGTCTCCTAGAGGTTGATAATTGCATACATTGAATATTAAATAAAAAATCACAACAACAAATTAAATAATGAATGTCAAGTTTTCAGGTATTGGGCAAAGGAGGGGGAGCGAGTAGGCCCTAGCCATGTCGCGCCGCAGGAATACCTACATTGACCACCCAGCCTAGTACTGGACCTAGCCCGCCAAACCAGGCTGTCGAGCCTTAGATTGACCTTCTCTGCCACCTTACTGCGGCTCCGCCATTTCAAAATCGAAAATGCCCTCTGCCGCCTCTGCCGCCTCTGCCGCCAGTAGTTGGCAAACATTTTTGTTGAATGCAAGGTGCATGCTGGGCAATCGGCTTCTGCAAGGTGCATGTTTTGTACTACAGGGTTTGCATTGTGCGACTGTTTGGAGGTTGGAGATGGCAGCAAACCTACGTTCACGGTGAGGTCAGACAGGAGATGTGGTCTTCGAGGCACCCTCAGGAAGCCGGGCAAACATGGAATCTGAGGTAAACATGTTCATTCCTCAACTAGGGCCGTCGTGGTGGACTGATCTATCGGTGTAGGGAGCGATGTCACCGGGGTTCAGTTGGAGAATCTTATTTAATAGTGTTTCTTGTGTATGCTTCTAGGGGTACTGAATACTATGATTTCTATATAGGATGATGGCGAACTTGAAATGTTCAATGACGTGAATGCAATGACTCTTGTTTGCAACGGAGTCCTGTTTGATTTCATTATTCAAATAGATTTTTGTGTTTTGCTATGCACTCAGATTTCTCTCCAACTATTGACGTTGAAAGGCTTCTTGGGCCCAAGAGACCAATTCTCGGGTCCCAAGAGAGGGATTATTTCTCAGCAGTTTGGGTTTGTAAGTTCATACCGTACTTAGCGGATGATACTCGGGAAGTAGAAGTAGGTTTCAAGTTTCCTTTTTAATGACCCTCGAATCTTGAATTGACTAGAGTAATCTAATTGTACCATATGGCAAGATATGGTTGTGCAATCCTGTTCTTAGTTTTATTCCATTTTGATCCATGTTTGCAGTCAACCCTTCCAGTAGTTCCCCTTCTTGAACACATTCTTGATATGTTTTATGTGTTTCCAAGTTTAATATTGGCCCTGAAGTTTATCAGTAACAGCTGCGGAGCCAGTAAAATTTCCTCAATCCAGAAATGCTCAAAGGTCTTTCGGGCCCGAGAGACTGATTCTCGGGTCCCGGGAAAGGGACCTTATTTAGATTTATGGGTGTTCAAGATTTTCAAACCGATCTATAATCATAAATACATCACAACAATCAAACTGAACATACTTGCTTCAATTGATGTTGCTCTCATGCTACAGGATAGTTCATTTTAAGAGATGATGATCTCCATTAGATTTCTTATCCTTCCAATTATACAGAAATCCTGGTAGCCGGAGAACTCTGGCTTGATTTTGCCGTTGCCCTAATTGATCTCCCAACCGCAAAGCTTCTTTCATGGCTCCAACTCCTGTGGCCAACAGGTCTCTTGGGCCCGAGAGACCAATTCTCGGGTCCCGGAAGTGGGACCATAATCTTAATAGTGGAAGGGCGACATATCCAAATTCAACTAGGTATGTAGATTTGGAAAGCTCAGATCAATCAAGCAAAATAGAGTAGCTACATCCGATTTTACTCACCGATTTGGGTTCCTTCAATCTGGATCATGTTAGTGTATGATTTCCATGTTCACGTTGTTCCTGTTGATCAATAATTCAAGCTAATGATGATTCAGTTCTCAAATATTGCGTTTCTGTGGGTGACCCCCGGTGGATCTATTGCAATACCTGTCACCTCCAACATGTCTCTCGGGTCCGAGAGACCAATTTTCGGGTCTCGAGAGAAGGATAATAATTTCTGAATAGGATGATTAGGAACAAAAATCGATTAGGTCCAAAAGTATTAGTACGTCATATCAGTTGGACTAAATACAATAGCTTCAATAGATCTTGATTTCCATCAAAAATCATAGTTCATATTCAAAAATTCTTGAACGGGATCAGTATTCATTACCATGGTCAAGGTGCTCCTGCTAAAGAGAGTTTGTAACTGATGTTGAACCATTTCTTGGACTTCACGTTGTTCTGGGTGATCTCCTTATGATATGATAAACATTCTTACAACAACTGACAACCCAGAAGTTCTTTCGAGCCCAAGAGACCAATTCTTGGGTCCCGAGAGAGGAGTCCTACTACCAATAACGAATAACAGTTAGTTGCAATTCGATGTCAATTTCTGAAAATCACATAGTATAGCTTTGAATGATGGTGCTCTCCTCAAGAGCTTCATGTGTTGAATTCTTTCTGGAAATCTTTATTATTTATTGCAACAGCCAACGGCTATCACCTCCAACAGGTCTCTCGGGCCCGAGAGACCAATTCTCGTGTCCAGAGAGAGGGTCTTAAATTTGATAGTGCATGTTCCAGACAAAAATTGGATTAGGTTTGAAAGCTTTTGTACATCAGATCAGTCGGAGTAAATACAATAGCTTTAATAGATTTTGAATTCCTTCCATAAAAACAATTCATATTAAAGAAGTCATGACCGGGATTAGTATATATTTCCTAGATCGAGGTGCTCCTGCTGAGGAGGATTTATAACTGCCATTCAACCTCTTCCTACATTCTGCATTCTTCTAGGTGATCTCTTTATGGCATTAGAAAATTTCTTGCAACGACTGACAACAGCAGCAGTTCTCTCGGGCCCGAGAGACCAATTCTTGGGTCCCGGGAGAGGAATCCAGTTCTCAATAATGGGTGTTAGAGATCGTATGTCAATCACTGACGTAAATGGAAATACACTAGATGAATCCAATTATATAGGCTTGCTTCAAATGATTTTACCCTCCAAAAGCATGTTAGTTTCATTGGATGAAATCTTGGTCAGGTATTTTCTCAATTTTTTGATGGAAACGGCAGATTCGTCGCTCCTGTTGATACAGACAAAAGGTTTATTGGGCCCGAGAGATCAATTTGCAGGTCCCGGGAGAGGTTAATTTGTCAAAAGGATGTTGTCTGAGGTGGTGGTACCGGTATAGTTTGGGTGGTCAATTAACTCTGCAACCTAATTAATCAGTATCTCATTTAGTCCATTCGCCCATGACATGTTGACATCTTACTGATCTGATGGCATTTTCCTCCTTTCAAACGCATTTGCTCCATATTATAGAATATGGCCTTGGATTTGATCATTAGGGCGATAAATGGCCGATATTGTTGCCCTTGCATAAGCTGCCAAGAGGGCTCTCGGGCTCGAGAGACCACTTCTCAGGGCTCGAGAGAGGGAACCTTGAGTCTTTGACGGTTGTGATTCGGATACTGAACCTGCAAATTCATTTAAGCAGGCATAGCCTGTTGACTCTCAAGAATTGTTTTCTTTTGTACGAGAGAAGGTAATGACTTTTTAATGGATTTGTACCCGGTGCCGTTCTCAATTCAAATGCCGATTTCTACTATTGAACTCTTAGATCTATTGGAATATCAGCGAACTCTTGCTTGATGGAGGTGTTTGAATTCCTGAAAGAGAAGAAATTGTCGCTCCTGATGCCATGTCTAAATGGTCTCTCAGGTCCTAGAGACCAATTCCTGGTTACCCGGAGAGGGAATCACCGCTCAGAGAGATGCTGTTTATAATCGTCACTAGAAGACTAGTTGAATTAGAAAATAATTCTTCTGTTCCCAGATTGAATTGACTCGCTTGAAATGCATTAGTGCTACACCAAATAAAGTTCATACAATAATCATCTGATTCTCACCTTAATTTATTTCTCTCAGGATATATTCATAAGTCCTAATTGGCTTCTGAATCCTTATCTGAGATTTTCGTGTACGAATGTTGAGATGGCTGCACTAGTTGCCACAGCTGATAGGTCTCTCGGGCCTGAGAGACCAATTCTCGGGTCCCTAGAGAGGGGATACAGACTCCTTGATTGCTTTTCGGGATCATCATTAGAGTATTAGATTCGTGAATTGACAACAGGCCCTATACCAATTTCACTCTTTTGAATTGATTTTGTTTGTACTTATTTAGGTTATCCTTCATGAAAATTATGAGTGACCCAATTAAGGTGTCATTCCTAGACGCTAGTTTCTTTTGTTGTGTTGTCGTTTCAACTTGATGCGGTCTCAGAATACTTGACGGGTTGCTGCCGTAGAAATATATTTTGCTCTAGCATGCCAAGCTTGATGGCCTTTCGGTCCCGAGAGACCAATTCTCGGGTCCGGGGAGCGGGATTTTCATCTCAGGGAATGCTGTTCGTTGCCATGATTAGTGCACTCTCATAGTGTGTATATATCATTATATCCAAGTTCAGTTGACACGCATGATATGTATTTGAACTACTAGGATTAGGTAGTGCTGTTCCAAAGCATATCAATCTAGTCGTCTCTTCAAATATTCTATTGCTCAGACCATGTTAAATGAAGTTGTGGTTGATGTTTGACTTGCTGTCCGGGATCGTCGAGTGCTGTGGCAATTGATTGCTGCTACAGCCCAAAGGTCTCTCGGGTCCGAGAGAGCAATTCCTGGGTTCCCAGAGAGGAGAACTTAGTACAAGAATTTATCATAGAGATAGTCAACACTAAACATTTTGGGTTCGTTTCGGTAAGGGCGGGTGGGTAGAGCTGTAGCTGACCTCGCCAAAAGTGATCTCTCTCACTGGAGAGGGACATATTCTATTGCTCTGATCTTGATGCACAAGGTGATTTTATCACCAATTTTGATTGTCACACTTTCAATCATTTTTAAAGCATAAACATTCTTACAAGAATTTCTACACATTGTCTTACATGTGGCTATCCTTAACAGGGATAGGGTGTTGCCCCGCAACCTAATCATCCTCCGGAGCAAGGTGCAGTGGAGGTTCTTCAAGACAATCCCCCAGCGGGGGTCATGCCAGGCGCTGCGTCGGACCTCCCTGTCCATCCACCCGGGGTAAATCTTGACAAACTACTAGAAGATATTGACTTTGGCATGGATGAGATGTATCGAGAGGGTCATCTGCCGCCTGACCCTTCCATATATACTTCCTTAGGTTCTAATGTGTTAGTGGTCATATTGTCGGACTCAACAGACACATCATTATTTTGCACATGTGGACACGACAACGATGAGATCACATCTGGATATCATTCCAACAACGAGCTTGTTGTTGTCTGTTGTGACACTACAAGTGTCTGAGCAAGCCTTACATATGTTCCAATTGAGACAGCCCTAATATTGATAGTGAACATACTCTATACCAAGCAGAATATACATTGTGCATTTTTTTATTTGCCTGTGATGATTGGATTTACGTTGAAATGCATTCTGCTTTAGATGACATGCGTATAAAGTTACTCACCGAAAAACATTCATAAGGTCTGTCATGTGTTTCATTGTTCGAAGTAACTTTCTCTCTATATCTACATTTCTCAAAACAGGATTGTCCAATTCTAATCTTATTATTAAACTTGCCTCCATATAGAATAATGTGGTTCTTGGCTCATTAGTCAACCTTTCTGGGTCAAACCTGACAACAATGGAAGTTACCAGACCACAAACCCAAGTTGGCACCGATGTGGAGACGGACGAGATATTCGAAGACCAAATTCCCGAAATTTGCGAGGATTACATGGAAGACGACATTCGGAGGACCATGACCTTGGACATTGTTTCAATTCTCTAAGGTCTACGGTTAACTTCGAATGAGTTTTCTAGAATGAAGATTTCACTATGCAAGATGGTGCCTATGCCGATTGTCCGCTCGACTCTCACTTGTAACCTTACTATGCTAGAGAATCAGTTCACTCGCGGATACAAGGAGAGGGCTCGTGTCATTTATGTATCAATATCTGATGAGACAGACCGTACTGCAGTATTCTCTGATGAAGAGAAAGTTGAATGGGGGCCGCTTTGGAATTCGGCAAATGACTAGTTCAACATATATTTGTTGTCCCAACCTGTGCTCAAGCACTTGGTTGACGTCAAACTATATGTCTGTGACGGAAACTACAGATGCATAGCTTGGATGAATCATATCCAGCGGCTTCATTCAACGGAACAAGATTGGCATATTGCTGTGGATTCCATCATTTTGGACACGCGGAATCGGATAGGGGTGGCAATGCAAGCGATGCACGACATAAATAAGTAAGTATTTGCAGTGCCAACATTATTAACTTCTGATATGTGTTTCTCATGTAATTGTTGAATTGGGTCCTTACTAGCATGTTTTCTAAAAATGTTCTTTATATTGTGGATGATTTGTATATGGCAGGCACACCGAGAACTATCACGTGAAGACAAACCTCGTGCACATCCTGTACCGAGTGCAAAAATACGATGTTATGGAAATTGACAAGTTCAAAGAGCTTCTTAGCCCTAAAGAAGTAAAGACTTGCTTGCAAATGATAAGAACCAAGTGGTGTACTAGGCCCCTTGAGGTGTTCACGTCTTTCATCTTCAAGGTATGTTGTTTTACCTTAATCTGTTCATAGAGTTTATTTACTTGATGATTAAATCTATGAATATATTCTTAGCTAATTCCATAATATACCTTAGATATCAGCAAGAGATTTCAGCAACTGCGGATCAAGCGGTCCGTAAATAGAACAAAGATACACCTCCCGCCAAAGTTACAAAGGAAGGAGTTGCGGATGCAATGAAGACCTCCATCAAGGATTCCACGAGACTATTGTCCCAAAAACTATCAAAGATTGTTTCAGTAGCCGCCCCAAGTTTGGGCCCAGAGTGGCTACAAGAAGTGAGTACCATTTCCTTTTCAATCGTTGCAATTACGTTACTAAACCATTTAAATTGTTCCTTCATCTACATCTATTTCTTTGCCGCATATCAAGAGGCACTGGAACTTGTTTGCAGTGACAGAGTTGACGCTGGAAAAGTTGAATATGATTTCAACCACCAATGTCAATCCCGCGCACAAGATTAAGTAGCTGAAGTGGATGAATGCCTCCAATCCGACTTGGGAAGCCAGGCATTCTCCTCCTCGTCCAGTTAACGAGGATAGACTGCTGACATTCCTTGCAAAAGCATGTTGGTATGCCGGGGTAGGTATTCCTTTGTTAATACATTCTGTCTATTTTTTTTTCACTTGTCTTTAATCTTCATTGTTGTATCTGTCTTTCATTCCTAGTATTGGTAGAATACAAATTGTACAAGAAAACATTTCATTTGCTATTGCCATGACAATTTCTGTGTAGCTGGAAGAGGCGGCGACGGAGATGTTTGACAGCATTAGCCATTCAGATAAAATTTCGATCGACATGTCCATTCCATTGGGGCCGCAACCACTTCACAAATACATTGAGTGTTGGAGAATGAAGCTGTGGGAAATCGCATACTTGGGTAGCTCTAAGGGGGCGGACTGCTTCAAGGAATCCAAGTCATTCAAGGATTTCAAAAGGGCAATGTTGGCTGTGAAGCAATTGATCTACAGGTACTGTATTATTTTTGTGAATTTGACTGCAACCAACATTAATCAATAGTCATATTGTTTGTCTACAATTCGACTATTGCTATGCATTGAAGGATACAAAAGTTCGACATGTCCGTTTCTCCACATCATTTCATTTTTTGTTATTTGTATTGGTCATCATTTGATTTTATTCTTGATTTCTGTTGCTCGTCTCGGGTATGTCAATTGGTCTCTCTTGCCCGAATAATCAATTTTTGGGCCACAATTGACTACCCTGTGTGATCTCTTCTCGGTCTCCAGCTGAGCCACTTCTTTTCCAGTTTTATTCCAATTTCATTTAGTGATCTTCTTTGCAATTTTAGATTGGTAGACTACAATGCCAAGGTTCTTGCATGAGCTCAGAGGTTTGAAGGTCCTCTCTGGCCCGATAGGCAAATTCTTGGGCTTGGCAAGAGCCACTATACTCCCCATTTTTTTTCCTTTTTTCCAATAGTCGATGGTGCACAGAGGCAAATTCCAGATTGGGAGCCATTCAGAAGTTGTTGTTGCACCATTTGATTGGTCTAGTTGTCCTCTCGGGCCCGAGAGACAAGTTCTCGGCCTCGGGGAGAGCCACTCCATTCCCCATTTTTTTTTCTTGCTTCTGAGTCAAATTCCAAACCGGGGGCCACTTGTGCCAACGTTGTTGCATCAGTTGAGAGGTCAGAAGGTCCTCTCGGGCCCAAGAGACCAATTCTTGGGCTTTGGGGGAGGCCCTCATCTCGAATTTATTTTTTAGTTTGGTTTATGGAACCAGTAGCCATGTCAACAATTCAAGTTTGATCTTTATTTTGATCCTCATCTCCAGTCTGATATTATATATTTCATTTAAGGTCATGGTGGTGTTTTTGATTCAGAAATGTTATTGCTGGGGTTGTAGATTGGAATTTGACTCTCTGAGCCAATACGTCAATTCCCAAGTCTCAATGGAGCAGAAATGTATTCATTGATCTCTGACGTAAATCAGATTGGATTGTCTCTTTAACGATTTCTTATTGCAAGTATTTCAAGTTTGAATTGTATGCAAAGAAAGCCATTCAGAAAGCAAACCTACCCCCATTTCTTACTACCTGGTTAGATAGGTTCTCTCCGGACTAGATGTTCTCGGCCTCGCAAATTAAGAACTAGACAACACCTCATTTGCAGGCATGCCCATGGTACCTAGAGTGTGTTTTTGGAACCACGCCCCCGAAAGGGGAGACTCTCTTCAATACAATACAATCCACCGCACCCAACAAGCTAGAGTTTGACGAGTTTGCTGAACTTAATCCAGAGGCCAGAGCTAAGGCTATAGCAAGAAGGGAGGCCGCCGACAAGAAAAAGGAGGAGAGATGGGAGGAAGCCAAGAAGAAAACCGAAGAAACCAAGAAGAAGCGGATGGCATCTAAAGCGGAGAAGGAGGAGGAGAAGGCCAAGAAAAAGGGAACAAAGAGGAAGGCCGAGACTCCAATTCACGAACCTCAGATGAGCGCAACGGACATGAAGGACACGTCTTCTGGTTTCTCCCTCACTCAAGAGAGCTTGGTACATGGACTTACACCCACATTGATGAACTTAGCACCCGTGGCTGACATCAACGAGTGCATCCTGAATTTGTCTTTGGGTACTTTGCCTAGTAATTCAAAAGCCATGGCTGATGTGGAGGCCTTCTTGAAAATGGTAAGCAACTCTATAGATCTGGCCTCCATATTTACAAATTCCTCATTATAACATCACATATGATCTCTGTGAATAACTATATATTCCATTGAATCCAATTTCATTTCATTTTAATGTCTCATACAGCATTCGAGTGACAAAGATCGATCCTTCAATGGAAAAATGATCACGAAGTCATCAGTGGACCTCATCATTGTAGATATACCCGAAGGACTCCATGTGCCTTCGATTTCGGCTATACCAGAACCAGTTCCGAATTGGAACGAGTTCAACCCCGATGAATACTTGCAACCTATGTTTGACTTTCATGTAGAGTACCCTCACGATCGCGCGACCTTGCTGGTGATGTATCCCTTCCAATCTCGATGGCACAGAAATCACCTCCTTGTTAGCTGCGCGGAATACAAATTTAGACTCTTTCTCACTTGGACTGGCATGAATCATCTCCATTTGACTAAACCGGTAGATCCAACAAAGACGGTAACCAGCACTCTACCCCTATTCAAGTTTCCATCAAATTACCACCTCTATTATATTGGAATTTAACTTCATTTGTTTTGCAAACTGTGCACTTTATTATTGCTCTCGTAGTCAAGGAATCTGTACCTAAGACCAATTTGCAATTTCCGTTCCAATTTGTCCCATCCCATCATGCGGTGGGTCTCACCGTGGGCCGAGACGACATTTTGCAAAACTTTTGCAACAAAGAAGACGTGAGCATGAACGGCGCAAAATCGTGGCGGGGTTCTCGAGAGAAGGCTCGCAAGTTCATGCAGATGCTAGTCAAAGGGCTCACTGAATCAGGGGACGTCGTGGTGGACTGCACAGCGTCTACAGGTATTGCTTGCTCGTCATTTCACTATTTTAACCTTGTTTGATGACATGCGTGAATTTTGACCAGTATCTCATATTGTGGTCTCAATATATATTTTCTATGTTTCCAAGTTCAAGCATTCAAGCTTGTCGTGCTGCGCATCAACATATTTTAGCATTTGAGGAGGACAAGGCTATATTTGATGCCCTTATTGCACCAGTCATGCGTGCATCAGTCCTTCCGCGTCCTAGACCATCAGTCCCTGAAGTTGAGGATGTAGATTTTGATGATGAAGAAGTACCGATTCAACAAATTGTGAAGACCAACCGATTTAGTAAGTAAGTTTATCATTAAGCTTCTGCTTTGTCCCCAAATCTATCCATAAGCATCCATTAAAGTGCAATATAGTTTATGAATTGTAATTCTAAACCGCCAAAGTCTTTAATTGAAATCAAAGATATTAAATAATACCACCAAAATTCTAATTTATTTTTTTTAAATTCATAATTTTCAGTCGCTAATATTTAAAAAATATTATTTTAAGGAACAATTCCCCCCACCTACACTGAATTCCTTATTTTGATGGTTTTATGTGCCTCTTTAGTTATAGCAGGGCTTCTTGTTTACGGCAATGGTCTTTTCAATATGCTACCATAAAGATAATGTTTTTCTTGTCCAAAGATTATACATTTGTAGTACCACATATCGTTTCAAAATGGCTTTGAAAAAGGGGAAGACTATCTTGGATGCCATGTGTCATTTCATTCTTAGGGTATGATGCCACGTGTTGTGTCTTTTTTAGGATTTCATGCCACGTGTCGTTCTAGCTTCTCAAAAAGATTAGGAGATCTGTAGCGAACTTATCACTCCGTGCCACATGTTATGCATTCTTGCCAGTTTCAAAGGATGAAGATATCTTCGACGCACTTATGGATCCCAGCATGTGTGTAGTTGTCATTATGTTTGTGTTGTAGAGCTTGGGTCTCAGATATCACATAGTGGCGCTTTTGCTTTAGAAGCCCACATGCACTAACGTATCGTTGAATATAGCTATAGTAATTTGAGTGCTTCTAGTTCATAGCAAATTTGGAGAGTTCATTTGCATTTGCATTAGAGACCGTCTCTTCTACTCATTTGCAGTGTTCAATGTCATCTTCAGTTAGTTGTTGGTACCCCAAATGAGTACTACAATCATTATCCAACACGCTCAACACCTTACTGACATTCATCGTGCATTTTCTTCAACCAGACGACAAACTCCTCGATTAATAATTCTGAACTCCTGAATTGTTTGTTCTCTTGACCACCAGAACACGTGCTTATGAGATTGTGGTCCAGTGAACATGCAATTCATTATGTTTTTGGTTTTTATGGATGAGTTCATCGTCTGCTGTAGGGGATGCACGATGAATGTCAAGAAGATGGTGAGCTAGTGGGTATATAATGATAATGCAGAGAATAATAATTCTTAAAGTGTGAACGCATTATTTATGCAGAAACTTCAGTTAGCCACTATGCCAAAGAATAGAAGAAAATGACTCTGCTTCAAAACTGAATTCCTTTAACTGTTAGCTTTATTTTAAGCTACATCAACAATGCACATCCGATTTCTCCCAAGTTTCAATGTTCTCACTGTGCTCATTCAATTCAATTTTGTTTGCTTGTTTCACCCTCTTATAATTGAAGTAATACTCGGATGATTCTCTTATGCCATGGCCAAAGTCTCCTCTTGTAGCACCACAACATCACCCATCTCATGTTTTGTCCTTACAAGTTGCAGTGTCAAAATTGATTGTGAATTTGAAAATGTGTCCTAATTCCTAAATCCACGGTTGTAGGAACTCTCCACGGTCATACAGGCAAATGAACCCCTTGTAAACCAGCTCTGAAGAAAGGGCCTAAACCCCTTTGCTATGTTATTTTTTGGGGTGGAATCATGTCTTCTCTCTTTTTTCAATCATTTATGCCTGACTTTCCCCTACTTTCATCAATACCCAGATAGCAACTTTCATCCATTTTTTCCACAACTTTCATCAAATTTTTTCATCCATTTTCAACCATTTCAACCTAGACTTTCATCCAACTCTTCCATCCACTTTTCTTTATTTCTTCAGACCAATTTCTGATTTTATTCTAGACAAAATTGCCCACATTTCCATCAACTTCCATCCAATTTTCCATCAATTTTTCAGAGTTTATTTTTTTTTTTCAAATTTCAGAATCTCCCCGCTCACCAATTCCCGCTCACCGCTCCACGCTCACATGACAGCATTCCCCTCCTAAAAAGCTAAATTGTTTTTCTATCTTCAATTTTTTTTTATAGAAATCACAAAATTTGATATTGAAACAGCCTATCTAAAATCCATTTTGTTCCTTGTGATTAGACTTTAAAAGTTAATTGCATGTTTTTCAATCATGCTTCCACTTATTACTATTGACATTCAACAATGATGCTAGTGCCCTAAAATGTCAACTCCCTTCATACATTAGATTGTATTTAATGAGCCTCAATTTTTTTGTACTTATACTTAAAAAATCTCAAACAATAAAATTGCTTAATATATATTTTTTAAACTTAAGATTGTTTGTCATGGATTTGATCAATGGCATACTTTATAATATCTTCTTAAACAAACATAGTACAAAAAAGACATGTAAGACAATTAAGTAAAAAAAAAAAGATTACGTCCTTGTATTATTTGAGATTTCTTAAAATAAATACAAGAAAACTAAAGATTATTAGTCACATTGCTCAAGAGAGTTGCCTTTTTGGGGGGTAGTATTAAGGTAGGAGGCTCTGAAGAGAGTTGAAATTGGGGGTAGTACTAAGGTAGGAGGGTAGGAGGCTCTGAAAGTGAGCATCTAAAGGCTAGTATGCCTTTTTTGTATGGTTTCTTGGATGGGATTATTTTTAGCTCATTTTTTAGACAAAGAAAAATAGATTTTGATTCTAACACAAGTTGTTTCGTATTTTTGAAGTATTTTTGAGTTACTTATAAATTTTCAAACAAGAAGAGTCATAGGACTCTATTTCTGACCTAGGTCTTTCATGAATGGTTCACATGAAACTTCTAAAAAGAAATGGGAAAAGCAAAGAGATTTATTGGCTCTTGCAATAAGTAATAATGTTTTTATTGATCCATTCAAAGATTATACGGAAGGTTCATTTAATGACCACCTCATGTCCATTTCAAGCAAGCCTACATGGATGGTTCTAAATGTCCACTTGCTTTTAGAGCCTCCTACCTTAGTATCATTGTTAAATGTCAACAATGGAAAGTAGAAGCATCGTTGAAAAATGTGTATTGAACTAATCATTAGAAGATTTTTAGTACAATGTTTATAGCAAAAACATTGTATTTTCAATCTTGCAACATTGGGCTTACAGTCAACTTCTAGGTTTTTTAATATTGCTAAGAATATTATATACCTTTGATTCAATCAAAAGTCTTCAAATCCCATTTATACAAATGCCAAATGCATTTTTCAAATTCTAAATAATTTTTAATGTATAAAGGTTAAATTTTAATAATTTCAATGAAGGTGGGTGTTCTAAAATGTATAAAAACATGCTAATAGACATATATTATTACATGTGAAAAATGTCAAATTTTTAAAATGTGTATTTTGATATAAAAATCTAATGAAGTTTGACCTAGTCCATATATGAAACGTCTTTTAGAGGTTTAACTTTTGAACCATGATTGCATTTTGCTTTAAATTTTTGTAAAAGTGTGGAGTACCTCATATACTGCAACTTTTGCATTCACACTTTTATTTTTTCTTCACTCATTCTTGTGCTATGGATTATGAATACTAATGTCCCTAACTTTGATTCAATTTAGTGAGTTATATATCACAATAAAGCATATGGGATAAACATTTGTAATGTATGTACATCCATATGTACATGTCTATGAATGTATATACTCATATCCATATATTGTATATTGTATATTATTAATTTATTGTAACATAATATTTTATTACAATAAAAATCTTTAATTAGTATGCATTTAGATGGATTTTGACTTCATCTAGATTACGCTTATAGCCTCTTACAACCCAAATTTATTTAATTAATTCATTGTGCCTTTATGCAACTATGTGCATTTTGCTTCAACAATGTTTGCAAATGTGCTAATATTGTTCTTCATTTTCTATTCCAACATTGCACACCTATAGTGTCGTAATGTTATTAGGAAGATTTTTAATGTGTCATTCTAGGATTAATATAAAGTATTCTATAGAGGAGGCAACCCATTTCCAATCACTTAAGGCATTACGCATATCTACAAGTCAAATTTCTTCAGCGGAGAATTTTTTTTGTGTGCAAAAATAGAGTTTGGAAGGTTTCTATAAATTTTTCAGAATTTTATTTCTCAAAACATATTTACTATGAATTTTTTGGTTGAAGATTTTGTTTGACCCATTCTGGTTATAGAGACTTCCTATTTCCAACCAAGGGCTGGTTGCAATATTGAGAGTCTTGGAGGCAATCCTAATGTGCCACAACTGCCTTGGGAACACTGTAAGAAAACCACGTTTTTGGTGATGTTTTACCACTAACGTGCAATGTCCAAAAAAACATGAAGATTTCAAAGGACATTTGGCCCGACAAGGTAGATTTTTGTGGGCATTGCAGAAAACATTGGCTATTTATTGTAAAACTAAGTTGATGTTATCATTGACATTGACGTTTTATTTGACATCATTGAAGATGTATTGATGTTTTTTGGGACGTCCAAAAATACATAGAGTGCCATGATAGCAAGCAATCCATTTTGACTATGATAAAATCAATAAAAATTACTATGTTGTATGACAGAATGCTGACCAAATGTGAAAATTTTAGAAAAAGGGCAGCTACGTGGCATGCTTTGCAAAAAAGGGCAATGGATGGATGTACACTATGGATGAAAAAAATAACTCTTTATACAAGTAGGGTGGTAGGAAGATTAATAGCCCATATGGGATATTTTAAGTAAGAACTGTGTTCAGTGTAAGATGTCTGAAACAACATGGTCTAAATGTCTAAAACGACATCCAAATGTCTGAAACAATGTCAAGAGTTACAATGGTCAAATTTTCATATTATAGTTATTCCATATCTTTTGTCTCACTATGGATGGACAATGGATACAAATAGGACCTCTCAACCCTTCCTTCCCACAAATTTTCAATGAAGTAATTCCTTCATTTGGACATCAAAAATCTTCATGATGGTAGATGGTAAGTTTTTTTTTAAGGATGCTGAATTCAACAATTATTTTTATTCATTTTTTTATTCTTTATTTATTTTCAAATAATTATTTTCTACTGGCCTTAACTTATGGGTACATTATGTAGCAAGTGATGTTTCAAAAAATGTCTATCTAGACATCAATATTGACGTTTAAAAAAAATATTAAGAATGTAGCATGTCAAAAGAAACATCTATTGGAACATCACTTTAGCTGGGTGCCACGTCAGATTTAAAGGGGTCCACATCATAGACCACACAAGCAAGAAAATGGATGAAATTTTTTCCACGTGGCATTGCCCGTGGAAATTAATCTATCACAAAATCTTTAGAATCTATCATAATAAGAACAATAACTTATTGTATATTTTTCATATTGACAATAAATAATTTATTGTATATTTTTCATTTGTCCTTTAAAAGTACTCTTCACCTCTCATTGCTTGCTCTTGAAATTTGTTGTGGTTTTTAGTTATAAAGGTGTCAAATTTGGGTGTCACTACCTTACAACCTATATATAATTACTACTGGTAGTTTGAATTTGAGTCAAACACTAGTATGTAGTAGTCAAAAGTGCACCTGTGTATAGGACATAAAAATAATAATAATATTTAAAAAATAAATAATTATAATTATCTCCATCCAAATATATTAAATACATAAGAAAATTAAAGCAATAATACAAAATATGTTTTTTAGATTTGCTTTTGTATCTTATACATGGACCAAAGTGCTTATATTCACAAATGTTTTTGCATGTATTCTATAATTACAGAGTATTATATTTTCAAAATATGAATTCTTTATTTTGGATGTCTTTGGTTTTTTAATTCACTACTTTTTCCATTATCAAATTATAAATTTTATCAATATACGAATTTAATCTATTATTAGGGTGTACTATTAGAGTCACTTGCAAAATTCATATCACTACAGAAAAAAAACTGTACAATACAATATTATTTCAATATTAATACTATTCTAATTAATTTTTATATTGGATATATTAATGTTACATGTATAAATAGGCTAAATTGGTATGTAGAAAAGAGGGGAGATTTTGGCTAAAATCCCACCTAGAAGAAAAAACTACTAATTGGCACTAGTATATTGTCAAAATGTAAGTAATGGGTAGGATTAGTGAATGGTGGATCAACACCTCCCAAAATTGTTTATCATAATACATCTTAATCTATAATACTTTATCTTATTTCACAATATTTAAACCCTAAAGTCCGAAGGTCTTTTCTTCATGAAACTTTACTTTTAAAAACCAGTTCTATTTCAATGTGTAAAAAATTTAGAAATGGTTTCTTTTGCATATTTAACTATAGGATCTTTCACTGGACTAGTACAAGAATGTGTGAAAAAAACTTTGGAAACTTTGACGTTGTAGATTACTAGAAATTTGGGTTTGAAGTGAAGAAAGTTTATTTTTTTGCACCTTGTATAACCAACAATGCTAGGATGTGAGCATGTGTATGTGAGCGTGAGCCGAAGAGCAACGAGTAGGGATTGATTGAGCCTTGAGTCTAGAAATTTAAAATATGATCTAACTTCTAAATTTTTGGGGTTAATAAGTTAAAATACTGATGTTTTTTCAACAAAATTTACTATATGCAGAAAACATGACCTTTTAACACAAGATCCATGACCATGGATTTTAAATTTAAAATCTTGACAAGTTGATGTTATCACATGTTTTGAAATTTATTTCACGTTCTGAAAGGCTCCTACAAGGCGAGCTGATCAAGTGAGAGTATAAATAAGTGAGACACAATTCTAAGGATGGAAGGTATTATAAAACCTTTTGGTTAGGGCCCAAGAACTTTACTAGCGATTACTTTAGAAACAACGTGAGACCTACTATAGCGTACATTTTAAACATTGATGCTAGTAATTTAAAAAATATTCAAGTGAATATAGCATCACTTTTATGAAGCACATTGTATTACAACTACTACATTGTACATAATAATGATTCATAGTATGCAATTTTTAAATCTATCCAAGGGGTAGTTTAAAAGGGAGGGGAAGACCCATATGCAAATAAACAAATAATAAACAACATCTCAATTTGGGTTGGTATTTGTATGTTTGCTCCAACTTAGATCTATAGTGGGCGGTTTTTAAGAATGCATTGCATAAGTTGGGCTTAGCCTATATACTATTATCTGTAGGGTTTTAATTTTTCATGGATTTTTCTCCTATTGTATATGACTTATTTGTATGAATTGTTTGATATATGATGTCTATATATGTATTGTTTGTATAGGTTGTATTCAATAGTACTTAGAGTATAAATGTTGTACCAATCAATTCCAAAATCATGTATAAATTTTTGAATTACAATAGGGACATGCTTAAATGCTTCAAATTTCAATTTTAACTACCATAGGACATATGAAAATGGGCAAAGAATAGAAGTAGGAAAAAATATAGGGGCATATATATTGTGAAATAATAACTTAATAAGCCCCCAAATAAAAAAATTTGACGCACGTATATATGGATTGCAAGGTATAGTGAAGTACCTAGGGGCTAGGATTAGTTCCAGACAAAAACATAATAAAAGCAAGGAAAAAAGTTCACCCTAGTAATATTTGTGGTAAATTTCTTTACTCTTTTCCACTAATTGTGATGATTTTGGATGGGTGCCTTACTACAAAATCAATTCTTTTGTTCCTAGCTTGCTTAAATTATAAAAAAAAAGTCTCAGTTCAAATTATGAATTTCAAATGAAGTAAAGGGTTGGATTAAATAAAAGCTGACTAGAAGACTTAGACTTTTCAAAATTTTCAACAACAAGAAGATGGTCAAAGACAAATTGAAAGCAGAAGGTGAAGAACACATGACTTGTGATGATTTCTTGAAGACTCAAATACTTAACTATACTTTGTAATTCATATACACGTACGTTGAAAGTTTTTGTTTTGGAGGCTATTTAGCTATTACTCCCTTTGTTCCTCTAAAAACCTCCTAAAACCTTCCCTATGAGGGATTAACTATCTTTTTAGTCTTTGTGCCAGTGATATATGCATTCAAGAGCTAGTAATCCGACCCCTAAATCCATGCAAATTTCCATCGTATGCGCCATCATTTAAGCACCCAAAATCCATGCAGAAAGTATTATATTTGAGCATTGTTCATGAATTTTGCTAACTCGTCATTCCTAATGATTAAAGATTGGTGGCAACAATGGGATCCGTTCTAGAAATATCTACTCCCAACCTAAACACTTGTAGTAAGGAAACCTGCCCCTCTTCATGAATAAATCTTCATAGTACCCAAGGAGTCACCAAATCCCTTGTCAACACAATTGTTTGAGGAAGCAACAAGTACAAGGTGCCTCATATGGCCAAGGCCAAGCTTGCTAAGAGAAAAATGCTCCTCGATTGCTTGCTACTTGCCCCTACGAGGTCATTCAACACAACTGATGCTTATTCAATGGTCAAAATCAGTAAACGGAGCTTTTTTGTGGGATACAAATTGTGCTTGATTTGGAGGTTTTTAGAGGGACAAGGGAGTATTTCACAACATATATGCCCCTATATTTTTTGTACTTCTATTTTTTGCCCATTTTCATACATCTTATGGTAGTTAAAATTGAAATTTGAAGCATTTAAGCATGTCCCTATTGTAATTCAAAAATTTATACATGATTTTGGAATTGATTGGTACAACATTTATACTCTAAGTACTATTGAATACAACCTATACAAACAATACATATATAGACATCATATATCAAACAATTCATACAAATAAGTCATATACAATAGGAGAAAAATCCATGAAAAATTAAAACCCTACAGATAATAGTATATAGGCTAAGCCCAACTTATGCAATGCATTCTTAAAACCGCCCACTATAGATCTAAGTTGGAGCAAACATACAAATACCAACCCAAATTGAGATGTTGTTTATTATTTGTTTATTTGCATATGGGTCTTCCCCTCCCTTTTAAACTACCCCTTGGATAGATTTAAAAATTACATACTGTGAATCATTATTATGTACAATGTAGTAGTTGTAATACAATGTGCTTCATAAAAGTGATGCTATATTCACTTGAATATTTTTTAAATTACTAGCATCAATGTTTAAAATATACGCTATAGTAGGTCTCATGTTGTTTTTAAAGTAACCGCTTGTGAAGTATTCAGGCTTGAAGATAAAAGGCATTTTAAATATTGCTAATAAATTATATAAGAAGCAAGAATAGAAGTAGTACCAAAAACATCTGTGGATGCAATGCTATTAGCATTGAAATGTGAATTCAAGAATACCTAGATTGTTTGTTTTTTCCATCTACAAGCTTTACAACCCCTGGTATTTAAGCATCAATAACTACCTTAGCAATGAAAGAAGATGTTTGACTTCCGACTCAACAACATTGTTGCACTAGAAGAAACCCATTTTTAATAATGGATTTTTTGTGATGTCTACTTGTTACATGCTATGTTTGATTTTAGAACTTAATTCTTGATGTAATGTTATGATGGTTAACATTAAAGAGGTTAACATCACAAAAATATGTTATAAAAATCATGGGTTTCTTCTAGTCTTTCTTGCAATGCAACATTTGGCACCAACAAGTATGAAGTAAGTATGTTTTAATGATTTATTTTGAATAGATAATCAAGTATTCATATTATATTGTTATACTTATAGAATACTATTTATTTATCTAGTGTGGATATGTACAAAATATTCTTTACTTATTTGGATAGGTGTGAATTGTAATGTACCATTTGTTCACTTCAATCATATTTGATTCATATTTTCAACAGTATTCTAGTAGCATAGATTACCACTAATAGTGCAAAGCATCCAATATGGTAGTTTATTTAGTGGCTCTTAACAATAAAATGGAAACCTAATCATGCATTTATAGTGGACAATGTTGATGCAAAGATTATTGAAATTTGGTGAGTTTTTTATTACTTACTATATAAGTTAAAATAATTGTTGATTTTTTTGGGTACATTCTCAATCTATCCAAAATCCACATGCAAAATCAATTTGACATACTGATTATTGTAATACCTTTTGAAATACAATATTGCATGGGAGGCATCGACCATTTTTTGAATTTTTTGCATTTGTAAAGAAGCTTTTTTCTATGACCTCAAGTATTATTCTAGGTGAATGAGAAGTTCATTGGATAAAACATTACCTAGAAGAAATTTGTTGATCAACTAGAATATCAATTGGAGGTGCTTAGGGGTTAAAAATGATCTCAAGGAGATCACTCTTTGTAATATAAAATATACACTTGAATTAAGAGAAAATTTGATGTAGGGATATTTATTTTAATTAATGTATTTAAGATGACCATATTTGTATATTAAAAGCTACAAAGGGCATATTTTCAATATCCATTACCCTATGGTTTTGTACATTCAGTCATGTAGTTTTTAAAGTAGGGCTATCTTATATATAAAATTTAAGTGTCCAATATTTCCTTGCCTTTACCTTCTTCACAAATTTTCTCTTACCTCTACTTTATACACATATTAGATATACACCTTGAAACCAATAATAATCAATTCAGTTCAATTCAAATGCCATTGACCAAGTGGAGGTTTTTAATAACAAGTTTGCCATTGAATACTTCAAAACCCTCACTCAAACTATTCTCTAAACATCCCATTCAATATGAGTGTATATAACGTATATGGCTTCAAATAGTAAAGTTAATTAAATGGCCTATAAACTCTATCTTTGTATTATAAAATTTTCAATTCGTTGAATCCACTAGGTTAAACCTCCCTATTTGTGCAATGTGACAATTTATGCCACTTGTGATCAATGTCTTATATTTAAATATGTATTGGTAGTATATATATATACTACCAATATCATAGCACAATTTGAGTCAACCACCCTTCATTGAAGATTTTCTTGACTGTGTCCATTTTATCATGCATACTATGAAAATTTTGTATGATCCCTATATATCAGGGCAAACTTATTAATAAAAAATTCAAACTACATGATGTCTTTACATAGCTTGATTTATATATATTAGATTATGTAGAATTTTATAAATCCTATAGTAGCCCTACATATATATAAAAAAATATTCTATGAATTATATGATTCCTATTTTTTAATTCATGTAGTTTTAAAAAAAAAAAATAATGATCTCTTTGGAAAAATAATCTTATTTTGTCAATAAAATTATAAAATTCTTTGCAGCTTTTAAAAAAAATATTTTTAAAGAATTGATTGTTTGGAAAAAAACCACCCAGTTCCTCCCATGATTTTTGTTCTTTAAAAAGTTGTTAAGTTGAAGCAAGTCTTAGATAGAAGGAAAAACTAAATTGTTAATAGCTCTTAGATGGAATTGAAACACACTAATTCCAATGGTGAGATTGTTCTAAAAAACAAACTAAATCATCTGCAATTGTTTTTAAAGTGTTGAAATTGAGTTCATAAACGGATCCAATACATTATTTTCTCAAGAATTTGATAAGATTGCCTGCAAAATAAGAAGTTTCATAACTTTTACATCACTTATCCAAATGGAATGAATCAAATCTTTCCACTAAGACAAAAAATAATGTATTCAATGTAATTTTTATTTATTTATTTCAATTACCGGGGGAATTTTTTTTGTTGACATATTGTGGCATAAATTTTGATGTTGGGCATCATTGAAATAGAATTACATTCCCAAAAAGTTAATCATTTTCCTATATTGAAAAAAATTCAAAAAATCGTGCCAAAAATTGAAATCATACGTACTTGTCCCAATCTATAAGAGTTCTTCAAGGGGATTTTTAGGACTTTAGGAATTAAAGCTTGTATAGAGAGGTATTGGTTACATAAAGGCCACTCTCAAAAGAAGGCTCACCTCATTAACTTATCCTTTCAAGATCTCCCTCTTATCTCTATCAGTTAATTCCTATGTATCCTCCATTTTTTTGCTCTTTATGAGTGAAACTTTTTTGGTTTTATTTATTAAAGATGAAATCACATGCCCAGTATATGCCATGAAATTTTCAGTATTTTTGTGAAAACTTCAAACTACCATAGAGTTTTGATGAAAAAATGAAGAAAATGCACATCAAATACGAAAATATGCATGCTTTTAAAATCTGAACCTTTCGGATAGAAGTAAACTACAGCGCAAAACAAAGAAATAAAGAAATTTTTGTGGCACAATGACACTCCATATTTAGAAATTTGTTTGTAGATCCTCAACTTCAAACTTCAAACTTCAGTGAAATGCTTATTTTAAAGAATTTTCAAGATTTCCAAGTGGAATAGAAACAAAATTTCAAAAACTTAATTTGTAAGCTTTGTTAAAAAGAAAAAGAAATCAATTTGAATTTCACAATCAAGTTTTAAGGAAAAAAATATATTGTATTGTGTACCATTTTTTTAACAAACTATCCCATTTAAAATCAAAGACCAACTAAAATGTCTTCAACTTAACTCAATGATGTAGATGTATTATCAATAAAGTTGCACAAAGTATATTTGACCATCTAAAGGACACTTATTGTCTTTTCAAAGTTAATAAGTCGAGTGATTATGTCTACCGTCTAGACTTGTCTTGTATTCAACTTATTCACTTTTTAGGGACCTTCTAATTCAAATTGTACAACAATTTGAATATGTATTAGAACAATCCCCCCAATGTTGTTCTTCAGATTTTTCTCATTTTCTCATTTAATTCATTTAGTGATTTATTTCATTCATTTTTCTAAAAAAAGCTTTTAGAGAGCGTGGGTGGGGGATTCCAAAGGGAAGCATCTAGGGGTTGGTTTGTCAACCTACCCACGCTCTCCAACATACAATAGATACCCAAAGCAAATAGTATTCCCTCCAATACAATGAACATTGCTCATTGTTAAGAAAATTCCACCTTATGTGGAATTATTTTCTGGTAGTCTTGCCCTTCAACCATGTTACATTGGTGCTTTTAAGGATCATGCACAAAATCCAAAATGAATCTTATTAGTGATTCTAGATTATGAAAATTAATCATGGATTCATGGAAAGACCTCTCCATTCAATTCCCTTGAAATTGTCACAAGATTGTGAACAAATGTTTTAGATATCACCATATAAATAGATACAAGCATGTGATCAAAGGTAGGCCTTTTTATAAACCAAAGTAGGAATTGCTATAAATTACATATGTACAATTATCTTATCTCTCAATAATCAATATCTCTAAATTTTTTGAATATAACTAATAACATTGAAAACCATGTTATAGAATTCCGAAAAAATAAAACATAAAATTGTTAGAAACTCAGGGCTTCTTCATACCAATGGCCAAGATCCATAATCAAAGCATTGACAATGTTTGGAATGGTGGCATTGTGAGATTGAGTTGTAAAAGAGATATAAAGGGGAAGAAAATTGGAGGTGCCTCATAGACTTTTAACCCTTGAAGGATGAGCCCTATCACCAAGAACTTAGTCAAGCTTAAAATAATGAAATTCCTACATGAATAGGGTGCATTCTTTGTTTCTATAGTTTCTCTTAAAAAACATTCATTAGACACTTAATACCCTATGCACCATTCTTGAGTTGAGATTGGGCTCAAGATTGATAATGTTCATTCCTATTACATAGGCATCTCGTTTTGTAAAGAAACAAGCACCGAATATGAAGTTATTACATTGATTTTTATTTCCCAAATCATTTCCTTAGTCTCGGTTTACAACTTAGATTTGTCTTTGCAAGGGTTCCAAAATGTCCAAAACAAGTTTGTGACAACTCAATTTCAACAATCATGGGAGAGTCTACAATACTGGTAGCTTTTCAATAATCTTAGACATCTTCTCTATACTTGTCTCGAATGCTTCTTAGTCTTTAGCTTTGCCCTTGTTCAATGTACAATCTTATAATTGCTTTGTGTGTCTCATTTTCCTTCTTCTCTACCTTCTCTACTACTTCCGCCTTCTTTGCCAAAATTTTCCATCTCTCCATCTCATCTAATTGAAAAAGGTTCAATTTTTTGCCAAAATCTTATATCTCACCCCATCTAATTGAAAAAGGTCCTCTATTTCTCCTTCAACAATACAATAATCCTTGGTATTCACCAAAGATCTTTATGGAAGTTTTTAAAGGAATGTTACAAAGCTAATTCTACCTTCTATAGAGTATGTAAAAAGCATTTGGCACACATATAAAAAGGACAATTTTGGGCTACAACACTTAATAAGTCACAAAAAATGCATCCAAATTCACCCAAACCCACAAATCAAATCCTTGATTCACAATTGAAAAACCCACCTAAAAATTCAATTTGCGTCCACGAACAAGTCAAAAATCAAATCACAGAAGTTGACCAAAACTTCAAAACCCACAATTTAAATAGTTAAAGACTTAAAGGGTTTAAAGACCATGGATCATAAATTGATATATGTACAATACACAAAAGCACATGGGGGTGCATTTTGTGCAAGCTAAGGCACTGAAATATGACATGAATCTCAAAGCGTGTTGATTGCATTAATCCTTTCACGGCCAAGACTGTTGAATTTTACTCTCTCAACAACCATAGATAAGTAGCTTGGGCGTGAAAGGATTAATCTCAATCTCAATTATAACTAACTACAGGAGCTGAAAAATGAACAAAAGTGTAACTCAAGTCAAGATTGTGCTGCAAGCCCATGTTGAGCCACAACATCCAATAACGTACTTCTCACATCTTCGGCTTCCCTCATATCCAAGTTTCTCATCTGCAAAACGACATGTACCCGCACGGTTGGATCAACCTGAAGTTTATCTAATATTCTTACAAACATGGAGCATTTCAAAAAAATGGCTTCAAAGGGAACCTAAATTTGACATTAGTTTGTATATCAAGACTGAAAGACGTCTTCCTATATTTTGACTTTGAGCATGCACTAGGTTAGTGTGATAAATCCTTGGCTGTACAGGGTTTTGAAACTAATTTGGTAGCCACAACAATGGAGACAATGAGGATTAGAACCCATAATGCTAGCCCTCCTTAATTGACTTTACAACCTAATAAAGAATCCAATTTAGAGGATAGTAAACTGCTAAGATTGAAGTGCACAAATTTACAAAACATGACCTTCAAGATCCTGCAATTGGATTTTGCAAATTGAATAAAATGAATAAATTTTGGAAGGACAAGAATTTGGTCGTCAGTTAATGACAATCAAGGTCTTAGTTATGAAAGTACTTGCAAATTAGCTCCTGACTATTGCACCAGCAAGTTGTTATTTATAACTTGTTGCCATTACGTAAGGTAGGCATGCTAATCACCACACAGACAAACTTTGAAGCCTTCTTCCGAACAAATCCAAGTCAATTTTCCTTGAAATTTGGAGCACTCAAATCCATTATGGATGACGTCCATTCCGTCTATTCAGCATAACGGAATGCACGTAACAGCAGCAAAACATTTGTAGATTTACACTTTGAGGTTACAATCACGCAATTGTACGAAGGAATTGTAAGCTGTTCGGGTACCTCAACGATGAAAGTGTTGAGTATGCTTTCTTGAAAGGATGTGTGGTAAGCGTTCAGGACGTCCATGTCCATCGATTCCAAGGCTTTCGTTAACTGCACAAGAATTCCTGGTCCTTTTTGGCAAGAGATTTGAAGCTGATACGTTCGATCTTCCAGTTTGGAGACTTCCGTCTGCAAAGACTTCCACGTCAATATTAAGAAAAGGGTCATATGCTTTGTAAAACAAGGACACTATAACCATTACAGACTGGATCCGGTCTCAAATACTGAATATCCTTGTTAGTCAACAGGGGATTGATTTTCATACACTTGGTTGGACTTATTAGCTAGCAGAGTAAGCATGTCTATAGTCATTGATCTTTGAATCGAAGAGGGATCAATTGTAGTTGATCTACACCCTCCTGCTTTAAATTGAGTAAAAAACTCATACAATGGGATAAAGTACGTTTTGATCTACAATGTCCGAGTTGAAACTTTTAGCATGTTACAAGACATTGTTCCTTTATGGTCATATGATCAAGCAATATGCAAGCAAAATTGGACAAAATCCGATTTAATGAGGACCACTTATTTGAGATTGAGTAAAGATGACAGAATCTCCCCATGTCCTCCTAATAGATGAGAGGTCTCTATGTCTATACATGACAAACTAAATTCCAAGGCTTACTTGGCAGATTTTACCTGATTTTGTACAAGATACTTTCCTAGAAACTACAAGTGATGCAAATTTAATTTAATTTAACTTATATATACATAACTTTATCTTATCAAACTTCTTAGACACAACCATACTTATTTGGTTAGAAAATGGTATTCAAGAAGTGGCCATTTTGTACACGGATAATTCTTTGTAAAGCTTTTATCAACTTAACCTTGGTGCAACATTTCCACACCACCGTATAACATATTCTTCTTAGTAAGCATCAAATCATTTAAATTCATCCAAATTGTACTTAAAACCTCCTACAACCTTCACCTTTGAAAATAAAAGACAAATTCACTAAAATGTACCAAACTACTTGCATTTTGCTTCATAAGCATTTGTCAACATGCAACAATTCTTCATCATTTTCTCATGGTTTCTTGTGATGCCACAAAACTAATAGGATTGACTTTAGGTATAGCTACATTACTATGACTTTCTCTAAAATGTCATTCCTAAACATCTTGCATAGTTGTCTCCAATAAACTTGTTACATAGCAAAGCTATGTCATAACGAACAAGTTGGGACTCGTAGTGGTAAGATCATAAGATTAAGATCATAAGATTAAGATCATAAGATTAAGATCATAAGATTAAGATCATAAGATTAAGATCATAAGATTAAGATCATAAGATTAAGATCATAAGATTAGAAAATTTTGAGTATAACAAGCACAAAGCTCACTGCTGCTCCAAGTGTCGATTCTGTGTATCCCTTCCTTAGCATCCTGAGCACTAGGGTTCCCGGTACACTCACCTTGAGAATCAGTTTCTGATCCACCCCCTCAGACAAACTTTGCGCATCCCCTACCGAGACCGCATCGTCCGCCGTCGAAGCAAGCGCGGCGACGTTCTCCGTGGCGGGCACCGCGTCCCCGCAAGCTCCCTCTCCACCTTCACAAACCATTGCAGCGGAAGCAGCTCCATGCTGGTGGTCTTCCGATTCTGAGAATCTCGACGCGCCGGACTCTTCCTTTATAGCCAAATTCGTTTGACTCGTAGGACACTCGCTCTCCATTTCCGCAATCTCCAACTCAATGTCCTCGATCTGCTGCTGGAGCTCTTTCACGTGCTCGATCGCGTCCCCCACGATGGAGGCTTTGTCCATCTGCACAGGGAGGAGGCACGGTGGGACAGTTTAATACGTAAGTCTGTGTTTATCGACAAGCACTTGCAGTTGGAAGGAACTCTTCCTGGTGATAATAGTGAACTAAGGATCTCTTAATGACTCTCTGAAATGGGTTGAAATGAATTAAACGTCAATTTTGTTAAGTTGGCGATATTCCACAACCAAAAACTGTGAACAAGATAGGACATGTATGGCTTCAATCTGAATAGTGCCGATGTAAAGGAATATCAACAATTTACTGAAATTGACATTATTATTTTATGGTAATTTGATTATTCTACAATCTATGGACTTTGAAATAGTTGGAGTACCTTACATGAAGGTCAGATTCAGCATAAACTGAGTATTTTTTGTGAAAAAGTGCCACATGCATCTTGTGATTGGTATGAGGTGACATGGACCTCGGACAGTGTGACGTCGAAATTTCGGCAGCTAAATACCCAATCAGACCTTCACATCCAGTGTCCATTATCGTAGGAGATAGGTAGTGGTAAGATACACTATTTGTAAGGGTACAATACACCTAGTAAGTCTGGACATATTCTATGTTATGTAGTTAGGTTGTACATTAAGAAGCTCAGTGGGTGAAGGTATAGGTATATAGTTGAGTTGAACATATGACTCAATAATTCTCAACATCTCTCTTCTGTGGGTTGGGTGGTGAGTTCCACTCTCACATCAATACTTTTTATTTAAACTGGACTCATATGCAGATTCAATTCATGATAATTCACTATAGCAAATATAGAAAATGACGGCCTAGTGTCACTTGGGACAGTTCACATGCACTACTGAAAATTCGTTGCTTCCTAAACAGTCTAGTAATCAAGTCAGACGAAAATTGCTGATTAGGTAGAAAGGGGACCTCGGAAGACTAAACCGTAACAAACCAACAGGCAAACTCTTAATCCTAAATGAGTTTCTTAAGCAAGTGTCTCCTGCTTACGTTTCAACTCCGCAGGCAATTTGTGAATCTCATTACGTTTCAACCTCACTCTAAAACATGGAGTAAGTTGGGGTGAGCTGAAACAAAAACACATTGGAGGAAACACATGTTGATAGATGTTTTAAGGAGGAGACCCTTTTAGATTCCAACTTAAAAAATTCATAACTAATTCAGTAAGAGTCCAAAAAATATGAATCAAAGAGGATTAGGTGTGGCCTTCCACTTGTCTTTTCTAGGAAAAGACACTGAAAAAAAAAAGATATAATGACACTAGTAGAAACATGGTCCGAGTAAACTTAGCTTTAAGACTCACATGATTTCAAATTCAACCTCGTCTACAATGACCATGTTTCTACTAATGTGAGGTGTGCAAGGTCTCTGAATTCAGATAAGAGCTTAGAAGGACACTTAATGGACAGTCACCTTAAAATTGTATGTGCGTGTACATTACCCGGGAAATGCTCTCCCAGGCGCCCAGTATTACAATACGAAGATTTCAATGTCGTACGAATGCAGTAAACATCACGCCACTTGTGCATATATCCCAAAGCATTAAATTCTAGATTATCACAAAAGCCGTGCTTCCAGCTCTTAAAACGTAATCAGTGCAGAGTAAAACAGATCTTACCTTACTAATTTTGGGAACCAATGCTCTCAGAGAGTAGAGTCCATCGTTCAATTTCTTCCGCCTCTTCCGCTCCGAAACTAAATTCTTCGACACTGTAAAATTCTTGTTATTGTTATTCCGTGACTGCGACCTCCCTCTTCCACTTCTTAAAGACTCCACGTCCACCACATCCTCGCTGGACATCGACCCCGTCCGCTTGAGCTCATCCACATCCGGAGACCTGGCCTGCCTGAGCTCCAACTCAGGCGCATGATCCTCAGACATCGCATGATCCGAAGGCGATGCCGAAGCATTTCGATCATGCTTGAAACCAGCGGCATGCCTTCCTTGCAAATTACTATCTGGATGAACCTTGTCATGCACGTCTATCCACTGTCGACTTGACTCCGCTTGGGAAATCTCTTGATACAACCGTGACATTATAAACTGTTTGCTCCGAGCATCAGTGTTTTTGGGAGGAGCCACAGGAATCGAGGGGGACAGCTTGGGAGCCAGATCCTGGTCTCGTCTCAACCAAAGCTGGGAATGGTCAAGAGTACTACTGTCCGAGGTCCATTTTCGCTTCGTCTCCACGTCCGGGACTTCATGAAAATTCGATCTCCCAGGCTCCTGAATTCCAAGTCCTTTACGTCTGGACATGAGACTAGTATTCGTAGTTGTGTTGAAATTACCCAAGGCTGGATGGCACATAATTGCATCTTGCATCTTCATCGAAGTAGTACACGTGCTGTGGAGTGGCTGAAGCATCTGCTGTGAAGAGGAGGATGTTGATGGGGGCTCAGTAGTACCTACCGGCATTGGGCCACCACGATACATGTCAATGGTACCAGCAGCTGAGGAAGATCTCTCGTCTCTACCCCATCGGTCCAAATTTTCTGGAAGGATTCAGATGTGTGGGGTATGGTCTTCCTCCATACGTCTAGAGAAAGACCTGTGTCCAGAATAGGGTTAGGCAACGTGATGCCAATTAAAACAGATTCTTACATACATTGACTATTCACAACGAGAAAGGTTCGAACTCCTGGCGTAGCTCTCTGAAGCAATGCCACACCGGGAACAATGCTGCCATTCTTGCAATAAGAGATGCAATCATGTACCCTAACATCATCAACAACCCGGGAAAAGAAAGAAAAATCTGTCGAAACCACCAAGAAAACGTAGCATTGACCTAAGTAAGGCGTGGTTACAGACACCCTCAATTGAAACCTCTGTCATCATACCTCCTACTTTTTTCACCATGACATAGTTTGAATGTGTGACAAGTGTTCTACATTTTGGTGTGTGCAAAACATTCTAGAATGTCATTTAGAGACGGTAATAATAACGAGGATTGAGTGACTCTGTTAATGAGGCTATAGTCAGTTGATGATTATTTCATGCTGATCGACAGACATATACAGGGACGAATAATCTAATCGATGAATTCGAGGCAAACAATCTCTAACGTTCACTTCAACACCACTGCATTTCTCGCTCTGATCCAGCACAGACCAATCGAATCACAAAATGAAAATTACAAAGAGAATGTGAATACGACAAGTACCAAACTAGACCCCACGATTGTCTAGTTCAAAAATAAGAAACGCCAGTCGTCCCTCAACCCTAAATTGCAGTTCAGGCCCAGTGAATTTTCACCATGAGCTCAATTCGACCTAACTAGACCTACCGTTATAACATCTCGCCCACCGCTCCCCACATTCATGAGAGAGGCTCTAACTTCAAGGGCTTCAATTAAGACAATATCGTCAAAATAGCCAAAATGGCGTGTTTCTAGGACAATACGGGTATACTAGTTACAATGGCTTGGGTTAGCCCAAAAATGGTCATACGGAGTATTCGTTAAAATGGCGTGTTTCCGAGTGCCAAATTGTGACGTTCTAGTGTCCAGATCCCTGGCAAAGACCTAACGTTTCAGTTGGGCGACGGACACTGCACCAATTCCACTGAAATTTGCCATTGCAAAGCCGATGAGGCTCATCAAAATGGCAGCATTTTGCACCAATTCCTAGCTGTGGTCAACGCTAACTCCGCGGAAGCCACGATCAGCAACGGAATCTCCTCCTCAAGCTCGCAACTCCAAACAATGCAGTATGTTCCCAAAACGACTTCTACGTCCACCCTAACATCCCTCTTTCACGCAAAACCCCACACATTCGATCATCCATCCGATTACCTGAATCCTCTGATTCTCAAATTACAACAGCTTTCCAGAGACGCTCAAATCAGGAAGCCCGCATGCCTATTTTCATTTCGACCAAGAACTCTGGCAGCGCAACACTCTCATACAGCAGGAAGCAAAAACCAAACCTCGGTATCCTCAAACCAAAGCTACGAAACTAAAACCGCAACAGCAACGCACCTCCAACGAAAACCGCTTGCAAATCATGTCACCACCACTGGCCAGCCTTCCGTGAAGATCCCAAACTGCACTAGGAGATGGGAAGCATATCAGGAAATGCTCTTGAAGCCAATCAGGAAATGCCGTAAACATGCCCGCGCGCAGCAAGCGCGCAGCAAGAAGCTGATGGAATGAAGGCGGAGGGAGCAAGGCTCACCGAGGCTCACCGAAAAGTAAAAGACGGAAACTTGATGGAAAAGGCGGGTGGCTTCCTTAACTTTTTCGCCGTCTCCCGCTCCGGAGACGGTAGAAGACGACAAACGCTACAGCCGAAAGGAGCGGGCATTAAAATATTCCCTTCATGAAGACTCGTGATGTGAGCATCACGTACGCGAGATCGGGGCCGTTCGTGTGGACTGAATGGACGGTCAGATGGAAAGTCTACGCCTAGGTCGGTGAGTCTAGAGAACGTGGGTCTCTCTGGGAACGGGAGGTAGCGTACGCTAGGCTCGACTGTACTGTACTAGGGGGAATGTGGCTTAGTTGGGCAAGGAGGGACAGATGACTACAGTAGACTTGATCCTCTCTACAGTAGCTGCTACAGTAGTGGCGGACTTCGAGTTCCTCTCCGGCTTCCTATTATTTTTTCCGAAGACCTTCGGGTGGCATCCTTGGATGGAATCCGGCCAGGCTACAATGGTGGCGGACTTCGAGTCCCTCCGAAGACCTCCGGGTGGCATACTTGCATGGAATCGTAGCTACTACAGTGTTGGCAGACTTCCTCTCCGGTGCTCCGAAGACCTCCGGGTGGCATGGAATCCTTCCTTCCATGCAGGCGTGTTGGTTGACAACTCTGCCCTGGAGGATGTTGTTCAAGTTTGGTATGTGCCACCCAAGCGGCCCAGCATTCCCGAATGGCAACAGTAGTGTCCTCAATTTGGTGACGTACGGGGACACTGTCGCCAACGGCAGGGCCGATCCGCCGATCGGAAGAATTCCTCTGCAGAAATCGATGCGACTGTGCAGCCCCAGCTTCCAACCCTGGAAGGACGGGCCCACTGAGACGCACTGATTTGATTTCACTGTCCATCACGCTGTTTGATGCCATTTTGCAAATAGACATTAATTGAAAAAAATTCATATTTATTTTTCAGAGATGAAGTCATAATAGGTCTTCTGCAAGCCCTAAAATTTTCAAATTTCGAGGATGAAATTTGAAATTACTGTGATTTTTTAAAGGGAAAAATGGAAAAAATTCATATCAAACACATCACGTGTTCAAAAAATCTGAATTTTTCACCATAGATGTATATCATGGTGTATAACATCACGATAAAAAACAAAAGGTATTGTGTCATTCTAAAATTAGAAAACCAACAAACCATGGTTATTGGCCCAAAGTTCATACCGGTATTACTATTGAAATTTATGAATTTTGATCATTATTCAATTAAACTATTGAAATTTATGAATTTTTCAAGATTTCCAATTAGAGGAGAAACGAAGCTTGATAAGCTTCATTTCATTTGTTGGACTCAAATCCAAAACACATCAATTTTATGGCTAAAATTCACATCAAGAGTAAATAATAAGAAATGGCCAAAATACAAGATCTATATGTATGATAGAGAATCTTTCTATATAAGAGAGAATTGCATATGTTCATCCTTGGAATTTTGTGTGAAAGGGGGAAGTCTTGCACAATACTTTGATCTCCAATAAGTGCCCTAGTGTTTTTTTAAGCAATAATACCAAAAATGATGATTTCCATAGCGATTAATCCAACAATCCAGAGTTAAGTATCTCCTTCTTTAGTAAGCCAATAATACCATAATAAGGAATTTACAATCCTATTCACTGAAAATGTACTCAAACGACTTCAGAAAAGAATGGATGGAGTTTTTTTTCCATCCTACAATCTTAGATGAAGTCATCTAAAGGGACATTTAGTGTCTACAACAACGTTATAGGGTTAAGGAACTGAGTAAGGTAGACATTCAAGCTTAAATATCCCCTCCCCCATTTGCAATCTACATATCTTGAAGCCAATTCTAATAGGAGCACATTTTTTTCAAGGGTGTGTGCTTGTTTTATGAATCAAACACAAGTGGAATTATAATTTTTTGATTAAAATTGTAATTTTTGTGAATTTCTTGCAGTGGGCTGCCCTGAAGTTACAAAATTGCCCATAAGTGGAATTATAAACGTTCTATCAACAGTCCATAACCATCCATCCATGTATCTCATTAGATGAGATTTGGGGGTCTTGGAGGGCTCCAAGTTCCCTTGCTGTCTACTGCGTTTCCAGACTACGGAAACGCAACAACAGCAGCTGACTGACGTGGCACAGCAACTGCCACGTCATTTTTTGAAATAAAAAATAAAAAATTTGCTTAAAATGATATTTTGGTAAAAAAAATTATTTATTTTTTATTTTTTTGAAAAAAAAATTTCTAACACACTCGTACCAGCATTCACTGAATCTGGGCAGATCAGGGAACGGGCCTGAAACAGCCCTCCAAGACCCCCAAATATCATCTAATGATTAGCACATAAATATTGGCCAATGAAAGATTGACACATTATCCTTTGTGGCATTAATGTTCAACCCTAATTTAATTAATTATGGAGAAATCCACAAATTATAGGCATTTTTTGTAATTGAAAATGTATTGGCTAGCAGCCGATATTTATCTATTTTTTTATTTATTTTTAAATCTTATTTGATGCAAAATGATGATTTTGATCCATCTAAACTCAATAGTCTATATTTGGACTATATATTTTTTTTCATATTTTCATCATTTACCTGAAAATGCGATGTTATTTCTACATTGGAAAATAGTCCATAATTAATTAAGTTGAATCACAAATAATTAAATTCAGATTTTGTCAAAAAAATGAATGCATTTGGATGGGTTTGGTGGCAGAATTGGGGCCAAAAGTACCCTAGCAAAAATAGATAGTTGGCAATTTTAGGCTAATTCACCTCAGATAAACACAAAACAATGGAAAGGAGTATGTAAAACTTACCACGGCCTGAGTGACCCCAATCTTATTATCGATCAGCACGGCCCCATTACCTAGTTTTCCTTCTTGGAATCAGTTGAAATCATAATGAGATTATGGTTTCCACATGATTTTGAATCGGGGAACCAGGGAAAAGCGGCAAACAGCCCCGGAGGCATAACATTGTTAACCAATGTTGGCGGGTTCCCTTTTGCTCCCTGCAGAAGTGGGAGCCCTCCAACATTGGAAGCTACACGCTACTGTACCCAACAGTATGGAGGCCAATCTTCAGTCGCCAACCAGCAAATACTAATGAAAAGCTAGCCAATGAGTTGGCTCCTACTTTAACTGAAGTTTTCAGCAAGCATCTCGGGAGGAATTGTGCCTGTTGTTAGAGGGAATAAATCTTGCCACTTAACAATGTTATGAGGGAAATCAAATTTTATCCCAAATTTTATCCTGTTGACAAACTCTAAACCAAAATCCAGGATAGCAAGTATCTGCCTGTGCATCAACACATCAACACCCAACTCAACAAATGATAAGGTAGGAGGTCCTAGAATGGAGCAGGCTCTAAAATGGAACAAGCTCTTGAGGCACATTTGGCACTCTTCAATGTACATGTGGTCTACATTTGAGGAGGTGGTCAGGTTTAGAGCCTCTCAAAAATGAGTTTTTTTGCAACTTCAAAAATTTGTAACTGATTCCAAGAAGGGTCAAAAAACATGAAACAACTTAGGTAGATGTCAACTCCATTTTTCCTTTCGATGAAAATTTATTGAAAAATGCTTCATGGAATTTAGCTTCCTCCAAACTGCAAATTAGCTGTTAGGTGGTCCATTTATGGACCTCCTACCTTATATGCACAGTGAGACAGACTAGCTTTGCCCTGGTGCACAACAACTTCACGAAGCTTATAACTTAGCAAAAGTTGATACGGTACTAAGAGCATCCCCACCAATTTGTTCTCTATCCCTAAACTTGAAGTCTCACAATAGTCAACCTTGACTTTGTACAGATGAGACCTCACGAGTTCTGTAAACGAGCCTCTGGATACAAGATTCGGTGAGAGTTTTACAGAATTCTGTATAATTTGCGGATACAGGATTTAGAAAAAGGTTGGTTTGGTGAACTTTCTGTATCTCTATCTGCATTTCAGGTCCTCTCCCTAAAATTTTAGGGAAATAGAACTCCCTGGTGGGGATGCTCTAACCTTATTATTTTGGATCAAAAATTGATCTGCTCTCACCAACAGCTATGGCTGAAATCGGAATCCCGTGTAATTTTTCATAACAAAATCAGTGAAATGCTTGTAATGAATCAGTCGTGTCCTTTCCTGTCCTGTACATCAGATTGGGTTTCCTAATATGAGCTACATTATTTTTATTTTCCATTTTCATCATCTCCACTGATTTTGTTATGAAAACTTTTGTTTCACGAAGAGTGACTCTGAATGGCTTGGGCGGGCCGAGCGAGGGTCAATTCACCCCGGCCAGGCAGTTCAGAGTCACTGTTTGTGAAACAAAGGGCCTCCGATTGCAAATATGAATTCAAAATTTGCAAATTTTATCATGTGTGGCAAATTAAAAAATTTCAGGTTTTTCCTTGATGGCCGAACGAGGGGGCGGTTCACCCCGGCCAATTGTCTGTGAAGTATCATTTTTTTATCCAGCTTTGTGTTGATTACAGTACTGCATTGTAGTACCTATTCATTTGTGAAAAACAAGATTGGCAATAGATAACTTGATACGGTTTAATTTCAAAAGTGAAATGAAATTCTTGATGATTTGTTCATCTTCATCACAAAACAGTAATTAACAAGCCTCTTGCAGAAGCTATTTTGGCCCCCTACAATGATTCCAAAATTGGCTAAATTTTGGTTGATTTTTGCTTAACCCTTGAAGTCCCATTGTCCCTTGGGGGACAAATTGGATTTTGGATAGGTTCCAGTGACCTCAATATTTTTTGAATTTTTATGAAACTTCCTCATAAGATAGAAAAATTGATTAGCTATGTGGGAATATAGTTTTTATTTCAATTGGTGACCAGGAGCAAAAGTTATACCACAAAAAGCTTAGAATTAAACTCGGTGAGCAGCACAAAAAAAACTGCAAAAAGTAAAAATAAAGTAAAAATAAATAAATTTCTAAAATATTATGTTTTTGTCTACATGGGAAGCTTTGTGTCATTCTATTTGGACTAATAATGAAAAAGTTATGGATAATCTTGTTTTTCAGGCAATTAGAGCATCTCTTTGAAAAAATAACTTATAGGATTCATTTATGAATGCAATTTTCACAATTTTTCAAAAAAAATTGTTTGACAAGGTTGTGTTTGCTTGCTAAAACAATCTCACCATTACAATTATTGTGTTTAAATCCCATCTTAGAGTTATTAACGATTTAGTTTTTTTTTCAATCTTAGACCTACTTCTACTTATCATTTTTTTAAATAATGAAATCAAGTGTGTGTTTTCTGAAAAAAAATTTGTAGATTTTCAATTCAATTCTTCAACATATATTAATTTTTTAATTCAAAGTCTGTAGTTCAAAATTTTTCCACAAATGGGAGTCAAGGTCATCTGATATCATGCTGATGCATATCAATCTTGATATCTTCCAATCTATACGGTCAAACTTCATGAAATTTTTACTACATGGTTTCAAACAATTGAAGTACAAGATCCTACAATTAGATTCTAAAAAAAATGCTATTTTTTGTTTTCTTGGGTGAATGCAACAAAAATGGTAGTTTTGAGTAGTTTTTGACAGAAAAATGGCCTTGGGACTTTCGGGGTTAATTTTTTCATGCCCTCAGTGTAAATTCAAAAAAAAAACTTCCAAAAATGAACATTGGCTAAAAACCCTGAAATCATACTAAGATCACCCCCATCCCCCACACCCCACACCCCACCCATTTTATCCCTGGAAAAATGCAGGAACATTTTATTTGCAGTGCATGATAAAATTTGCAAATTTTGAGTTCATATTTGCAATCAAAGGCCCCTAGTTAGTTAGGAAGGTGTTAACAATTGAACAAAGCTACACGAAATTGGTGGTCTTTTTTTTACATTTACCTGTAGCTTTACCTCCGCAAGAGTCTCCATTAGAGAAAATTTCAGTCCTTTGGAGTACCCTGAAATTTGATTTTTTGGGGCTAAAAATTTCATTTTCCCCCTATTTTTGCGCAGTTGCAATTGCAATGACAATGGCACAGGAACCCAGTTTTACAAGTTAAAAATTCATTAAAATAGATCAAATCATTAATTTATTAAAAAATAAAAAAATAAAAAAATAAAAACACAAGCAAAATCTAATTGTTTCATTGAGCAGTCAGCTTGGTTGACTGCTCACCGGGAGACTTTTTCAAATTGACAAGCCAAGCTTGGAAATAGCTTGGCATGTCAATCTAGAATAGCCCTCCAAAGGGCTGATATTTTCTCTAATGGTTGCACTCATTAGATGAGATTCGGAGGTTTTAGAGGGCCCCGAGTAACCCTGTGTTCTGTTGCATTCCCAGACTACGAGAATGTAGCTGCAGCAGCTGGTTGACGTGGCACAGCGACTGCCACGTCATTTTTTGAATAAAAAATAAAAAATAAAAAAACTGCTTCAAATGATATTTTGGTAATTTATTTTTATTTTTTATTTTTGAAAAAAAAAATTCTGATACACCCGTACCGGCGTTCCTTGAATCTAGCCAGATCGGGGAACAGGCCTGAAACGGCCCTCCAAGACCCCCGAATCTCATCTAATGTCACAGCTTGTATGGCAACACCGTGGAGAATGAATATTGAGATTTGATAAGGAAAAACAGGAGCCAACGGGGAACCAACCTAGGTGAACAAGCTGTGATCACCCTTAAATGGTTGACCATTGAGAATGGATAATAGAGATGGACGGAGATACTTGGAGGTCAACCCTACGCCGCCACGACTTCAATCTCCATTGTTCATCGCTTGCGCACTTCCAAACAAAAATAACTGCCTCCAAACAAAAATTCCTCATAACTTTTGGCACATTGATCAAATTGGAATGATTCAAAGCTTTCCACGTATATATAACTCTAGAAAACTAATTTTAAATTTTTGTTTTTAAAAAAAAGTTTTTTTTTTTATCTGCCCGAACTGCCCATTTACAAAAAAAAATAACATATTAGGACATAAGTAAGATCAAAGAACTATACCCTAGTAACTCCAACTTGTATTTTCAAATGTCATGAAATTTGGTGCATATGAAAAATATTCCTGGCCCCCATCTTCTACTAAAATTTGGGCCAAGAATATGGAAATCTCTAGTCGTACGTACCTGCCCGAAATTTCTATGTAGCCAAAAAACGCATGTTGGTCCTTTAGGGGTTAAAAAACTAAGAGTATTCATTGGAAATCAAATTATTGTGGAAGATCTCTCTTTTTCACACAAAATTCTAATGATGAACATCTAGACTTCTTTCTTATATAAAAGGATTCTTTGTCATCCATTGGATACTTAGTCTCTACAATATACTTAATTAATCCCTAAAAATCTAAGGGATTTGGATAAAATACAAATGTGTTATAAAATATAAGTTATAAACTTTTTTGAAGTTTGGATTAAAATTATAATTTGAAGCACAAAAAGTAGAAAGTATCCCTACAGTCAAAATTATAAAATTATTTTTAGATTCTCTTCAAATGAATTTTGAAGATATATCTTCAAAAATTCACCAGAAATATAATTTTTATATTTAGCATTTGAATTTGTTTTTAATTGGTCAAAATTGTGGATTCTATTGATTTGTGAAAAAAATGCATAAGATCTAGTAATGTGAACACCAACACTTTTCCCAAATAGTAAAGTTTCAACACTAGGCAATTCTAAACACATTTTTCTATTTCTCTTATAATTTTTGTTTGACCATAGCAATTTGAGTTTTGAGTATAAATATTGAAAGGTAACCCAATCTTTCAAATTTCAAAAAACTAAAAAAATTCAAAAAAACTCTTTTTTGCCCAAAAATTATGCCCAAAGTTGGGCACCGACCAAAAAATGGTCGCTTGGGTGCTTATGGATTAAAAGTAGCAACATTTAAACCCAAAACATTGGGCTAGTCACAATAAAAAACATCCTTTTGGGTTACTGTGTGAATCATTTGCTTAACCCCTAAAGGACCAGGGAACCTACTTTGGGCTTTTTGAGAACTTGGACAGCCTTTGTTGACTTCATAATTTTGAATTGTTGCATTAAAATTGTAGGATGGATGCTAATCATCATAATCTATAGGTGAGGCTTTGTTTCATGTCATTCCAATAAATATTGCAAAAGTTAGAAGAGTTTTTTCAATTTCAATGTCAGAACGAGCAACAAAAAATATATTTAAAAAAAATATTATAAATTTTTGGAATTTTATAGATTGATACCTATTCAAAAAAAATTGAACCATTCAATTCCAAAGAATGAGGTAAAAGTTATAAGGAGTTTTATTTTGCAGGCAATGAAGGTAGAAAAAATATATAAAGTTGTCTTTTGCTTTCAATTTTGAAGATTTTCAAATAAAAATGAAAATAAAAAATACTCATTGTTTATTAGAACATTCTCACAATTGAAATTAACAATCCTCAAATTCTTCCAAAAGTTATTAGCATACTAGTTTTATCTTTCATTTAATAGCACCTTCTACTTTACAATTTTTTTTTAAATGAATATGAAAGTTTTTTTGGTAAAAATATCTTTATCTATATATCTATAATTTTAATTTTAATTTAATTTTAAAAAAATTCAACCCATTTTCCAATATATTGACTAAAATGCACAAGTTATAGAACATACGTGTTTTATTCTAAAAACGTTCAAAGACAAAAGTTCACCTTTTAGAAGGGCTATAAAAGCCTACTTTTTGAAGTTTAGGTACATTGAACTTGCAATTGTTGGAGATAATCATTCTAAGATTTTGGAACAATGTACTTGAGCAAGTTAACCAAAGGATCCTATGGTTGAATTTAGTAAAATATAAATATCAATGAAGTTATTGACCTTGCTTTGGGGACAAGTATTTTTAAGCAATTTTGGGTATCTAAACATGTTGGTCCTTTAGGATTAACCCCTAAAGGACCAAGGCCCTTTTCCTGCCAAAAAACACTCAAAACTGCCATTTCTATAGTAAAAAGTTAAAAAAATGTGTTTTTTTTCACATTTAACCGTAGTATCTTACACCTAACTAGTATAAGAGTGTGTGGAAAAAATTTCAGAATTTTTGATCGCACAGATTGCAAGATATCTGCATTTAAAGTGAAAAAAACAAGTTTTTCAGCACATTGCGGGACTAGATTTTTTGACTTTGAACATTTTTAACTTAAAACTTTTGCACTACAGAGTTTTGAGCTTTAAATGTTTGTAGTGGGGAATTGAGTTGAGAGTCTAGGAAAAAAAAAAAAGTTCACAAAAACTTAATTATCATCCTTTAAAAATTTGTTAAATAGAAGTAGATACGAGATAGAAGGAAAATCTAAAATATTCATATATTTTGAATGGAAGTAAAATGCACTAATCCCAATGGTGAGATTTTTCTAACAAGTAATATAAACCATAGAAAAAAAAAATGAAAAATTTGAAAAATTGCATTCAGAAATGCATCCTAGAAGTTATTTTTTTCAAGAAGATGCTCTAATTGCCCGAAAAACAAGAATGTCCATAACTTTCTCATAACAAATCCAAATGAAATGAATCAAAGCTTTCCAAATAGGCAAAAATATAATCTATGAGAAAAAAAATATTAAAAAATAAAATTCAAATTTTTGTCCATTTTTTTTTTGCTGCCTGGGCTGCCTGCCGTCCCCTATTTCGAGCTTATTTGGTCATAACTTTTGTTCCTGGGCACCGATTGTGAAAAAAATTATATTCCCACAAAGCTAATCAGATTTTCTACCTCCAAAAAAAGTTTCAAAAAATCCAAAGAAAATTTCAGCTCATAGGTACCTGCCCAAAAACGCATTTGTCCCCCGAAGGGACAACGGTCCTTTAGGGGTTAAAGAAACTCAAGAGCACTTATTAGTGGTCAAACTAATATACAAGACCTCTCCTTTTCACACAAAACAATTAGAATGAACATTTGCACTTCTATCCTATCTAGAAGGATTTTCTATCATCCATGGGCGCTTAGGGCATGTAACTTTCTTGTAGGGTTAAGGCAGAGACATTTTTTCAAATCCCACTCCCTCAAAGATTGAATGACCAAAAAGATTTGATGAAGCTATTAGTAAACTCAAGAGAAATGTAATCCAAGTGATTTTGTGATTATTCTATTGGTACTCTAGTAATATTTCACAAGTTTTCAAAGTTGTAAATATAAAGAAAAACTATACTTAATTAACACTAGACTAACCTTGAATGAATACCTTTTGAGCACAAACTGTCTCAACTTTCCTTGATTGCTTCAAAAACTCTTCACTTCTCATTGATTGCTCTTTGAAAAGTTGTTGTAGTTTACCTAAAGTCTTGAAAGTGTTTATTTCAAGCCATTTTTTAGGTGTGAAATGAGCGGAATATGTCTTGTTTAGGTGTTGCTACATTATTGGATTGTTTGTCATTTCATCAATTGCTTCACATCGCTAGGTAAAACAATATCTTAAATCATTCACTAAACTTGATGTACGTACAAGTAGCAATTCAACAAACTTTTCTTTGGCAAAATTTGAAGGGTGGACAAAATCAAATCGTTACTTCTACCTCATTCATATCCAAATTGTCCTTCTTCAATCCACGATTTTGACTCTCAAATGTTACAGTGTAGTCAGTCCTTCATGCTAAATTCAATTCATTTTCAAAAACTGTGACATATAAGGGGGAATATAAGTATTATTGAACATAAGTTTTCATGTTGTTTTTTTGTTTTCTTGGTGGTAGAATGACACGTGCCACGGGATGCACTTGTTGTTAAATGAATGGAAACTTTGGGAAGTGTTTGTTTAACCTATAAAATCATCTATTATTAAAGAAAATCATCTAAATATTATTGAGTTTAATATATTACTAGTATGACTTGTACCATTGCCATAGTATAATAAAATAAAAAGGAAATGAGATTTCTAATTTTTTTAGTTTATAAAACTTCAAACTTCAAAAAATCTTTTTTTGTCATGAGCAAGATTGCTACAAAACAAAGTCCGTGCACCCCTCCTCTCAAAAATCTTTCTAACGGCACCACAAACACAATTGAGTGATGCACAATCCAAAAGGTTTACAATTTAAGATAATTTGAGATCCAAAAATAATTCTAAAATCCATCATTTTCACATTGTATGTCCAAACACCAAAAAACAAAATGTGTGCACCGTCCTTATAGAGAGCTTTCTACCAATACCACAAATACAACCAGAGCACACGGTTTTGGAGATCTCATTGTAACAAACAGGAAACAAAACAAACAACCTAATTTAATGTATACATTTTAGAAGTACTTGACAGTTTCATTCATTTTAATAACCATTTTTAGTGCCAAATTGATATAGCTAGTGTTGAAATGAGACAAGGTTCTAAAAAAAGTTTTCCAAAATATTTGAATTTTCATCAATCAATCGATGTAATCATCATAGTGCCTAGTCCACAAAGGATTGAAGTAAGGACAATTTATGGCCATATTATAGAGTCCAACAAAAATCCCACATGCTATTTCCATAAGTAGCTTGAGTTGCTCTAAATGCTAGGAAATGTACTTTGTAAATCTCTAAGCAATCTAATTAAATTTAGTAAGAATAAAATAAATAATAATATCTCATAATACTAATATAATTAGTTCATACGGAGCATTCTTTCTTCTTTACATTGATATATTACACGTACAATTTTCTTTGACGTTTTAAAAAACAAACTAATATTGATGAAATGAAGTGCATTGTTCAAAATATCCATCATCCACTATTTGAATCCAAAAAATGAGTTATTTGAATACCGTACACATAAGTTATGAAGTATAAAAGTATTTATTTTAGATATTTTGAATTTGCTTCAGTTCTTTGATAAATACACATTGTTGTTATAAGAGGGATGTATATTAGTTCAACATTTGATTGGGTCATACTTCCATGTTCCTACCAATTTTGGGTGTCCGTAAGTTAAAAATAAATTGCTAAATGAACTTCTATACTAATTGCCCATTTTGAAATTTGAGGTTCTACTACATTAATATATATTCTTTTACTACCTTTAAAATTGTTAGCTTCTTGGCTTCTTCAATGATTATTATAGACAAACCTTTGTGGCTTTGTGTTAACACCATATGACCAAATTGCACCATTTCAAGATAATTTCCTACATTTGGTACCCCAAAATAGTCTTTTTTTGGTCACCGTTTTTCACATTTGCAAAAAATATGGATGTAATTGTCAAATATGAGTATAACAAAAAAGGTTATTTTGTAATTTAAAGATGGATGGTTCAATAACAAATTTGAGAGCAAAATATAATTAATTGTCTTCTTAGCACTCCTTCAAAAATCAAATGAAAAATTGTCTGTTTGGATGTGAGCTATGAATGAGGATGGATAAATTCAAAATTCCTTTGTTTCAAGTTCAATCTTAGAGCATCTCTACCCTTACTTGCCAAACTTGGCACACTCAAATTTTTTGTTTTTCAATGTGCTTTTGAAGTAGATTATTTTCATTGGCCACTGCCTAGATTTGAGTTTTCTTGGACATGTTCAAAGTACTTTGGGGTGCGCTAGCTTCCAGTGATAAAAATTTTAGAAAGCTGAGTTACAATTGGAGGGCAGTATTTGAAAGGTCCAAAACGTTGTGCAAGTAGTCAAAATTTACACTGGTAACCATGATTTGCAAACACCTCTATAATAGTCTATTGTCCAATGTCTAAATTTGAGGTTTCTTGGAAATATTCAAAGTACTTTGGATGTGCCTCTAATGATAGAAATTTCAAGTTCTAATTATAAAGTTAGAATTTATATTAGGAGGGGTGGTATATCCGATATTCCGGTCCATGAATAAATAACCAAAAGCTCAAACAGCCGCTACAATAAGTGAACTCCAGGAAAGCCGTCAAATGCCTTGTCTCTTTGTCCCTCCTTTCCCAAGCCACATTCCCCCTAGTCCAATATAGTTTGGCCTATCCTATCCTACTTCTTGTTCCTACGTTCTCTAGACTCGTCAACCTAGGAGTAGATTAGACCACCTATCTAACCATTGTCGTATTGCAAATGCAGACATTATGTAGATTATGTATATATATATATATATATATATATATATATATATATATATATATATATATATATATATATATATATATATATATATATATATATGATTTAGATAGATTTTAATATTTATTGCATTATAAAGAAGTTGACATCATTTGAGGTGGCTTCATCTCATTCAATATTCTTCTTTGTGTTTTATTTAGATTATACTATGTCGAACTAGAGGTTTTTTTTCTGAGTCTCAAGAAATTGGGGTTTTAGTTTTTTTTTACCTCTACTAGATATATGTAGATTTTAGTTTTTTATTCCGTAGATAGAGTGGATAGAGTGAAGTTAGAGATAAGTTAAGATGGAGATTGAGTGGAAAAGTAAAAGATAGAGAGATAGAGTGAAGTTAGAGTGAAGTTAAGGTGGGAAAAAGGTGATTTTTTTTCATCTTCTCTCTCGTTGTGAGTTTAGGGGGGGATCCGAATGTTTGGTTGTTGTTGTGTTATGTTTTGAGAAGGGGGTTTTTTCAATGAAAATTGGAGGAGTTGTGTATTATGATGTTGTAATTGGAAGAGGTCTTTTCTTGCTTGAATTGAAGTTGTGAGTGGAGATTTGTGCTAGTTTGAGTGGAGGAAGGTCTGCTGCCTCCCAATTGAAGGGGCTAAGACTTTGACCAACCATAGAAGACGGACAGATTTTTATTTTGTAATGAAATTTTGAGAAGTTGTAGGGAATTTTGTTAGCTTTTCAAATAGCTATCATTTGTTGTATTTGGAGCATTTATGAGTGAGTTGTGAGTGTTGAAGTGAAAGAGGGTCTGCTACCTCCCAATTGAAGGGGCTGAGACTTTGACCAACCATAGAAGACGGACAGATTTTTATTTTGCAATAAAATTTTGAGAAGTTGTAAAGAATTCTGTTAGCTTTTCAAATAGATATCATTTGTTGTATTTGGAGCATTTATGAGTGATTTGTGAGTGTTGAAGTGAAGGAGGGTCTGCTGCCCTCACTTTTAGAGGCCGAAACTTTGGGCAATCATAGATATTGGAGAGAGTATTTGAATGAATTGAAATTTGGTGAAAGTATAGAAAATTGTATTAGCTTTACAAAGAGCTATCACTCATTCTATTTGGAGTTGTGGAGCATTGGTGGCGTTCATTCAAAGTTTGGCTTTGAAATTGAAGTTGGAGTAAAGATTTGAAGTTGGAGTTGGAGGAGAATTTGTGTGTTGTGGCTTGTGGCTTGTCTTTTATTGTAAACTTTTGTTGTTGCGGGCAGCTTGGATTAAACCAATGCTTAGCCTCGTTTTGTGTTTGTGAAGACGGTGGGATTTAATCACCCACATGGTCGAATCTGTTTGTTCTCACGGTGAAAGCTAAAGCCTAGTTAGAGCTGGTCACCGGGAGTTTGAAGTTTAGTAGCCCATCATCCGGATGGCATCTCGTGTTATGCCGTCCCGTTTTATCTGTCCGAGGCCCGTGGTTCTTATTATCTACCTGACCGAATCCTGACCCGTTTAGAGCCAACACAGGATAGGCCAACGGGGAGGAGTTTGAAGGCCAAAGAACGAAGAGAAGATTGAAGACTAGAAGACTTGAAGATTATTTGAAGTCAATGACTAACTAGTTCCAGTTACAGCCAGATACTTTGCGTATTCCCAAAGCGCGCTCCTCTCAACACGACACCGTCCATCCAATCCACATAAACGGCCCTATGTGATGCTCACATCAGGAGTCTTGATGAAGGGAATATTTTCATGCTTGCTTCTTCTAACTCTATTGTAGCATTTGTCATCTTCTTACTGCCTTCGGAGTAGGAGACAATGAAAAAACAACAGAAACTAGCATATCCTTTTTGTCAAGTTTTTGCCTAGAGTTCGGGAGAATTGCCGGTTAGACCATCTCCACCGGGGCACATCACAATGCCCTTATCTAATATGTGAAGCTTTAGAGGCTCTCCAACAATTGCAGGTTACTTGTTTTGTCAACTCTAGGCCCAAGGAAAAAATTGCCACAACACACCAACTTCTAGTGCTTGGGGTGATTGACTTGTTACATGCTACTGGCAAAAAGGGCAGAGTTTCTTGTTGTTTACGAGGAAGGAGTGGTTAGCCAGTTACTTAATTTGCATTCCGTGAGCAATTGAACTTCTTTGAGCATATTTTAACCTAAAATTCAATTCATGCTAGGTCTGCAACGTCTCGGTTTTGGATTTTGGCACGCAGAATGAGCCAATCGGTGGAGGCCTAAAATTTCAGCGGGATCGGTTTGTCAGTCGAGACACGCCATAGACCATGTGGTGTACCTAATTTTTAGGCCACCGGTGGAGATGCTTTTAGTTCATTATTACATTAGAGCATCCTTCCAATTCTTCTCTATCTCTATCTCAATCTAGCCAGGATGAACTGACCCCTTCGCCACTTGTCCTCTCTTTTTTTACATCCTTTGGGTGCATGAAAAAAAAAGACCCCATATTCTATGCTTGATTAATTTACCTTGGACATCTTCCCTAGCTAATTTGGGGCCTCTGATTGCTAATATGAATTCAAAAGTTTCAAAATCTATAATGGATGGCAAATAAAAAATTCTAGTATTTTCCCTAGGGGATGAGTAAAGAGTTCAGTTCAGCCCTCAATCTTTTGATTCACCTTAAATTAAGTTATTTGTTCTGTTTATTTGATACATTGAGATCTAATTAAAAAATTATGATGCATCGGGTGGCATTTTTAGTACCATTGGAAAGCTCTATGCAAGGCAGGATGGACGAACTTTGTTTCATGGCATTTGCAACTACAATATAAAAGTTATTGAATTTCAGAGTTTTTAACCCCTAAAGGGCCGTTGTCTATTTGGGGGACAAATGCGTTTACTAGTAGGTACCTACAGGCTGAAATTTTGTTGTGATTTTATTGCAAAACATTTTTTGAAGATAGAAAAACTAATAAGCTTTGTGGGAATACAATTTTTTCACAATCGGTGCCTGGGAAGAAAAATAATGACCAAATAAGCTTAAAACAGGGGACGGTGGGCAGCTTGGGTAGCAAAAAAAAATGGACAAAAATTTGAATTTTTTTTTTAATATTTTTTTCCACATAGAATATATTTTTGTCTATTTGGAAAGCTTTGATTCATCTCATTTGGATTTGTTATGAGAAAGTTATGGACATTCTTGTTTTTCGGACAGTTAGAGCATCTTTTTAAAAAAATAACTTCTAGGATGCATTTCTGAATGCAGTTTTTCAAAATTTTCATTTTTTTTTTTGCATGGTTTATATTACTTGCTAGAGCAATCTCACCATTGGGATTAGTGCATTTTAATTCCATCTAAAATATATGAATATTTTAGATTTTCCTTTTATCTCGTATCTATTTCTACTTAACAATTTTTTAAAGAATGATAATGAAATTTTTTTGAATTTTTTTTTCCTAGACTCTTAACTCAATTCCGCACTACAAAGATTTAAAGCTCTAAACTCTGTAGTGCAAAAATTTTAAGTTAAAAATGTTCAAAGTCAAAAAATCTAGTCTCGCAATGTGCTAAAAAACTTGTTTTTTTCACTTTAAACGCAGATATCTTGCAATTTGTGCGGTCAAAAATTCTGAAATTTTTTCCACACTCTCTCATACTAGTTAGGTGTAAGATCCTATGGTTAGATGTGAAAAAAACATTTTCCAATTTTTTTACTTTTTGCTATAGAAATGGCAGTTTTGAGTGTTTTTTGGCAGAAAAAGGGCCTCAGTCCTTTAGGGGTTAAGAATCACAAAATTGATTTAAATCATCTTCTATTTTGAAAAAACCATAACTTTCACATTGCATGTCCAAAAAAAACAAAACCTTTGTGCTCTTCTGTGTATAGAGCTTTCTATTTGTGCTAGTTTTGTAGTGCTTGGATCTATAGTGTGAAAATTATAGATTTTTGTAAATTAAAAAAATTAAATTAAGTTATCTTTTATTTTGAAAGAAATATAACTTTCACAAAATTCTACGAAATGCATGGAAATGCGTCCAAATGCCATGAAACAAAGCTCTTGCATTCCTTCATGCTCAATGCTTTTTATTCATATCAAAAGCAAACCTCACACCACAACCTCTCACACTATGATGTGAAAATTATTGAATTTCAAAGTTTTAACAAATTCAAAAATTTGAAATTTTTTTTTACTTTCATTTTTGTTGTTGTAGCAATGGTGCATGACACACTAGTCCATACTTTAGGTTGTTTGTTTTATTTGTTATATTGAGATCTCTTGGGCCATGCGTCCTTCGGTTGCATCTTGGCAGTGTCAAAAAGCGCTCAACAAGGAAAGGTGCACAAACTTTGTTTCATGGCATTTTGACTTACGGTAGAAGGCACAAGACACACCAGTGTGGAGGAAGAAAAAATAAATATGGGGATAGGGAATGCTCTTCTCCAAACATGTAGAAAAAGGTGATTTTAAGTTCCTTACATAATTTCTCCTATAGGAGATTGGTCCTTTAGTTCCCTAAATATTTAACACCTAAAGGCCCAAGGCCTTTTTTCTGCCAAAAACCACTCAAAACTGCCAATTCTATAGCAGAGTAAAAAATTTGAAAATTATTTTTTTTGCACATCTAACCATAGGATCTTAAACCTAACTAGTATGAAAATGTGTGGAAAAAATTTCAGAATTTTTGACTGCACAAATTGCAAGATATTTGTATTTAAAGTAAAAAAAATTAGTTTTTCAGCACATTGCGGAATTCCATTATTTGACTTTGAACCTTCTTAACTTAATTTTTTTCACTATAGGATTTTGAGCTACAATCTTTATAGTGGAGAACTGAATTGAGAGTCTAGAGAAAAAAAAATTCAAAAAAACTTAATTTCATACTTAAAAAAATTGTTCAGTAGAAATAGGTATGAGATAGAAGAAAATTCTAAATTATTAATATCTCTAAAATAGGATTAAAGTGCACATATTACACTGATCAGATAGTTCTAGTAAGCAAACAAAACAATGTGGAACCTTTTTTTTTGAAAATTATAAAAATTGCATTCAGAAATGAATCTTATAAGTTATTTTTCCCAAAAGATGCTCTAATTGCCCAAAAGCTGAGATTGTCCACAACTTTCTCATAACAAATCCAAATGGAATGAATGAAATCTTTTCATGTAGACAAAAATATATTGTACAAGAGAAAAAAAAAAACTGAATTTAAAAAAAAATGTTGCCTTCTTTCCTTTGTTCTGAGATTATTTGGGCATAACTTTTATTTCCGAGTATCAATTGAAAAAAAAATTCTCATGAAGCTAATCAATTTTTTCTATCTTCAAAAATAATATTTCAAAAAATCAGGACAAAAATTCAACTCGTAGGTACCTGCCCAAAATCCCATTTGTCTTCCAAAGGGACAATGGGCCTTTGGCGGTTAAGCATTAGAGAAAATTTCAGCCCCTTAGAGGACTGCTCCACAGCCCTCCGACGTACCCTGAAATTTATTTGTTTTTTTGCTCAAAAAATCATTTTTTTCCTATTTCCGCCCCGCTAAAACTACAGCAGCAGTGGCGCAGGAACCCAGAATTCCAAATAAAAATGATTAATTAATTAATTATTTTTTAATCTCAGAAAAAATTAAAAAAATTAAAAAAAAATTAAAAAAAAAATTAAAAAAAAAAATTCTGCAAAACTTGATTGCTTCAGCGAGCAGTCAAAGACTTTGACTACTCACCAAGAGCATTTTCGAAGTTGACAGGCCATGCAAAAAATAGCATGGCATGTCAACTTCGAATGGCTTTTCAAGGGGCTGAAATTTCCTCTAATGGGATGGAAAACATTAGTGGGGAGTTTTCTTCCTTATTTGGATGAATTTCATCTAGGTAGGGCTACGGAATGTCCATGATGGGCATGTTCTTAGCTGGTGCCTTTGGAAAAATAATTGATTGGAGTGTGAGAATGGAGGATTCAACATCGGAAAAAAAAAATAATAGGATTAATAACCAACTAGTATATAAAAACAAAAGGCAACTATGCAACCATGACTTTCATAAAAATTGCCAAATTTTAGCCACTTGCCATTTCGAATTCAAGGCTAATATCCAAGTTGCTAGACGCGGGTTTATTCTTGGACAAGGTGGGTATCACTTTAGGGTTGGTCGTGGCGTCCAGTCCTTCCTCTGTCGTTTGAATTTGCTCGATGTAATGAAATTTGGAGTTTAATTTCAAAATTGGCATATCTTTGAAAGAGGAGGATTGTATCCTTTATACATATGAAGTTGAAGGAAAAGTATCCAAATGACATGAGCCAACCAATGCCCTTGGAACCCCTCCCCCCCGCTACAGTAGACGTACCCAATACCAACTACCAATCTAATACCACCCAAATGGAGAGGTTGTCATTGGTTCTAGAGTGAGAATCTATGATAGTAGTACATACCTTAACTTCACAATAAGTGAAGTTGAGGCATGTACTACTTTTATAGATTCTCATTCTGTAATCAATGAAGGTCCTACATTTGGGTGGTATTAGGTCAGCGGTTGGTATTGGATACGTGTACCTTACAAAGAGGCGGGGAATTACTGGGGCAGCTCCGAAAACTTCCCAAAAGCTGTTTCTGCCTTTTAGTTCACATCAGTCGGTCAACACGAGACGGAGCACTGCACCCGGACACTGGACAAAGAACTGTTCGCCAAACTGTTCGCAAGATTGTTTCCATTCCTCACAAACAGACGATGTATCGCAGTTATGTCTGATCGGACTCTCGTGGATTTCAAGACTCTGGACTCAAGTTTGCAAGCAAGGACGTCAGTTACTGACTCCAAGACGGAGGTATGGGACTCGTACTGAATGCCCTAGCTTGCTTCCTGTGCTGTAATGTATCCCGAGCGTTGTTCTTGTATTCGGCGAATCTAAGCGTTGTTGCGAATTCCTAGCTCCTTGTACTCTGAACGTTGTTTTCAAATTGGCCAAAACGAAACCAGGCACTAGAGAATCTGTGGTAGTTGCAAGAAATACTTTCGTATATACAGTATCTCTTTATCTGTCCTTCCCTGAAACGACATTGTAGAATATGTTGCACACTATCATTGATTGTCGGACACTTGTCACACGTACAAAACCTGTCATTTGTCATTTTTATGAGACCCCAGGCAGTGAGATGAAAGATGTACGTCCTGGTGTAAGTTAATCAATCCGTGCAAAGAGGCTTGGGGCGAGCCTGTGCAAGGTAGCCCGGTTCAAGGCGGCTGGCCGGGTTGTAACAGAAGTAGCAATTCGGCCTTCGCTAGACGCCTTTTGCCTATCGTACGTACTAAGTTTGTTTTGGGAGTTTGTTTTGGGAGTTTGTTTTAAGGAGTGCCATTTTACCTCTTGTGACTGGAACGACCGAATTCTCCCCTGTTTAGCTGAGTCTGAGACTGATTTCGTTAGGATGAGGCCAACTCTAGAGTAATAGCCAACATTGTTGTGGTGAGAAGTGAAACCCAGTGTATGTTCAACCCTTATTGGAACTGTTGGTGGATGAAATCCATCCACATTCTCATCTAACTGTTTTCACTCTGCAGCCTATTAGTTTCGTGTTTCTTGTCGTTGGACTTCTGGTTGTTTGTTGCAGTTAGAGAGTACCCGCTGTGAGAGAAAGAATGTGTTAGACACATTGAGCTCTCAGGATTACTATAGGATTGTAAAACAACTCTGCACCATATGCGTTTCCAAGTAAAGATGAGCTTGTACTGTATCTCTGTATGTGCATTGTGTACAAGCTATGGTACTGGAATTAGCTTACTTCTAATAGGTTATGGGCCTTAAGCGTTTTATCTGCGTCTTATCATCTTCCCTATGCGGTTATGAGCGTTAGTTTTCTTGCAATCTCGATGATGTCATTCACTTCTTTTCGCGATGCATTTTTGCAAGCTCCGATCGAATCTCCTTCATCTCCACGGAGTTCAGTTTCTGTAAATCCTTTAGCACCTGTAAATTTCTCTATACCTCCTCCTGTAAATCTTTTCACTCGTCTTTTGGTTTCTACTCCTTCTGGTGGATCAGATCCAAAAGCTGGAGCGTAGTTAGCTGGAGTGTAGCTAGAGCTGGAGCGTGGATCTCAGAACATAGTTAGGCATTGTCAGGTAGTTAAGCAAGCGTTACTTTCAATTCTTTAGACTTGTCTATTAGTTTTCGATTTAGTATACTTTGTAGAGTGTTTTTAGAGACTTTCTTGATCTTCTTGATCTTCTTGATTTTCTTGTTTTTCTTCAATCCGTCCTCCATGGACTTGCACGATAAGATCCCTGTGAAAATGTTTGATGGCACACAGTTCTCCGTCTGGAAATACCACATGGAGATCGTTTTTGAAGCTAAGAAAGTGTTAAGAGTCGTCTCTGGTGTAGAAACACGCCCGATTCCTCTTAATCCTGTGATTGTCACCCCTGAGGAGCTGATTCAAATTGAAGCATGGGAGGAAAAGAACGCTAATGCTAGAATGTTTATTAGCAAGTCTATATCACAGAAGATTCTCGGTAAACTCATTAGCTGTACTACAGCAGCTTCAATGTGGAAAAAATTGTGTTCCTTACATCTTAGCAAGACTCCTGAAAGTGTTTTTACACTACAGGGCAAGTTCTTTGACTATAAAATGAAGCGTACAGATGATATTTCGTCTCATATCCAGAACATTAGTGAGATGGCGATGATTCTTGCAGATCTTGGCCACACTGTTCCCGATAAGATGATTATTTCAAAGATCATTTATAGCCTTCCACCTAGCTATAATAGTATCATCGCCGCTTGGTCAAACGTTTCTGAGGAAAATCAGACAGTAGATAATCTCGAAGAGCGCCTTATTCGGCACGAGAGCTTACTTCTCAGGCAAGGTGGTACCGATACTGAAACTGATCAGGCCTTTTTTACCCGCTCAGCTTCGACCTCACAGAGTCGTCCTTCTTCTAAGAAAGAACAATATCAGAAAGACTTGAGTTACATCCGAGACCTCAAAGCGCGTACCAAATGCTACAACTGTCACGAGTTTGGACATTGGTCAGCAGATTGTCCCAAGCCGAAGAAGAAACGTACAAATGGCAAGGATCCTCGAAAAATAGATGGTGGATTGAGCGAGGCAAACCTTGTTGAGAGTTTACGCATTACCAGTAGTTCTGATGAAGATTCCAAGTCTGTTTCAGATGAGGATTTTGCTTTTGTTATCACGTCAACATTATCGAGTTATGCTTTAGCAGTCGAATCTTCTATAGATGCGTGGTTTGCTGACAGCGGAGCTAGTGAACACATGACCGACAGGTTGGAATGGTTTTCTAATTTTCGATCCATTCCTGAAGGTCTCCACACTGTCCAGATCGCTGATGACACCAAACTCTGGGTTCGCGGGAAAGGAGATATTCAAATTCGTTGTTTAATCGATGGTGAATATCACAGAGGACTCATGCGAGATGTTTTATATGTCCCGGAATTGAAACGGAATCTTTTCTCGGTTGGACTTGTATCGGAAAGAAATTTATCTTTCATTACCTTTCCAGGCCGATGTGAATTCACTACTCTTTCTGGTAAGAAAGTCTTGGAAGGTACTCGATTTCGGAAGTTATATCAATTGTCTATAACGGTCCTGCCTCCGAAACAGGTGGTGACATGTGAAGTTTTAGACTCTGCTCATGCTTTCACCAGTTCTTCAAACGACACATATTTTTCAACGGATCCGCTTATATCAGATTTACCTGCAGTGGATTCAGTGGATTCAGCACTTGTTGCTAGCTCTTCCAGTGCTCATGATGATCTTATTTTATGGCATGAGAGAATGGGACACGTGAATATTCCTCTTATGCATCAAATGAGTGCTAACGACAGCCTGCGTGATTTCAAATTGAAGAAGCCGGTTCATCTTCAGCACCCTTGCGAAGGCTGCATGCTTGGTAAACAACAGAAATCTTCTTACAAACATGATCCAAGTAAGCAAAGATCTACTATACCTGGTCAATTGATTCATGGGGATGTTTCAGGAAAGCAAAACAAGAATCCATCACTCAAAGGCTCCATGTATTACATATTGTACAAAGATGATGCCACTGCATATCGTTTCGTTCATTTTGCTGAGCAAAAGTCTGACGCTTTTCCATTCTTTAAGCGAGTTGTTAAACTAGTAAAGAAGGAGACAGGACATGATGTCCTTGCTATCCGAACTGATCAGGGCAAGGAGTTCGTAAATGACGGTTTTAACAAATACCTTGATGATATGAATATCAATCGTCAAACTAGTACAGTCTATACCCCGCAGCAGAACGGTTATATTGAACGAGACAATCGCACTGTGATGGAGATGGCACGGAGTCTTCTTCTTGCCAAGGATTTACCGAAGAAATTATGGGCTGAGGCTGTTAGCACTGCCGTATACTTGTTGAACAGGACGATTAACCATCAACTTGGTCATATCACTCCTTATGAAAAGTGGTTCAAGGAGAAACCTTCAGTTCAACATTTCAGGGTTTTTGGCTCTTTATCATGGGTTTTCGTGAACAAAGCACTGCGAACGAAATTAGACCCCAAAAGTGTGAAGATGTACTTTGTTGGCTATTCTTCTACAAGTCGAGCCTATCGATTCTGGGAACCAGTGACTGACAAGATCATTGAAAGTGCTGACTATACTATTGACGAGAAGTCTGGTAAATATCGCCCAAATTTTCCTCCCGATCCTGGCATTGAACTCTTTACTACCATTTCTATTGATTCATTTACACCAGAGATTGATCCTGTTATTCCATTTCAACATCCTATTGATGTTATCAGCAACACATCTAATGAAGGAATGGGAGATTTGAATAGCAGTGGGAGTTGCTCACAAATGACACCCAATACTGATCTTCCAAATTGTATGATTGATGATTCTCATCACTCATTACCAGCAGTGGGAGTTTCCTCAGACCCAATTGTGGTTCACTCTTCAGTAGTGGAACTTGATGATGCAAATGATGAACCTCTTAATTCAAAGTTCAGATCCATCCAAGAGCTATTAAACTGTACACCACGTCTTCCGGATTACCCTAACTTTCCTGAACTACCGGAAGAACCAGAACCTCCTGACTTATTTCGTATTGACCCCATGTATCCAAATGCTATTCGAATTTCCAATGCACTCATTGCATTAGTCGGAGAAGCGATACAAGAACCGCAGACTTATCACGAGGCGATCTCATCTGTTGACTCCACATCTTGGCAACAGAACTCTCGATTGTCAACAGGAGCTTCCTATTATGATCTACTGCGATAATCAAGCAGCTTTAGCTCTTGTTAAGAATCCTGAATACCATAAGCGGACAAAGCATGTGGACATGAAGTATTATGCAATCCGCACATACTATGAAGACAAGTTGCTTGACTTTACGTACATACACGCCTCAGAGCAGATTGCTGATCTCTTTACCAAAGCTTTACCGAGGGACACATTTCAGAAATTTCGTAAGCTGCTAGGTGTTCGAACATTCCACGACAATTAGTGGGAGTGTGAAGAGAAGAATTCTTCGTAGAATGTGGTGGATTTGTGGGAGTGTTGGTGGATGAAATCCATCCACATTCTCATCTAACTGTTTTCACTCTGCAGCCTATTAGTTTCGTGTTTCTTGTCGTTGGACTTCTGGTTGTTTGTTGCAGTTAGAGAGTACCCGCTGTGAGAGAAAGAATGTGTTAGACACATTGAGCTCTCAGGATTACTATAGGATTGTAAAACAACTCTGCACCATATGCGTTTCCAAGTAAAGATGAGCTTGTACTGTATCTCTGTATGTGCATTGTGTACAAGCTATGGTACTGGAATTAGCTTACTTCTAATAGGAACGTAGACTGAACCCCCATTGCAACCTTCACCAGACATAAAGTGCTGTGTAGGTTTTCAAAACCTCGAAATATCTCATAGCACGTCACATACATATGTTTAAGTGCTCAGGCACAAGCGTTGTGCAGTTTCCTTTTTCAAGCACTGCATGGTTGGTTGCTTCATAATCGCAAATATCCCTTGTTTGCTAATTGATTACTGATCCCATTGCCAGCTCTTTGATGTAACGGTCGACCTGGAACACATATATGTTACTAGACTGTTTTAGGGATCTTTAAGAAGTCGTCGTTAAGAGAATCGTTTCATTGGTAGACCTCCCTGTAGTCCCAAGGATCATATGGAGGTTTCAAAATGATACATCTATGAACATCACCGCATCACTTTGATAGCAAGGAGACGACCCTATGAATCATAGAAATGATTCTTTTTATGGCGTTCTTGAGAGAGTCTAATTTGATTCAAATTCAATTGTGTTACGTTATAACAAGGGTTCCTCTTTAATTTCGTGTTTCTCGACGCTAAGTCCTGGCTGCTTTGTCACGTCTTCCTGGAGCTTTACCAGTGCACATTCTCACTGACTTTTATCTCTATCTCTTGCAGCAAGGTATAAGATCGCCTATGAATTTGTTACCAAGTACTCCGTACGTTGGATTGCAAGTCAGCTTACTCGCCTAGCAAGTAGCTGCATCAGGGGGTATGGATTGAGCCCTCGGACTGCACCATGGTTTTTGTCCAGGGTCCAGTCGTGGCGCAGCTACTTGAGGATGAACAAGCTTTCGCTGACTTGGACAGCGAGTCGCTCTTTAGTTATTTTGAGAAGCCTGCAACACTACTGCAATGTGGAGGACGTGATCCAAGCTCTGATGGCCATGGGACGAGAACTTCTGGTAGGCAGCACTCAGCTCAATCCAAGCGTGCTTCATCAAAGAGTGCGTGGGTGCCATCGAAAAACTATGCTTCCGAGCAAAAACGAAGGAAGAAACTCAACAGTAGCCTGCTGGTATTGCGGTCCTTGGTTCCGAAAATCACCAAGGTTTGTAGTCCAGGTGGTGGTGCTTTTTTGTGGGATTTTTCACTGAATGGCAGGGACTTGACAAGCTAGTTCAACTGCAAATTAGGTTGAACATTCGTAGCACTGGAGGATATTTAAAGGTGACTGAACTCCGAAAGACCGAGGATTCGTGGTTGAAAATGACTAATTTGATTGTGGAAAAGAAATTTCATGTGTGGCCAAACGGGGGGCCAAATTTATGTAACCCAAATCAGTGAAGAACACAGTCTATGTAGGTCAAAAAATGGATAAAAGTGGACTCAAAGAGCTCTGGCAAAAAATCAGAAGATCCAAAACCAAGGAAATATCTTAACCCTGAGGAAGAACATAAACCTCACCACCCCGATGGAGGATTGAGATTGGAGGGAAATATAGTGCAGTTACTTTGACTCCTTGATTTTGAGGTTACTTTGTCCGTCCGCCTTTAAGGAATAAGATATTCCCCCTTGCTGTGAATGTACCTTCATAGGGGGTATGGACACTCCAAAGAAGTACGCCAACCGTGAAGGACTAAGACCATTTTTAGAATGCTCAGAGTGTTTTCCAATTCAGATATTAATAGTCAGTATTAAGTTGTATTGGCGTCACATTCATGAACGTGTTGCATGTGTTTGTTTTTTTGTTATTTTTGTAGAAACCTTGCTTCAAGGAGTAAGTTCTGCTTAACAACGTTGCATATGAATAACGATTTCTTGAGTGAATTGAAGTAAGAAATGAAATCTGGCTGAAGGAGATAAGTGGAATTTAGCTGGATTTCTGTGTGCTGCAACAGATGGACAAAGCGTCGATAATTGGAGATACTATTACCCACTTGAAGGAGTTGAACCTGCAAGTTGAGGAGCTGGAGATGACATCAGAGCTTCCACAGTCTAGCTGCTCACAGGACTCGGATGAACTGCAACGTTCCCAAGTTTCTGTGTTGTCGTCGAATCCCAGCGGAGAGGAAGACGATGAACGTTGCAGAAACTCAGTGAAGTCATCTATAAACCAGTGCTCTTGTGGACCAGCACTTTAATTCATTATTAGTACACGCAATGCACTTTGTGATCCTGCCTTTGCTTCTTCTTAATTGTAAGTAAATGAAATTTATACACAATGAACTGCCATATTGTGAAAACAGAGCCTTTCACAAGAGAGATCCAAAATGTTCATCTATGGAAATTTTTGAAGTAGTCCATAGTCAATGTCCAGTGATGATAGAATAGGATACACTAGGACAGGAATTTGGACACAAGGACATCTGTCAAATTTTCAGATTGGATTTATTTCTCGTTTGTTTTTATGAGAAATAACATGTTAAGTCATGGAAGTGGTGAGGAATGTTCTTTCATCTTATAACCGTGCTCTCCACATCCAGTACTTGGTTGCTACGGCTCCAAAGAAAGGGGTCTACTTAAGGAGGTTATGATCGCGTCCAAATTTAAAGCTGTTGTTTGTTTTAATCACACAGGGTACTTACAGAAATTTTGCTTCCTGTTGCTCCATGCAGATTAAAGTTGCAGTTACGAAGGTTGAGGATGAGATTTACAAGCTGACCATAACTTGCCAACTGCATAAGATTTCTCTTTTAGAAGTCAGTCGAGCCATTGAAGGCCATATCGTAGATATTGTTTGTTCCAGCTTCTCCACAGCAACTGCGTCCTGCAGCACCACGGCTATCTGTGTGTTCATTGTCAAGGTAATATGATCCTGGATGGTCTATTGAGTTTTTCGGCATGATTCCTCTATTGTTAGTAAATAATGAACAATTTTTATTTTCTCACCTTTGATGATTGAGTTCAATCATGGTCACAATTTCGTTAAATTGGCATGATTCTGGCTCCAAAATTGTGACGTATATGTACATATAGGTCGAAAATCGAGGAAGTGTATGGATTTATGTTTCTGAATGCAAGTTCAAGGTGCCGAAGTATTGGAATATTGCCAGTTGAATGAAATTGATGTTAATTCCTTACAGATATGGGGCAGTCACTTTTGTCTATTAGGGCATTTAGGGGTTAAGATCATAAACGTCAATTTTGTTAATGGCACTTCGGGGAAGGCCAAAATTGCAATTCTTTCCCTGTCCTAGTTTTTAGAGCTTTGTGTGGATTGGGTTCACATCTTTTTGGTGCCGGAATCCCGCTAATTTAACAAAATTGATGATCATGTCTTTTGTATTACAAAATGTAAGGTGACAAGAAGTTTGACAGTCTGCGGGCCTGCAGATGTGGAGCTGGACGAGCATGGCTTTGGAGGATCTGGAGTTGAACATCCTTAAGCTGTTGATGAGAGGCTCAGTACATCAATGAACCGATGTGTAGATGAAGTTTTCAGAAGGACAAATAAAACCTCAGAAGGACAAGTAACAAATAATTATTGTCAATTTCATTAAATTGGCACAATTCCAGGCACCCAAAATTGTGACATTCGTCTCATCTGCACAAAGAGCTCTAACGACGAGGACTGGAGTAGATTTAATATTCTGGCGTGCAAATTGTACATGAATGTTTCAAAGTTCCATGTCTTGTATTGTATATCAAAAATTCAAAATTCATGTCTTGTATAAAAGATCCAAATTCTTGTCTACCAAACTTGAGCTGGAAGTGCATTGTGAATCTGGTTATATGATCTACGTAGATCCTGAGATTTAGTTTAGAGGAAGCGTAGACATGTCCATTGTTCATAATCCTGACTAAGAAGTTAACAGGTTTCAGTTTTTACAACAAAAAGGAATTGTTATACTACAAAAAAGAATAGTACAACCATGGCCCTGCTGGAGGAGGTTTTATGAATTGGAAGAACAGCTGTGGTGATTTTGAGAAGGCTGCAGGCATTTGGAGGATGGCTAACGTAGGAGGTTCATAAAGCACCCATGTGAGAGCTGGAAATTGATTTGGGGAGGTTAGATTTCTTGAAATATTTTTCAGGAAATTTTCTTGAAAGAAAAATGGATTTGGTATCTAACCCAAGTTGTTTCATGTTTTCTTGAAGCTTTATGAAATTAGTTATAAATTTTTGAAGTTGAAACTCAGTGGTCACATAAAGCGTCACATACATATATACTTTTTGTGCATTGTCAAAGTAATGAGAAAACAAAATATATAAAGAGTGTACATTTCAAGAGGTGGACACTTTTAGAGCCCAAACACTTTATGGATTTGCTACCTTAGTTGTAGCTCAAAGTGTTTTGAAAGAAGTTGCAAATCGGAGGAGAATAAGTAGGTTTCAAATAAAACATTCTAGGGGTAGTCCATTTTGTTGCTAAAGTGTGAAGGTATTCTAGAAATGAAGAATAGTTGTTGTAGTTGTTTACAAGGATATATTTGTATGGTCAATTTTGTTAAAATGGCGGTATTCCATTACAATGGCATGTTATTTCAGTTCAGGACGACCGTTCTGAAATCTTCAATTGTTGTACATTCTAAAAATCTATGCTTATCCTAGATATCTAACATCTATACCATTTCTAGATTTTTTTAGAACAGTCAGTCTGAAATCTATATATTTCCTAGATGTTTAAAATCTGCAACAATCTTAGATGTCTGGAATCTATGTCTGCTCTAAATGTTCAGAACAGGTGGTTTGTAAAAATGGCACAAGGAATATGGCACAAGGAAAATATGGCACTAAGAGTACCGCCATTTTAACAAAATTGGCCATTTGTTTAAGGTAAACCAACCTATGACAAGTAGAATGATTGTTTTGGCTTGTGGCATTTTTAAAAAAAATTAAATTTTTTCCACATAAAGTCAAATGTAAGAAATGGGAAAAGTAGTTGAAATTTCAATTTTTTTGAGTTTGAATTTGTTATGAATTTTTGAGGTGTGCTGTCCAATTGGACCAAAAGAGTCTCTAGACTACTCCTCCAAAACCAACAAAAGTGTATTTGTAATAATCATCTTACTCACCTAAAGCAATCACAATATTTCCTAACATGGCCACAATATGAAGGTTTAATAAAGTTGCATCTTGTGATGAATTTGCACTTAAAAGGTGGAAGTTCCTATTACATTCACTAATCACTTCATCACCATCATTTAAGACATTGATTGTAGCCACTAATTCAACTTAGTGTAACCCAAATCTCATTAATTAAAAAAAGTTTGATATGGGTTGATACAAGAGTTTAATAGGTCATTTCCTAAATGTTTGTGATGGGTCTTTTGCATGTTACGCAATGGTTTACTTTATATTGTCATAAGGAGCAAGTTGGGTGGAGAGGCTTCTCAATGAACACTTGTTTGAATTTGATTGTATGAGAGGCATGGAAAAGGCTCTCGCTTACAATTTTTTTCATATACTGGACTTAATAGTGAGGTTCAACATTCCCTACCCAATAATTAACTAAAATTGAAAAATGAGAACTGGTAAAATTCTTTGAAATAGAAAGAACCATTTTTTCCATAGTATTTTTTTAAAAACAATATCTCAAAAAAATTAGCATCTATTTAAAAAAATATTTGTTGCCAAATTTAACCACCAAGTATCTTAGTGTAGACATTAGACTACAAGTTTTTTTTTTCTTATAACACTAGATTCTTTTCTAATTTTTACTAGTGCATTATAGAGAAACATGTAATAGAAAGATGATAATTAAGGTAGAAAAAACTAAAATTGTTCATTAAATCTAGAAGGACGAGGTCTATCACAGAAGAAGTCGGCCCAAAATTATCAAAATCTTAGATGAAGTGAACTAAGCATGCTTTAGTTCTGATCTTCTTCTAAAAGTCATCCATCATCCACTTTTGGGTTGGAAGTGCCAAGCATTTTAGGGTTAAGCCAATGTATATAGACAAACAAAACTATAATCAGGGGTTATATATACCTTTTATGCAAATAGAAATCATAAAAATTAGAAATAAAAACTGGATTTGTTTTTAGTTTCTAGTGAATTTTTAAAGTTAGAACTTAAAGGGATTTTAACAAAGAATGGACACCAAGGATTAAAAATACTTGTTGAATGAAATTCATGGAAATTGTAGAAGCTAATTAAGATTGCAACTACTTAAATCTAGTTATTTTTTATTGGCTACCTTAGTGATAGCTCCTAAAGTTTCAAGACCTTTTCTTCATCATATACCATTCAAAATTATATTTTCTATTGCAAAGAGTAAGAAACTTTATAAATGATTTATTGCATATTCATTGCATATTCAACCATAGGATCTTACACTAGACTAGTATGAAAAAGTGTGGAAGAAATTTCAGAAATTTTGACCTTGTAGATTGCAAGATAATTGTGTTTAAAGAAAATAAAATGTTTTTTTTTGCATCTTGTGTGACTACATTATAGGACTTGAGTCTTAAATTATTTTTCCATTATCAATATTGAATAGAAATTTCATTAAGCTGAAGAATTCAATTGAAAGTCTAGGATTAAATTTTTTTTTAAACTTGAGTTTCATTCTTTAAAAACTTGTTAGATAGAAGTAGGTTTGAGATTGAAGGAAAAACTGTATTGTTAATAGCTCAAAAATGGAATTAAAACACAATAATCTCAATGTTGAGATTGTTCAAGCAAGCATACATAATCTTTTTCTACTTGAAATTTTAAAATTGAGTTCAAAAACGAATTCAATGTGTCAATTTCTTAAAAAGATGCTATGAATGCCTATAAAACAAGAAGCTCCATAACTTTCACAAATGGAATGAATCAAAGCTTTCCATATAGGTATAAATATAATCTATAAGAAATATATATATAAAAAAAGTATTTCAAACTTTTGTGGATTTTTTTGCCACCCTAAAAGTTTTATTTTGAACTTAGGATGGAATAAATTTTACTCCCGAGCAACACTTGAAATAAAAATTATAATCCCAAGAAGATAATGTATTTTTTTATCTCGTGAAAAGTTTCCTAAACGATGCCAAAAATTGAGACCATAGGAGCATACCCAAATCCATTTTGTCCCATGTAGAGGCAATGGAATTTTAGGAGCTACAGTGTCTTCTAGATGCATTTTTGAAGTGCCTTAAAAAAGACCACTCACTAAGGTTCTAATACCTTGAATCCTAAATCATTCATTAAAAATGGCTATAATATTCTCCAACCATGTTGCATAACATGTATAGTTGGAAACGTTCCACAAGATTGATTTAAAGTCATATTGACAATACTTCAACAAATCTCTACTTATCATAAATGGGATCTAGATGGAATTAGAAACTTCTACTATAATCCTTAAATGCCTTGATTCATTTCTTGATTTGAAGTTTTGTAAAGATGAATTATAAACAACCTCAAGAAATAATTTGGTATTAATCTTTTAAGCAAAAGTTGTAAATGTTGAAATGTTGAATTATGAAATATATATGTATGTTTATTTGAATAAATCACAATCATCAATATTTAGAGAGAGAGAGAGAGACCTGGGAGAGAGAGAGAGAGACCTGGGAGAGAGAGAGACCTGGGAGAGAGAGAGAGAGACCTGGGAGATAGAGAGAGACCTGGGAGAGAGAGAGAGAGATAGAGAGAGAGAGAGAGAGAGAGAGAGAGACCTGGGAGAGAGACCTGGGAGAGAGACCTAGGAGAGAGACCTGGGAGAGAGACCTGGGAGAGAGACCTGGGAGAGAGACCTGGGAGAGAGACCTGGGAGAGAGACCTGGGAGAGAGACCTGGGAGAGAGACCTGGGAGAGAGAGAGAGAGACCTGGGAGAGAGAGAGAGAGACCTGGGAGAGAGAGAGAGACCTGGGAGAGAGAGAGAGAGAGAGACCTGGGAGAGGATGACGTTATACACATGACGGAAGGACCTGGGAGAGGATGACGTTATACACATTGCGTATGGGTCTATTTGACTGGAATTTTATAAACTGCGTGTAACGGAAGGGGAGCGCTCTGCGTTTATCGAACTTTTTCATGTGGAAATCAGCTGGAGAGTCCAGGTTGATGGTAATGTGGACGTTTATGAAATGTGCAGCAATACCCCTCAGAGGATCGTCATTAGCAAACGTCTCGATCTCAGGTTTGATCTCTAGTACATTTAGGGGATAGATCCAGAATGGATTATCCATTGTACGTGGCTGTGCAGGGTCCAGAAAAACATGAGGGTTTTGAACGTTAAACCAACATATGTCATCAATGTAGCGGAAAGCATGTTGGAATTTGGACATTAGGTCATTGCGACCTAATTTAGCAAGTCGTTGGATAAATTGGACTTCGTAAGCCATGAGGTATAGATTGCACCACAATGGTGAACATCCAAAACCCATAGGAATACCCTTGGTTTGGCGCCAAACCCGGTCACCGAGAGTAACCATGCAGTTTTTCATTAACCATTCGTGAATTCCTAAAAGCCTGTCCAGATACCATTTTGTGGTTGTGTACTGCTCCAACGAGCCATAGATACTGTGCTATCACTATCGATTTTAACCCATAGTTTGGTATCAGCCTTGGGGTGCATACGAGCAGCTTCACGGAACCCAGTTCTTACTATGAATGTCACAGCATCCAGTAGATTGTCTGGGCCAGTAAAAGGGATAGATTCAAAACATTTTGTAATGTCAGCAACGGAGATGTCATACATTTTGCTGGGCAAATTAAGGGTAACTTGTAAGATAGAATCAACCATCCAAAAAATGGAGGTATTGACTTGCATAAACTGCTGGTATCACTTCACTGTCCTCTTTGCCCAAACACGAAATTTCTCGAGTACTGCCATTGTGGTGATTGTGAGAAGAATGGCAATATTTGTGTACACGGTGTGGAATGCATTAGTTAGCCACCTGTATTTTTTCTTATGCTGCTTGTATGACGCCATGAGAAAAGGGAGTGCATTATACTCAGGAGGTGACTCAAGAAGAATTCTGATAACATCATCTTTGATAGAGTCAAAGATAGACGTGGGTAGTGCCCAATATTTGTCATCCTTGCAAGGTGTGAAGTCATCGCTAGAAAGGCGATCAAATGCTTGCAGTCGGACATGGCAGATGCACATGAAGCATGGATTGTTATTGGCTTTATCAATACCTGAGATGTACAGGTGAGATAGTAACCAATTGAGTTCATTGTGCACTACTGGAAGCAAAAACAACGCAAGTCTAGATTGTTTGAACCCGAATTTGTTATTGGCAGAAGCTTCACGGAGTCTGTTGGAACAGAGCTGTCTGAACAAATCGGTGGCTTCATCGAGATCTAAGGCAAAATCCTATAATCTGAGTTTATAGTATAATCGAGAGAATGCCTCGGTAGCAATCTGCAAAGCCAGCCGAATATCGGTGGGGGCTAGCGGAATGTGATTCAATCCCATCTGTATGGCAGCCCGTAGTTTTGGGTTTTGGATAACGGCCAAATCCATAGTGCGAACATGCAAACAAGGTTTAGAATATCCAGAGCTTTCATTTACGGTCAGAGGATCACGGAAAGCATGGAACCTTTTAGCCGAATTACAGATACAATTAGCATCAGGGTCAAGTAGATGTATAAAAGAAAAGTGCTTGAATACATCAGATGGCTTATAGATTTTTGTAGCTACGTTCCTATTGTAAGACCAGGAAAGTGCTACAGAGTCAAGATCAACTTGATCGGATAATCCGAAGTGTGAAATAACTTCACTGAGAGTACGCCGAATGTTGACCCATTCCATCGCACGGCTACAGTATGTCACTGGCACGTACTTGATTCCCGTTTTCTTACTCCGCTGCAACTGGAGCCTTCCGTAACTATCCTTGCTCAGAAACCTATCCGTAATTTCTGCACAGGAGAGTCAAGATCAGCTGACTAAGAATCCCATTCTAAAACCCGACCCTTCATGTTTGAACGTTTGTAGCGTGGCGCTGTTTTCACGGATGAGGTAGCTTCGCTGCGTGAAGGTGATTGCGTTGGAGGGTACGTTTGAGTGCCCGTAGGTCCCCTGGCATGCGTCAGTCTTGATTCGGCTGGTGAGTTCGGCTATATCACATGCTGCATACTATTAGTACGATAGCTCTTCCCTGTCATGACGAAGGCTTCATTCGGATTAGGAGACGCATCTGCACGTCGCATATGCTGGTGGATGCGTGGAGGTGCTCGTGCCTGTGGAGCGGAATAAGGGGCAGGCCGATATTTGCAATTGTAACCTCCACACCCACCTCGATCAGATGGACGAGGAGCACTCCGTGGGTGTACAGCACGCGTATGGTCCACATCCCGATTTGGGGTGACATTGCCTTTGTTCGCAGGGCGCGTCTTCTTGGCGAATCCGGATGATAATGGGTTAGCCGCTGAAAAACTGGCAGGCTTTATCCACCTTTCGATTTGCCTGATGCCAACACCAGGAGGATGTTTGGCTAGAAGTTTTGCAGCAGGGTTAGATGCGAAATCAAGAGCAGCCTCAATCATAAGCTCCCTGGTGTACATGAACGTTATATGGTGACATACAGCAACCCTAACCGCGTCACTGATCCAGATAATGAAAGCAGCAAATTTAGCTGACAGGGTTGGGTATTCACTGTCAAAGAAGATATGTAGGTTATTAACCATAAACCATATTGCATGGTCGAACCACATGACGTCCCCCTTGCATCCTTTCGATGAGTCAGGTTTGCAGGTGCACCTTAAGTACGGGCGCTGACAGTTCCAGAAAGCTGACGAGTATTTATCAATTCTTCCGTAGTTTGAGTTCAATCCTTGCTTGGTGAGGATCCGAACATCACTAGAAGAGCACTTCTGATGGTCGTAAAGGCTCAAAGGGAAAGCGCCAGGGATCGCTTGGCCTTCCCGTAAGAGGCCCATCCCTTGAATCGCATTATTCTTCAGTGTCGCAACCTCGGACTGTGACATGTTGGTCCACGTCTTCCACATAGGGGTCGAAATTGGAGCAATGAGGTTAATGTTGGATAAACCCCAACATCGATGCATCTTGCAGACGACCTGTGCTTCAATGGTCCTAGCCGAAGTAAGTGGTACCACGGGACCTTTTCCAGAAGCCATCAGGAGCGCCAAATCCTTCTCAGTCTGTGATGACTGGATATTTTCAGCAAGATCATCCAGTGCCGCTTTCTGCGCTGGGTCCACGTTTAACCCACTGAGAAAGGGGTGATTAGTAGCAGATGAGGGTCTAGAGGAAGCCGTAACTTTTTTGGAAGCTTCATGGGGATTAGCTGTCTTGAGAGCAGCATTGACAATAAGAGAGTCACTCTCGGCCTGAATCAACTCCTTGTTCTCCAATTCGAGGAGATCCGTGAGTTGGTCGTGCGCTAAACGTAGCTGACCAAGAGCTTTGGTTGTAGACTCCGTGATGACTACATTAAGAATAAGAGTCCACTGCGATAAATCCAGAGTGCTTAATAGTAAGGGGGCATGTTCACCTTCTTCGTCAATATCAAGCAAAGCGATCTTGTCCTGCTCCAAGATGAACTCATGAATCTCCGGCGCATTGAGAGATGCAAGTGTAGCCTGAACGGCCATTGACGGGGGCGGAAGAGGTTCTGAGTATCTCAGTGCAACTAAATCCTAGGCCCATTGGCCGTGAGTATCGGCTTGAGAATCAGCCTGTATTCATCGGTGTCATAGATAACAAATCAGTAGAATAGGTTAGAAATTCGCCATTTCTACATGGATATAGGTTAGAGAGATATAGTTTTTCTTTACACCCCAAGACAGGGCCTATTCTGTCCATTCATGATCTATTCCGCTTTGAACAACAAGTATGTAAACTCTTTATCTTACTTGTTCTGATCAAACAGATAAGAACCGAACACAGCATGATAAAACTTCACATTATCCGGGCAAAAAACCCACGAGTTAGTAAAGATCAGGATCGGGGGGGGTGGGAGGGCACGATACAATATCATTTATGTATTAGCGTTTGCTAATTAGTACATGTAACAAGCCTTAGTATCATTCAAAACCAGATCACATTTCAAAAATCAGGAAAATCCTACGAGAGTGTAAGGATCTTAATTGGGAGGGAGGGTGGGCATGCCACGATTGTTCTAGTGAATTCGAGCTGTCATTGAGTACAGTACATACTAGACAAGCATCGTACCCAAAACAGACCGAGTATTAATCATGACAATTCCTGTGAGCGTCATTATTCACATATCTTCTCAACCCAGCAACTGATTGTAATGAGGCATACCAGAACTCTCATTAGTAAATCACGGCTAAACCATAACAAGATTAGCAAAGATTTTGATCGGGAGGGAGGGCAGGTATTACACCCATTTTGTATCTCAGAACTAGCAAAATAATTAATTTGGTGCAATGTAATTCGATTTTAACAAACTTTTTTATCAGGAATTGCAAAACAGTACTAATATCGAACTTCAAGGATTCACTCACGAACAGGCCACTTGTGTCGTGGCTAGTTCATTAGTTATACTAAAACAGTACATAAAACAAGCAGATACTCTTCATAGCAAGTTAGCAGAGCCAGACACTTGCAGGCTATGTGGTATCCCAAGCTTTACGGTGATATCTTTAAGTACAGGAAACACAATCACCGATTCTTGTAACTGGAAAAAACATGAACATTAATCTTGAGAAGTCACGCCTCACCTGCACCCATATTCCACAACAAATACGAGGTCAGTTACGGAACGCATGCAAGGCGTCTTAAGCGTGACTATACTTTGTTATCAGAAGCCAAAGATTCCTGTGCATAATTTCAATTACAAAAACAAGTGATACGTGAAGAAGCAGCCGTAAGCAACTCCGTCATTCAAAGAAAGTTGAGCTCTCTTCTCAGCACCAGATGGATAAGAACAAGACCTGAGTGGTCATTTCAGTGTCCATGCTCGTGGCAGTGCGTCACCGTAACAGTCCACCGGCTAGAATCAAGGAGCTTCGTCATGTAGCGGGCACAAGCAAGGTGGCTGGCGTCACGTAACAAGCACAAGCAGGGTGGCTAGCGAGTGACAAGTAGAAGCTGTCAAGAAAACAACGGCCCATAAGGTATGAGCCCCGAGGGAGTGTCAGGTCGCCTTTAGGCAGTTAGGCTGCATGTGTTGATCGAAGCCGTCCAGCTATATGTACGCATTCTCAAGCAACCCCCGAATCTCACTACCCGTCAAAGGCCGGGTATGTGTTTGCAAGACTGGGTATCATGCGGCTCAAATTAAAGAAACCCCGGGAGAGGTAACGGCCATGTACAGCCTGTAGAGCGTATATTATGGGATACGATAGGATTGTTCTCTGTATCTATTTGTATGAGGGGAAGAATGTTCCACCCACTTGTAACTCTTAGATACTATGCAGAGTGACAACAGGATCATTTTGAAACATCAGTCACTTTATTTTGTAGACGCGAGAGAGGGAGGGAGAGAGAGAGAGAGAAGTCTAGACACCCGATTTAAGGGCTTGTTCTCACAGTTCATTCTTTCAGATAGCTTCAGTGCTCATTTGCCCAACTCTTAGCACAGCAAAGGCTTAGACCACAAACAAGAAAGACCCGATAAGTTACTAGATATGGCTTAACTTCTCAGAGCTTGCATGAAACAAACAAGAATTACTTTATGAGGTCTAGCAAATGGAAGTAATATCAGGTTGCAAACTACAGAGTTGCATAGCTAACTCATAGAGTCTACCAAGCCTGGGAGGGAGGGTGGGAACTTTTTGTAAGAGTCATTTCATGAACAAGGCAACAGCTTATGAGTACAATAGCAAGTATGTAAGCTGATCTGTCCATTCGTATGTAAAGTACATGACGAATTGAACAATGCTGTCTCTAGGCAAAGGTTATAAACACAGCTCATTTACATCCAAATCTTGACACTAAAAAGGTTCAAGAAATCTAGATATAACAGAATCCTGACTGCTACTATATCAATTTCACACTTGTATGAACTTATAGAATACTTGATAGGGTTCAGATGGGAATATGGAAAGTCATAAGTTGAGAGCAAAGCTCAATTTTTAGGACGTCACGCCTCACCTGTGCGTGTTAGTGTACGTACACAAGGTGTCAACAGCGTGGCGTCAGTTGTTATCCAAGTCAAAAAATCAAACATGCAATTCAACTCGTAACAAAGCATATCCCTCATTTGTATACACAAAAATACAATTTAATATTATAGTATCATCACGTCAACCCTATTCTCTAACAGAACTTGTAAAGCAGGGACCTGAGAAGACATTTCCGTGTCCATGTCTTTGCAGCTTGTCTGATGGAGGTAACAGTGCAACAAAACTCAAGTGCTTGCAAAAACTTTGTGGATCAAGCTTGTTCTAAACGCCCGGGCAAGAGAGACAGCATCAAAAATGAGATAAAACTCAAGTGCTTGCAGGCCTTAGTTTGAGAGGGACGAGTTGAGGTTCGGTACTCCACTTTTGCATGTACCCGCACGTTTTTCTGACTTCTACAGTGGTGTATTAGATGGGCCTGTGAGAGTCAGTGGACATTATCTTGATTTAGATTGCAAGTATGTGCACCCATGGAGGCCCATACTTGAACTTTTTCCAAATTTACTGAAGTATAGCAAAGCATGCCCCTGTTTCACTGGTAGTGGCAACAAAGTAAGTGCAAGTTAGCACTTTGCTTAACTTTACTTAGTTTTAGACATAGCTCTTGCCTGTGTAATTTTAGACTTGCTTAAGTTCCAGAGAGAGAGAGGGAGAGAGAGAGAGAGAGAGAGAGTGTCAAGGACTAAAAGATCTGTTCCTCACATAGACCTTTCCTATAGAATCAATTCTTCACCAAATTTAAAACTAACTATATATTTTAGAAGTTAAGAAAGGAGGGCAAAATGTATTAAAATGGTGTCGACTATTGTTGTACCATCTCTTTAGCCTATGCCAAGCACAATTTTGCACCTACAACTTCCAATGAATATGTTGACTCTAGACTAATTATTCAAGATTGAATGTTTGAATAGTGTCCTCCTTTGAACTAATCATTTTTTTTGGAGTGTCAAAGCATCAAAATAATTTGTATTAATTGTTTTTTGAAAACAAGAGCATTTTGCATCAAGATGGAGTTGTTTAATGTATTTTAAACCTTTGTAGAATTCGTTATGAATTTTTCAAAGTCATCAAAACGTAGGCACCTATCTGTGTTCCTAAAAGGGGAAAGGGGGAATGTACTCTCTACTCATCTTTTGTGTACAGTGACTCACAAAAGTAGTTGCCCACCTTAAAACTTGCTCTCAAAAATTAAAAAATTAAAATTATAAAGTGAAATTAGGACATGTTGTTGTACAAAAGGGATTCTACCCTCATATGTAATTTCACTGAAATTAGACTATATTTAGACAATTTATTATTTGCCTGCATTTTTGATGGAAAAAAAAACTTTTTGTGAGAAGTCAAAATGTCCCTTTTCTTTATACAAGAAGAATGTACATCTTGACTAGATTCACATGTTACAAGTTTCATGAATTTTGGATTTTTATTGAGTGAGATTTAATTGATTGAAATTTGACCTCAAAATTTTGTTTTTTTTATTTTTCACTCCATAAATTGCAAAAAAATACTTTTTTGACATATATAGTCATTTAATGTTATTTTGAACTTTTTTTGTATTTTTTTGCAATTTATAGAGTGAAAAATAAAAATAAAAAAAATTTTGAGGTCAAATTTTAGATAAGGACCAAAAACCAAGTACAATATGACAAGCCAAAGTTGTAGACTTTGAATTCTAGATTCCATCCGCATGGTTATATTCACCAATGCTATCACCAATATTTTTCAATAAATTTTAAAAGGGATATTTCAAAATTCCTTCTAAATTTGATTACAAGCAAATATTATTATTTCTTGAGTGAAATTTGTAGAAATGGATTTGAAATGAGGTTCTTTTGACATGGTGATTTTTTGAATTTTTTGTGTTTTTAAAATCTATGACTTCATTTTTGCAAATCTAATTTTGAACAAGATTCAATGCAATTTTGGCTTAATCAACCACTTGACATTCTTCCAGATTTGTAACTTCAGAAAAATAATTACTCTAATATCACCAAATCCAACCATTAGATAGAACAGGGTGAATGCAAGAAATACTTGTACTATTTTGCGTCACACCTTGCATGCTGACATAGTAATTTAGGCATAACTTATTCATGGTGGATCCAAATGACTTAAGGATTTGTAGGGAAGGTGCTCATGACTATTATACACCTTGCCTAATTTTTTTGCAATTTTCAAAAATGTTTTACTATATAAAAACAATCCCCAATTTTATGTTACAAATTCCAAATAGGAGTTTTTAGTACTATTTAGTACCAAAAAATTTGAATTTAAATGTGAAATTTGGAGAGAATGATCTTCTAGTAGACTTGTATCTGTACAAGGAAGGAATTCTAAAAATAGTTAATTTTGAATTGTATGGAAGTCTACAAAGAGAGCTTCTTTCTTCTTATCTTTTAGAATACATAATATTATTTTGGTGGTTCTTTTGGTGAACAACTATCTCCATAGAGTTATTACAAATGGTGTATTTGTATTTTATATATTTAATTTATTTTCATAAATTTAACCTATCAAAACATCAAAGTGTCTATTTTCTTGGGATTTGGCACTTTTCTAGTTCTCCCACTTAGAGAATTTTTCTATGCTTTTCCTTCCCTGGATTTCTTCATCTTAAAGGTATATACATTGGCCATATAAATTTTTTAAATTAATTTTTTTTTCTAATTTTAAACTACTCTAGAAAAAAAAGCATGAATATTGTGAAAACGCAACAAATAGTATAGCTGTTTCTTGCATTCACCCAGCAACAACTTGGTAACAAATTTCCGCAAATTAGGATGACTTTCATCCAAATAATAATGAAAAAGAAATGTGAATTTTAGTCTATTCATTGTTCAAAAATTGGACCTCAGAGTGTTTAGGAATTAACCTTGTAAAGATGGGCTACTCTCCACAGATTCTGATACCATGGGAATCAATGGTTCAAAAAATTGAAAAGTAGTCATTGGAAATTAAACTATTGTAGAAGACCTTACCTTCTGACAACTAAATTCTGAGGATGAATAGTTGCAATTTTGTTCTATATAGAAGGATTCTTTGTCATCCATTGGACACTTAATGTCCGCGGTAGCATTACAAGGTTAAACTCAAAACCACTTAGCTAAGGTAAGTATATCACCTTGATTTGCAATAATAGCCCCATTTGCACAATATAGGGAGACCTATTTTCTTGAATGAGGGGAATATGATGTAGTTTAGCAACTTCAGGGTGATTGCAAGACACACTTGTCCTATTATGTGTCACTCCTTGTGTCTTTTTTGTTTTTTGGTCATAACTTTTGCATTTTGTCTCCAAATGACTCAAGATTTATAGGTTAGATACTTATGACTAATATACATTTTGCCTAATTTTTTTGCTATTTTCAAAAATGTTTTACTATTTAACCCCTAAAGGACCGAGGGGTTTTCACAGGGAGACATTGTCAAAAATTGTGTTTTTTGGGTATGTTATTCAAAAATGAAAATTTTAAATTTTAAAAAAAACTCTAACCATACAAAATTCAAATAATGTATTTTATTAGAGTGCAAAAAAATTTCAGCGCATTTGACCGCGCGGATTGAAAGATTATAACGTTTGAAGTGAGAAAAAAAACTTTCTTTCATTCCTACGAAACAAGGTTAGCAGACTTCGGGCCCTCTTGGAGTAAAATTTTTTCTCTATACAAATATAAAGATTTTGACCATTCATAAGTATATGAAGTTAGCTTCACTCCAAAAAAATTTTAGAGGCATTTGAGATGTCTAGCTTATACTAAATCACCGTGCAATGCAAGGAGGTTAAGTGAATTGGCAATACACTAGTCATTTTTTAATGATTTCTTGTGCAGTGAAGAAATTTTTTAATTGAAATCCGAACGGTGAAAAGTTAAAGACAAACATTTGAAATATGTGGAAAAAATTTCAAGAATTTTGACTTCATAGATTGCAAGATAATAGGCCTTGAAGTTAGAAGAAATGTTTTTTCTTGAAACCGCCCCAACTTAGCTAACAAAGTTTGACTCCTCTTAGAATGTGATTTGAGAACTAAAACCTGTTTTTCTTTAGACAATTGTATGCCATATTTTATTAGTTACATCTCTGCCAAATTTCAAAAGTCAATGATCTATTTTGCAAAAGATTTCCCAAAGATTTCCAAGTTGCCCAAGCTGCCCAAAAAGTTTAGGGCAGCACAACTTTTGATCCGGACACCGGATTGGAAAAAAAATAGATTTTCACCAAGGAAGTACCTATTTACACTCTGTGTCCATATTTCATGAACATCCAACCAAAAATGACTTCGTAGGAACCTAACCGAGATTTCTTGCGTACGTTGAGCAGACACTTGGTCCTTTAGGGGTTAAGAATAGTCCCCAATTTTATATCACAAGTTCTAATTTGAGTTTGTTTAGTACTATTCCATATCCAATAAAACAAATTTGGAGCTGAAATTTGGACAAAATTGTCTTCTAGTAGATTTCTAGCTACAAAGGAATCCTAAAAATATTTAATTTTATGTGGTATAGAAGTTCACAAAGTGAGCTTCATTCAACTTTCATTTTGAAATATATAAAACATATTTTTGGTAGTTCCTTTGGTGAATGACCATCTCCATACGGGTCTCCATAGAATTGTTATAAATGTCAAATTTTTATTTTATTTATTTAATTATTTTTTCTAATTTTAACTAATTAAATCATTGAAGTATCTGTTTTCTTAACTTAAAAGTGTATACATTAGCCATATTTATAAAAAAAAGATTTTTTTTTTTTAATTTTAAAGTATTCTAGAAAAAATCATGAGTATTGTTATAAAATGCAATGAATAAGACAGATGTTTCTTGCAATTACCCTTCACACAAATAACACATTAATTTACACCTTTTAATAACATATTTTAAGTTTGCGCTTCTCGGAAATAGGTTTGCCTCTACATTGAAAACAAGTAACCAACACTTTCTTCATTTTTGTTAATTCCAAACTTGATGAAAAATTAGCAAAAATAGTACAATCTTCACTATTTCTATTCCCTAACCAAAGAAAATTATCCCCACCTCCTTCATTCCATCTGAGATATACTAAAACGCTTAACATTGTCAAAAAAAGGTGATATACCTCATTTAAAGAATGGATGGGATTTGTAGGCCAAATGTAAAGATCTCTAACCGATATTCTGCAGTCTTTAGACTATTTGATCAAAACTAGTAAACAAAAAATTTATGTTTAACAATTATGTTAATAGAAATCCGTGTCTACTGTCATCTAAATTAATTATTTATTCAAGGCTATAATTTTTTATTCTTGGTGAGTATTTTTACCAAGGGCGTAGATATCAAGACTATTCAAAGAGGAGGATCTCTGATAAACGTAGTTCACTTGGAAAAAATATTCAAGAGGAGTAAAAATTTATAGCGTTTTTTAATCACTTAGTGTCAATGACACTAAATATAATATTATTGTAGTGAAGAAATAGGCAACTGCACATGCTAGGTCAAAATTGCTTCCTGTGGAATCATTCATTTTAACTAATGTTTCCGAAAGTAAGTTTCTAAAAGCATAAAGAAGTAAATATATATTCAAACAAATACTTTAATAAATCTAGACAACAAACAGATATTAATTGATTCATTGCATAATTTTTAATATTAGAAGTGTGATACATTGAAATTAGGACATAGTTTGGAAAAATTACTCTATAGAACTTTGACCTTTTGAAACAATCATTTGAATATTATATAAAAATATCATTTTTAGATGTGACTTTAACCCCTAAAGGAACAAAATGGGGGACAAAATGGGTTTTGGGTAGGTTCTTATGACTTCAATCTTTAGTGAAATTTTTGGAAACTTTCTCATAAGATAGAAAAAATGATTAACTTCTTGAGAATATAATTTTTATTTCAATTGATATGGTGCCCAGAAACACAATTTATACCACAAAAAGTCCAAATTTTCATTTAGTGAGCAGGAAAAGAAATCCGCAAAAACTTGAAACTAACTGAAATCTTTCTTTCTTATAGATCAAATTTTTTTCTATATGTGAAGCTTTGATTCATTCCATTGGATTAGTGATGTGAAAGTTATGAACAATCTTGTTTTGGGGCAATCTAAGCATTTTCTTATGAAAATAGTTTAAAGGATACATTTCTAAATGCCATTTTCATAATTTTTCAAAAAATTTATTTGACAAGAATACGTTTGCTTCCTAGAACAATCTCACCGTTGGAATTGAAAACACAATAATCCATCTGAAATCCATTTGAAATTGTAGTCTAGTGTTCAAAAAAGTTCTTTTTTCCAACTTTGAATACTAATATCTTTCAATTTGTATAGTTAAACTTCATGATCTCAGACAATTAAAGTAAAAGATCCTATAGTTAGATTCTAAAAAACCAATATTTTTTTGTTTTCTTGGATGAATACAATAGAAATGATAGCTTTGAGTGTTTTTTGATAGAAAAATGGCCTTTGTCCGCTTAAGAGGGGTTTAATTTAAACCATAGTTTGCCTATTTATGACTATAAAAAAATTGAAACCTCACGAATTAATTTAAAAAATTTCCATATAAAACTATGGTTCTTAAGGAATTGTGCTTGATAATCAGAGATCCAACATAATAGACTAGATAAGACCTTTAGATTTTGCAGCTTTAATTAGAAAATTAAGTGGAAATGACAACTTCTTCTTAGATTTAAGGTGTTGCCTTTATTGGTTTTGGCCCAATTTATGTCTTGTAGATCTATGAATGATTGGTTAAATTCATTATATTTGCATGATTCAAAGTGTCTTAATTGTGGAATTTCCATTGTACACAACTCAAAAACAATGAATTAATATATATATATAAAGTTCTAGATGGGCATTTAGAAAAATATCACTCTCTTTTGTGGGATGGAGGGCTTATAGTATTTTACCATTTTAAAGAACACAATACATAAGGAGATGTATGCAAAAAGGATAGAGAATAATTGTAACACAACTTCATTGTTCACGTGAACTTAATAAGCACGTGCATTACGAAAGAGGCTTTGTCTCGGCACCTCTACCATTAGAGAAATTCTCAGCCCTTCAGAGGGCCGCTTTACAGTGACCAAACCAGTCTATTAATCGCTTGAGAATTTGTAGGGGCATGTAGCCATAGTGCTTTGTCAGAGTGTGAATTTTGCAAAAACGTCAGGACTCCAATAATGAGGGTGTAGTAAAAATCTGTTTAATAATTAGCTGTGTGAATATATATGGTGATTAATTGGGATATTAATCAAATTCAATGAAGTTAAGCAAAATGAAGTGGATTTTCAATCTAGTTGCCAAAAAAATTAGGGAACTCTTAAAAACTAACTTCTAAAGCCCTTAGTTTAGGGCATTAGAAGATGAGAAGAGAAGCTCTTTATATACACATGGGGTGGTAGGAGGTAGATCATCCCATGTGGGATATGTAGTTTAGAATTTTTAGTTTTTCAACCGCTTATACATTAGAAGAAATATCAACCCTCCGGAGAGTTGCTCCGGAGTGACAAACCAAGCTATTAAAAAGCTTGGTCTGTCATTCTAGTTGACTGCTGTGGTGAGTAGTCAAATTTTGCAGAATTTTAATTTTTTTTAATTTTTAATTTTTTAAAAAGATTTTTTAATGATTATTTTATTTTATATTTTAATTTTATATTTGCAAATTTTGGTTCCTGCACCACTGTCATAGCAGAAATTGCTGTAAAAAATAGGAGGAAAAAGTAAATTTTAGGGTACTTTAGAGGGTTGTGGAGTAGCCCTCTAAAGGCCTGAAATTTTCTCTAATGGTTAAATTTAAAGTAGGAATTGTGTTAAAACTAGAATTTTAGACCTCATTCAGGCATAATCGAGTAATTTTTTTCAAAACACTTTGAACCAAATAAAGTTGGAGAATCAAGCTAGTTTTCATCCCAAAAATCCGTTTGGGGTTTAAAGCCTCCAATAAAAAATTGTGGACAAAATTTGGAGAAGGTATTTGAAAATGTAAAAAAATCTCCCTTTTCAAGCCCTTTTAGAATTTTGTTCATAACTTTATACTGGAGGCTTTAAACCTCAAACTTTTGGAGATGAAATTTAGCTTGATTCTCCAACTTTCTTTAGTACAAATCTTTTTGAAAATAGTCACTGTATTATGCCTAAATGGGGTTTGAAATTATAGTTTTAATACAATTCCTGCATTTGACAATGAGTGATCTCTCTTCTAAATACCCCATACTTTTTGAAGATTCAACATGGACAATTGATTTCTCTAACCTCTTCACCTTTCCTTTTCAACAATTGTCAATGAATTAAGCCTATCATGATGCCACTAAAAAAATCTTGATGGTAGGATTGGTAAATGTCCTTGGACTATTTGTGACATTTTTTTTTTTTTTCATAACTTGGTTAGAAAATAAGGTATGCAATAATCAAGGTTAAGGTGCATTACAATACTTGAACCTTGATTATTTAACTTCTTGTACTTGGGTTTCGAACCATTGACAGTTATCGAACATTGCAACTTCAAGTGATCAACTATAGGGGAAAAAAAAATCATTAAACAAAATTAAATGTAATCATGGAGTCCTTTCAGCTGCTCTGAAGTGGCCCTCTAAAGGATTAAGAATTTTTCTAATGATTAGCTGATTTTTCAAGTACGGTCCTGCTCAAACTTTTTCACATTTAACTAGTCTGTCAATGCAAAGCATTAGAAGAGATTTGAGGCCTGCAAGAGCCCGCGAGTTATTCTGCATTCCTAGACTGCGGGAATTTAGGAAAGTTGTTGGCTGATGTGGTTGAGAGAATGTCACGTCATTTTTTGAAAAAAAAAAAAAAAAAAAAATTTGGCCTGAAATGATATTTGGGAGAGAATTTTTAATTTTATTTTTTTATTTATTTTTTGAAGAAAAAAATTTGACAACCCATACCAACTGCTCATAGATCTGGCCAGATTGGGGAACGGGCCTGAAATGACCCTCCAATGCCCTCAAATCTCTTCTAAGGCCTTCTCCCCATCACTGCATGATTCTTGTAGGATGAGAATTGTAATGTTTAATGCATAAAGTAAAGAAACATGCTTTTCCTAAAGCCTGGATTTGCAACTTCACCTCCAGTCCTCCACTGTACCGAGCTGGGAGCTTGAAGGAAATATGGGCAGATAGCTCAAAGTGAGTTGGAATATTCAACGCTTTTATCGATCCACTTGTAAAGTTGTAATGGTAACCAAAACTTTGGTAAAATGGTGGTATTCCGCAAACTTGGCACTTTTACCCGTCCTAGATTTTAGAGTTAAAGAAGGAAATCAATGGAAAAATTATGGCGTACCAAAATTTCCCATTGCTTCAGATTTTCAACAGGACCCCAGTTGCACATAGGGGAGTCACAGCTAGTTCGCTGAACACATTGAGAGGAGAGTTCGGTTATTCAACGATCCGTTGCCACGACAGTCTTTCACTGAGTTTGGAGAAGGGACGGAGATCCTCAAACTGGGAGCTCTAACCAAGAACAAGGTTAGAGTCTGGCTGTAAGTGTGAATTGAATCTGTGAACATTCACAAGTACGTGAAGAGCATGTCCATACTAATACTATTACTTAATTGTTGAGCCCTCGAAAAACTTGCATGCCAGAGCCTTTTAAATTAAATTACTTCAGTTTTAGTATGCAGTGTGATCAGCGCGGAGAATCATGGCAGTATAATCCGAAGGAAATGTCGAGTCACGTTCGGCAGATTGGATGGTGTTGCCACCGAGTCCTGGTCTGCAACACTTTGATAAAGCTTTGATAAAACCAAGTAAGGACTTTATCTAGTTATAAATGTAAACTGAATTTTCCACTAAGTTAGTAGAGACAAGGTCCGGGGCGAACCTCCATAAGCGTCGGGAATTCGGGACTTGGCGGGATGCCCACCACACAGAAGTGAGGCATGCCGAGTTGCCGACCATCTTTTCAGTCTGTAGCAAAATCTAGAAACATTGCAAATGAATTTTTCCTTGCAATTGTACCCCCCAAAAAAAACTTAAAATTTTAAAAATCTAGAAACATCGTTTTCTCAAGTATCTCGCCGATCAGCTGAGTCACACACACGCACAGGAGCTCCGGATCTGAAGCCCTTTCTCACTCTGGCAAAGGGTCACATAATTAGCGTTGATTCACCAGTTTTTTCACGTTTTCTCAGGTTTTTGTTTTTGATCAGTTGTTGGACATTTTTTGTTTTTTGATTACTAGTGGTGAATTGACCGTGTTGTACCACTGTAACCAAAACCGGGATCCCCGAAAGCACACCACAATTCCGGTTTCCTTTAGAAGCTCGGAAGCATAACGTGGATCATGTTGTGCTAAATCAAGTCTTCTACAGTTGTAATCAGTTGATCATCAGATAGTGCCATAACCGGCAATGCGAACAGTGGGTAATCCAACCCACTGCATATAAATCTCGTTTACCCTTGGGGTAAAACACTCCGGGCTTTCCTTTAATTTACTTTAATTAAAACGTATTAAATTCTTCGGTGCAAAACGTATTGTATTCTTCGGTGCCTCGGTGGTCCAATCTTGCAGCAAGAATTGATCTTTTGATTACCGGCTATCCAGCCACATCCTGTCCTTTACTATTTTGGTCCCTCATTCCCAGCGCGCTGTCGATGTGTCAAGTCATGCAGTCCCTCCCGGAGCTAAATTTAAACTTCTGAAAGCACTTCAAATTATTTGGTCTAACTGCAACCCGAACAGATCTGATTGTCTTGACCCTTTCCCTTCCCTTTTCTAGATTATTTTGGTATCTCGCAGCGCGCTGTCGCAATCAGAAACAAATTACAAATTTTATGAATTCATAGATATATGTGCTGTTGCCGAGTGGACTCGTTCTCCAAGACTTCTTCCGTCAATCGCCGCAAACGGGTCCATGCCAAAATGGAAACTAAAGCTCATTGCTCCTATGCTCGTTTGTGCACTCTTGGTTTCGCCCCTTAGATTCAGTCCTCGCAGTTTAGCTTATAATATAAGTACGAACTTCAGTCACCAATGATAGATATATTGTTGTAGGTACTGTAACCTCGATAAACACTCATTCTCAAAGATTTCTGGTTTATGAGGGTTGTGTGGACGGGCCCTTGAAATTTCATATTATTATGCTGTGTTGCATGTGTTATGATTGTAAGTGCTTCTAGTCTTCTGATGTTCGGTATTCTGATGACGAAACTTGTACGTGTTCAGATTAGAAACTGATTTTGCTGGCTGATTTGCGCTAGCTTAAATAATCTGGCAGTTGTTGAGGTGACGCATATCTGAAGACTAGCCTGCGAATTTGATCAAGTCGGAAGATTAACTTGCGAATTCGAGCTAATCTTGAAATTATTTTAACAGATATTTTGTCAAAATGGCCATATTCTACCGCCATTTTTCCATCTATTTTTTATGATTGGTATAGATTTCAGGCCACATGGTCTAAAATATAGGACTGGTTTACATTTGAGACCACATGATCTAAACCTACAACTGCTAAGTTTGTGGAATCTTGCCATTCTAACGAAATATCCGTTTTTTGCATCCAGTGCCAATTGGTCTCATTGCTTGAAGTCGATCCTTAGTGCATGTGATGCCTTCGTACACAACCGGATCATGGAGGACGACCTTTTTGGAGTCGACGGGCACGCGATCGCACGTTGCAGTAGTGTTTCACTGGACTTCGAAGGGGTGTTAGAAGCGGCAGAAGGCGCCTTGCATCACCAAGTCTGTGAATTTCTTCAAAGATTTGATGGAGAACAAGTTGGGGTTCACCAGAATCTGCAACATACTGTTCACGATGGTTGCTTCTCAATTCCAGCTCCTTACCAGCCCTTTCATTTCCTGCCTGGTGAAACTACTCTTCAACCAGCCACCAGCACCAGTTCCGTGGAGCTCGAGCCTAGGCGGATTCCTGAAAATAGTTTCCACCAAATTCTAAAATACGGCTCTCACATTCGAAACCCTGTTCAAACAAAGCAGTTTACGGTCGGAGAAAGACCATTACCAGCATCAATGGGAGCCTCTGCTCCTCCACCTCGACAGTTTTGGAGTATGGACCAGTTGCAAACTGACCAGTTTAATAGAGCTTCATTCCAACTGCAACATGATGCCCTGGCATCTCAACGAAGCTTCGTCTACGGTGGAGCTCCAGAGAGTCGAGCTTACATCCCTAGTACTATCCCCATGGAGTTTTCTACCTGTGCAAGTTCGTCTTGCTCCCCTACTAGTATTCCTGCCAGCAGTATTAGCTCCCAGCCACGTCTGCCTCAGAAGGCGGAGGACGTGTTGTCTGGGCAAGAGCGTCGTATTCGGAAGTCGAAACGAGCACCTGATCAAGCTGGGCATATCATCAGAGAACGGTTACGAAGAGACGACATGACGAGCAAATTCCTGACGCTGGAGTCATTGTTACCTCTAGGACCCAAGGTAACTGATTGATCATACTTTTGCTTCCTTCCGTTTAGATTTAAATAATGACCAGGCGAGCTGGTCATATTTTTGAAATTCAGAGCTCAAAACTTTGGAGTTCAAGTGCCGACTGCCGAGGATTCTAAAATCTATGAGAAATAATTAATGATTTGAGGTTCATCTGGCCAGTTCGAGGTTCTGGACCATTAGTTTGACAAATCAAAGTGCTCCGGTCTGCGCCGGTTAGGCTGCTCCAAACTGTGCTAGTCCTAGTACGTTGTATCAAAGTTTTAAGTTTACTTTGGACGCCAATATTGTGGAATTCTGCCCACGTAAAGAATATATGTGCCAATCATCAAGGGTGTACGTTCAGTTCACGTTAACTTTGTAAAGCCCATAACCTCATGTTCACTAAAAGGGCGGATTTCAAAGAACATTTGGCGCAGTTTCAGTTGCCTAGTTTGTGGAAATATGCCAATTTAACGAAATTGACGTTGAAAGAAGAAAATAAATGGAAAATGGCGTATGGAATACCTCTATTTTCAATGAAATTCCCCCATGTGGGACCATCTACCCTGTGTGAGCATTTTGCACACCGGGGGATTCAAAATGAGGTCCCTGTGTTTTGTAGAGTCAGTTTCCAGAATGTGTTTTGGTAGTGTCATATCAGTAGTTCAGAACTTTGCAATATGAACACGTCACTGTAGATCGATCAAGTTCTGATCTGTCACTAATTCCCTGTCAGACAGACTGACGAAGATATACAGCCTGGGATTGGTAAATTAAGCTAAGCACGTAGTTCTCGTTGGTCTTTGTGTTTCCAAAGCGAGACAGGGCTACCATAGTGGAGCACTCCATCCAGCACGTGAAGAATCTGCATCATCGCAAGAAGGGCTTACAGCAGAAGCGCACCGAGATGGCGAAGGCCACGAGAGCTCTTTCTGTAGGTCCTCGTTTAGCTCAGAAGACGATTGCCACAATGCTGCACCCATTGGAAATCGATAAGAAAATCACCAAGACCAGTGACATTGAAAAGACAGGGAGCTTCTTTGGAAAAGTGGAGGTGCATTTAAACTTGCCGCAGGAGATCGTGGTAGAGATGACGTGTCGGTCTCACGCCCACTTTCAGAGCCAATTGTTTGGAGCTTTGGAGCGACTAAGGATGGACGTGGCGCAGTGCAGCGTTTCTCGAGCTCGTGGGCTCGTCCTGTGCTCCATTGTGCTTCAGGTACTCCTTTGTTTTTACCCTTTTTCGTTATTATTCCTCATAGCGGTGGAGGACACGAGATTTGTATGCTGTTATTAACCTCGTATTACTTAAAATGGTGGATGGTTTCAGTCTGTGATTTGGCACAGTTAATTTCAATGACTTCAGATCTCTACCGGTCCTAACTTAGTTTTCTCAGAAAAATATTCTCAGACCAACTTGGTTGATTACATTCGTCAAATTGTGCCATACATTATACATCTGCACAAAGCTCTGAAAACTAGGGTTTGTATAGATTTACCTGTTAGGCTGCACGGCCTGGAAATTGCCAAATTAACGAAATGCACGTTTGACATAGATCTGAGATTTCAGTTGGAAGACAGAAACTGCAACGAGTTCAATGGAAATCTGCCATTTAAAACGACTCAAAAGTTACAATTAAATGATTGCTATAAAATTCGTAGTTAAATTTTCAGTTCCATTAATTTCCATGATTGATGTCCAGATATCTAATCTTTGCGTTGTTTGTGCATGATGACATGACATTCCAGCCCCGGGAAACTTTTGATCCCTCACTTACCAGTGACGACATCGCTCGAGCTCTGAAACGAGTGATATAAGGTAAAAGACCCGTTGCGGTCAAATGGCCCATGATGGACACCTAATGACCCCATTGTGGTTTTTCATTCCACATGGTAGTTATGGAGTAATTAGTGACCTCAATGGGTACTTCCAACTTTTCAGTGTAAAATTCTTTGTAATAAACTGATTTTTTAAGTCTTCTATGTTTGAAAATGTTGTGACTGCATTGGGTAGGAAGATGACCATATTGGATTCAGATTTTGTTGGTCATGAGGTGGCTTACAGACCCCTATGGATTGATCACTTCAAAAATTCAGAATTGATTCATAGTTGGTCCAAAAAATATAATTTCAAATGTCTTTAGTCTTCAGTGTCTCACACTTATCTTTGTGTGGGAAAAAAATTGAAAAATTTCAGCAATGGCATGAGGGCACACTCCTAATTTTGACCACAATGGGATCATTTACCTTATAATGCAGGCTGATTAACCTCTAAAGTCCCATTGTCCCCTTAGGGGACAAAATGGATTTTGGCCAGGCTACTACGGCTTCAATATTCATCATTATTTTTTGAAACTTTTTGTAAAGATAGAAAAACACATTAGCTTTACGGGAATATAATTTTTATTTCAATCGGTGCCCGGGAGCAAAAGTTATGGCACAAAAGGTCCTTTTTTTTGGTGCTGCGGGCAGAAATCTTTCCACACAAAAAAATTTTAAAAAAATTTCAAAAATTAGTTTCTCATAGATTGTGTTTTAATCTATATGGAAAGCTTTGATTCATCCCATTTGGATTTGTTATGTGAAAGTTATGGACAATCTTATTTTTTGGGCAATTAAAGCATTTTCTTGAAAAAATAACTTGTAAGATTCATTTCTGAATGCAATTTTTGCAATTTTTCAAAAAAGTTGTTTGACAAGGCTAAATTTACTTGCTAAAACAATCTCACCATTGGGATTATAGTGTTTTAATCCCATCTTAGAGCTATTGACGAATTAGTTTTTCTTTCAATTTTGGACCTACTTCTACTTAACAATTTTTTAAAGAATGAAAATCAAGTGAAATTTTTTTTGAAATTTTTTTCTTAGATTCTCAACTCAAATATTCAACATAAAAAAAATTAAATTCAAAGTCTGTAGTGCAAATGTTTTTTACAAATGGTGGTCAAAGTCATCTAAAATTGCAAGTTAGTGTTCAAAAAATCAAAATTTTCCAACTTTGAATGCTTATATCTTCTAATTTGTACGGCCAAACTTTATGAATTTTTTACCACATGATTTGAGATAAGTTAAGAACAAGATCCTACGGTTAGATTCTAAAAAAATTATTTTTTCTCTTTTTTTAGACAAACGCAACAGAACTGGCAGTTATGAGTCGATTTTGACAGAAAAATGCCTTGGGACTTTAGGGATTAATTTGTGAATCCTCACTCAGGCAAAATCCAACTTGCATGTGATCTTGTATTTGGTAATGATATCCCCAGCTGAATTATGAGGTAGAAGTGACTTGATTTGTAAAGAGGCAATTGAACGGATGGAAAATTTTGTTAAAATGGTGGTATTCCATATGCTATTTTTCCATTGATTTTCTTCTTTAGCTATAAAGTCTAGGATTGGTGTAGATTTTAGACCTCAATCATGGTCTAAAGGTAAAAGTGCCAAGTTTGTGGAATACCACCATTTTAATGAAATTTGGTTATGGTCAATGTAATATAATTCACTCAATTTCCCATCTTCGAAACTTCCCTACTAGAAGGCAATTAATACAAATTAGTTCTTGAAGCTTTGTATCATGTTTTGTAGCTCGCATTCATGAGATTAGTTTCTAGGTGAAAGTTGTAGTCACTGAGTTATTGGTGTACATTTCAGAAATTGGATGTTGTCTTCTATAGGTGCACTTTGTGAAGGTGTGCTATGGTGTGCAAGAGTTGTGATTGACCATGGAATTTGGCAGACCTACACAACTCCAATGCTTAGGGGTAGTATATTAATAATGTTAATTTCATTAAATTGACTATATTCCATTACCTTGACTCAATTTAGGACAAGTAATCTTGAAATCAAAACCTATATCAATCCTAGTTTGTAGTTTGAAATACTAGACCTTTTTCATGATATATGTCACTATTTTTGTGGAATATTGCCAATTTAATGAAATTGACATTATATGTTCTTCGCAAGCAAAGCGCATCTTCAACGGCTCAACTGCAAATACAAAGAAATTGAATTAATCACTAATTTTATATGGGTTAGCAATTGCTACTTCATAATGTAGTTTTCTCATATTTGAACAATAAAAATGTAGGAGCAAAAGTTTGGTATTGCCGCAAATAGAAGTAAACAAGACTCTTCTCCTCTCTAGGTGAATTTAGTATGGCTTGTTGCTAGTTCAGCCAAACCTTTAGTCATTACTTATTTTGAAGTTATTTAACAAATGCCAGTAGTTTTGAGTGACAAAATATTTTTGAAATATGAAATTCCAAAGCGGAATTTATTCATTATTGTCAATCTACTATATAGTTTTGTGAGCCAAAAATTGTGACATTCATGTGCACAAAGCTTCCAAAACTAGAAATGGAATAGAAAACGTCATTTCTATAAATTGGCAATATTTAGACATTATTTTAGTGCCATTCAAGCCAGGCAACCTAAAACCAAACTTCACTTGTCCTAGTTTGTGACCTGGAAATTATTTAAAGAATAACATTCAAATTAAATAGATAAGCAAGATTCTTTTGCTAGTAGACTTTTTGTGATAAAATAAAATAACTTTTTAAAATGGAAACATAGACGAAGTCACCATGGTTATCAAAATATAATGAAATAAAAGAAAAATTTGAAGAAACAAGTTTAGAACATCTATCAAAAAACTAAAGAGAACATCTAGAACCCTTTTCCTCTCCACAAGGCCTTGAGTATATCTATTTTATTAAGTATATAGCATCACAACTCCTATTACGGCTCTTGTATAAAATCTTGTTACATTTTTATCACAAAGAAATATCCTCCAATTACTGCATCCAATGTTCATTCTTCTATATATATACAAGACATGAGTCTTCTGATTGATTGCTAGTGTTCAAAATGCTATGATCAAACTCCAACGCTATCAACTTCAATTGCTTTACAAAGTAATTGTAATGTCGCTATTGTAGCTAGTGTATGTATAAATGTTTAAATTGATTTTGTTCATTTGGTTAGTAGTTGTTGTTAAGTTCTTCATATAGAGTTGGATTCACATACTCCTAAAAAAGACAAGCATCTTGCTAATGCCAAATAATCTAGAACAAAGATGCTGGATAAAGATTTATTCATTGCCAAAATGATTTTGGTTATACAAAATAATAAACTCATATCTTATATATTATATAAGAGAAATGATAGTGTTTTGTAAACTAATTTTTAAATTTAATTAATAAAATTCAAATATATATATAATGATTCAGTTAATTATGTATATAAATATATAATGATTAAATGTACATTTATATTGTTATTATTATTATTATTATTATTATTATTTTTTTGAATTTTTGAGTTTGATATAAAATTAACTAATATCTTGAGTTTTATTTTTATTAACACATTAGAAGAAATCTAGACCTTATAGAGGCCTGCTACAACTACAATAAATTGTACAATTACAGAAAAAAAATCAATTAAAAAAATTAATAAAAAAAATTAATAAAAAATTCCTCAAAAATGTTGTTAGGGTGTGTGCCACACCAGACTGGGACTATATTTTATTTATTTATTTTATTTTATACATATGTATATATATATATATATTTCTCTGAATTTGCACATTCTACGGCTTGTTAGACAGCCACAAACTGTCTATAATGATCATTTGGATTTATATCCTAGTAAAGTCAAAGCTAATTTAAGGTAGTCATCATTATTCCAAGATGAGATTTTTTCATGTTTACTAGTCCATTGGTTTGATTTTTTTAGTATATACTTGTCTCTCCGTAATGCTATAGGCTAGTCATCACTGTATTACTAAATTTTCATAGTTTTTAATAGTGTATATTCTATAAACACAAAGACCACAAGTTTTATTTCAAGTTTATTTGACCTTAAAGCAAATCAAGTTGTTATGTTTGACATTATTGTTGACATTAAAATATTGATTGTTACATTCAATGTCACCTCAAATTTGTCACCTACAATATGGGATTCTTATAATGCTAGCACTTTGTGATTTGAGCCATTAGAGGTAGGTTCCTCTACTTCTGCTTCAGTCATCTTCTGATAGACTTCCTTAATTATCTTCTTCTTGCAAAAAAACGCCGATTGGGTCATAGTTTATCCCCCTATCTCCTATTCTTCATCATCCTTATACTAGTGGAGAATCATGTCATGTTTCCACTTTCAGTGTGAACTTGTCTACTAAAATCATATCCTTTTGTAGATAGTGTTCAATAACAAAGCCCACCCAGTTTAACTAGAATTGGTCCCAAGATAACTTCTTGTAGTTGTGTTGGTATAACTCCTTGGTTAGTTAGAACAAGATATGCATGATTTTTCCTTCGTCCAACTTTGGAGTTGAATTCAATCGATTAACCTCCTTCACGTCATTGGAACTTAGGTATTGTTGGTGATTTAGAAGCAAATAGAGATGTTGATTTCATATCATGTAAATATGGTGCCACAAGTTTGCAAGATGTTAGGTTTTAACTCTCTTAGAATGTAGATTCAAAATCTCCTTACAATAATTCTCTTGTTAAAAGACTAAGTACTTTTACAAGTCTACATCAAATAGTTCTGAGTGCATCACATCTAGACCCTACAAAGGGCCATTGGGGTTTTGACAAATGTGTAATTAAGGGGGGGATTTATCTACTTTAAAATCTAAAAAAAAATAACCAGAAATCCAATGGGACATGCACAATAATTGTTCACCTTAAAGATTCCTTGACTGATTTTCGGGCTGATTTCTTCTCTCGATGCACATTTCAATAAATGCTGGCAGCCCTACTATTGGCTGAAATTTTCTGTAATGTTTGTTCAACTTATTTCAGATTTCCTCTATCATTCTTGCTATTTTGATTCTATAGGTAGATTTGTCACATCATTCCACTATAGATTGTGTGTAAAAATGTAAAATAGATACCGAATTTGATGGATTGATGGATATAGTTACTTGGACAATTTTTTGAATGGCATTGTGGCATAATATATATTATTGAGTACCCTCAATTAGTGGTGAGGGGTTTGGACCAAGGTTACTTTTAGTAATTTGTGTGATTAATTATCTCTTGTGATGATGCAAACACCCTCCCTTGGCCTCAATAATCCCCAACCATTGAATATATCTGAGATAAATAAATTGAAAGTACCTCCCATGCCATCAGATCTGTGAAAAAACTAAAGCCATTAAGGATGTTTATTTTTTTATTTTTTTATTTTTTTATTTTTTTATTTATTTTTTTATTTTTTTATTTATTTATTTTATTTTATGAATTTATGATTATTCAATTTTTTCAAATATGAAATACAAATATTTATCATTTGGATTGGTTATAAATTTTAGTTTCTAAATTGTAGATGATTCAGTTTAAAATGGAGTTTAACCCCTAAAGGACCAACATGCGTTTTTTGGCCGTATAGAAATTTTGGGCAGGTACGTGTGACTAGAAAAATCCATATTTGAGGCTGAAATTTTAATAGAAGGTGGGGGCGAGGAATATCTTCATGTGTACCAAGTTTCATGACATTTCGAAATACGAGTCAAAAGTTGTGACCTAATATGTTACTTTTTTTTGTAACTGGGCAGTTTGGGCAGATCAGAAAAAATCATTTTTTCCGGAATTTTTTTTTGAAATTGGTTCTCTACATTTATATATACTTAAAAAGCTTTGAGTCATTCCATTTCAATCAATGAGTCAAAAGTTATGAGTGTTTTTGGTTTGCGGGCAGTTATGGATTCTCTACTCTAAAAAAAACTTTAAAGTCGTTTATTTAACTCAATTTTCAGTATTTTTGGAAAAAAATAAAATCCTAGGATGTAGATTGACTATTACAACATTACAACCGTTGGGATTGGCATTTTTAAATTCCATGATTAAATTTTTAACAAATTAGTATTTTGAGTAATTTTCTACTTCTTTCTACTTACTATTTTTTCCCTATATGTTGTACAATTCCAAATGATGTGAAATTTTTCATGCATATAGACAACTTGCTTAGGAAACTGAATTCAAAGAAGCACCACCTTTATCGGCATTTTTTCATTGAAAAGTGAGCTTGCAAAGTGCAGCTGCCCGTTTTTTCGCAGGATTGAAAAAATGGTTTTCAAGACTTTGAATGCTTATATCTTATGATCCACACGGTGGAATTTTCTGAAATTTTTACCACATGTTTTCAAAATATCATACTACAAGATCCTACGGTTACATGTGTCAAAAATTGTTTTTTTCCAAAAATTTGGTAGTTGTATTAGAAATGGCAGTTTTGGAGCGTTTTTGGTGATTACATAGTCATGAAACTTTAGGGGTTAAGAAAATGAAAATCCAATAATTTATTGATGTAATATGTAAAATTGAGTTTGTGAAAATTTAAGTTAATTGAGTTGAAATAATCTTTAGTATTGTAGCTTGGTGCTCTATGACTTCTTTTCTATTATAGTAGTGCAATGATGGATTTTAATAAGTAGTGTATGTAGGAGCACTTTCTATATGCTTGAAATCAAGCCTACACGTTTGAAAAGATTGATGCACCTATTAGGCAAAAATTGTCAAAAACTACCATTTGTAAGAGGAATTTTGAAAAAATCTTAAAAAAAATTCATCTGTACAAACTCTTAGTAGGAGAGGCAATCCATTCCCGATCAACGACCCATTTCCGATCACTTTAGGAATTACAGGCATGTAAGAGGACGGTTTCTTTGGTGGATAATTTTCTCATGTGCAGCAATAGTGTTTGGACCCTTCCTAGAGTTTTCCGATATTTTGGTATCAAAACAAAGTTGCTATGAATTAATGAGTTCCAGATTCTATAATTCCTTACGTGATCGAGAATGGGTTGCCTCCCCTAGAGTGCCATAGAAATGTGTAGAATTTTTCAAAACTTAGATTGCATAGATTGAAAGATTATAATGTTTCAAGTTAGAATTTTTTTTCCAACCTTGCTTAATAGGGTCAACATTGAACTTTAACACCTCATCACAAAGTTTAGAACTTGCAGTTTGTCAATAGTTATCATGTGGTTATAGTTGTTTCATGGGTTTGCACGTTAATATACAATTTAGCGCATCATTGCGATACATTACTTTACAATTATTGCATCGGACGATGTATTACTTTCAATTGCAAGTAAGGCATCGTAACAATGCAATAAATTGTAAAGTAATGCATTGCAATGATGCACTAAACAGTTGTATATTAACGTGCAAACCCATGAAACAACAATAACCACATGAAAACTATTGACAAACCACAATTTTTAAATTTAGTGATGGCTCCTAAAGTAAGCTTTTTGCACTACATATGGTTTGTTTTATTGACAATTGCATCTTACATCATATTAATTATATACTTTCAAAATTTCAAAAGCAAAGGAGGAATTTTGCAAAAGATGCCCAATTTGTATGAATTGTTTGGAATTTATCAAGTCTCATATCCATGCATCTAATTGGAATTTTTTTACATTCTTGCAAAGGAGGTGAATGCCTTCATCTTGTATCAAAAATTCAAATACATCTGTCAATCTTTGGCTTCATAATCACTTATACAAAATTCAAATGTTCACCAAACGGACACATAGTCCTTAATTGGGTTAAGTTGAACCTTTTTCTAAGCTCTTTGCTAGTGGATGCCAGCCCTCATACTTCCTATGATCATTACAAAATCTTTCCACTTTAACCCCTAAATGCCCAAGGCACCCAAATCTGGTGTTTGCAAAACTTTGAAGTTAAATAAAACTTAATGAAGTTGCTATTTTTAATAGTTTATATTTTTGAAAGTTCTTCTTGAAGTTTAATTTTAGCATCAAAAATTGATTTTGAAAATAAATGATAGTGATTGTTCTATTCAAGTTTTTGAACAAGGGTACCCATTGCAATCTTGACTTCCTGTAGTGTTGAGAGCTCTTGGAAATGAGCCTCAAATACACTAGATCTTGGAGGAAAAATCACATTCAAAATTCATTTAAAAAATTGTAGAGTAGATTTTAAGAAGTCATAAATTGATTGGAGTTATACAAGTTAGGCCCTGTAACCTCATATTTTTTTGATCACCAACTTTTTAGATTTGACTTGTGTAAAGAAGATTGAAAGATTTTTGTAGTTTTAGCACCTTCATGGTCAAATATTATAATCTTTCACTCTATAAGTGATATTGTTGTGTTTTCTTTTCCTATGAGATCTCTAACATGTCCAATTTGATTTTGTATGGTTACAATTCAAAAAAAATTGATACAACATATCAAAATGTTGGTGTTTTGTTTTATTTAGAGCAAATTCCAAGAAGCCCAAAACAGGCCTTGGGCATTTAGGGGTTAATATTCTGCTTAAGCAGACCATTTAAATTGCAAAAGTTGACTTGTTGCACCAGATTCTTCATTCCATAATAATTATAAACAAGGTTTATTTTCCTTAAGTTGTTGGAAGAAGGTAAAAAAAGGTATTTTCTCTTCTTTTGGAACCCTCTCATTGCTCAATCATCCAATTAATACCCATTGAGAAAAGTGTACTTCATCCAATTAATACCCATTGAGAAAACTTCAACACTGGATAGGGGTATTAAGGGGACAGAAAAATTAAAGGAACTTATTGTGAAAAAATTTACCTTGTAGTGAAAACAAGTGTATAGTCCATAAAGGACAATACTACACTTTTGGCCCTAGCACATGCACAATTGGCCATGGCACATACATAATATGGTACTTTTGTACAACAAAGGTAAATATTTATATTGTGTGACATGTCAATTAATTGGTATGGATTCCCTTAAAATCCCTATTTAGTGAAAAAGATTCACATAATCTATATCAATAAAAAGAAGAAAGAATACTCTATATAAATTTTTGATATAAATATATATTATAGGAATTTCTAATATTGATTATATGTTTTCAGCAACATACTCACTATTACTAGTTGAAACATTAAAATACAATGAACATAATAAAAATATATATCATTAGATGACATTTGAGGCCTTTGGAAGACTACAAGTTATCTTACGTTCTCAAACTGCGGGAACACAGGATAACTATTGGCTAATGTGGCTGAGCCCGTTCTATGTCATTCTTGAAAAAAAAAATTGGTTAAAATAATATTTGGAAAAAAAAAATTGAAAAAAAAAATTATGACAGCCTATACCAGCTATTCACAAAATCGGGCCAAATTTGGGAATAGACCTGAAACGGCCCTTCAATGCCCTCAAATGTCATCTAGTATCAAAAGAATCTAGAATACGCTTTTAAAATGCCAACAAGATCCTTCCAAAACAAAGATAGATTTAAAATGAATCACACTTGTCCGGTTGCTTGCAGGTGTAGTTACATCAATGCCAACTTAGAAAGATGGAGAGCTCCAATCAATTGTAATTTGATCAAGTCATAGCCAAGTTTCCAACCTTATTGAAATTACGTAAGTATAGGAGGAAACTTATGTGGATAAGATTCAAGAACAACACAGAAGGCGGGTCTCTATTCAAAGTTTAGTTTTCTGGCTTGGTGCAATTGAGGACTTTTTATCAACTTGCTTCTCTAAACTGAAAGCTCCACATAGCCGTATCCACAATATACATGGTACAAATTAACCCCATAGATATTTCTACTGTCTATTGTGATTAATTATATTTTGTGATGGTTATCTATCTTTTTTTTTGTAGTTAAGACAAAAATGAAAAATAATTGGATTTGTCCACCTATTTTTGCGGATAGCCTAGATAAATTAAGACTGATGGCAAAAGGAAGCTATCCCTTTTTAGCTTTGGCTTTGGCCATGGCTGTGGCCACACTACAAGGGATCTCAATGGTTGTCACATTGGACGGATCGTCCGTCTGAATTGTCCGATTTGTCCACTCATTTGAGATATCCAATGACCCAACCTGCCCGATGCAACTATTTTAAGCTAGTCATATTGTCCGTTTAGTCCATTCAACCAATCCAATATGTCCACTTGTCTAAGACATCTGATGATTCTAACTTGCTCAATGTGACAACGATGGAGAGCTCACAACCATTTCCAGAGGAAAATGGTTGTTGCAACTTCCCTCCTCCACAGAGACAATCTTGCTACTTTAGACACCAAAAGATGGTTATTGCATAGGAAGTGGTTGTGGACACTATTGCAACATTTCCAATGATCTGTACCAACATTGCTACAACAACAATGGAATTTATAATAAATGTTGTCACAATATAATAGTTCCCGCACCACAAGTAAAATTTAATGGGCCACTTACATGAATGTTGGGGCAACATTGTCAATCTCAATATTTGTTATGCAGCTAGTGGCTAGATTGCAAATTCACTTAATAGGATTGCAAGATATATCCATGCCTAAATTGATTGTGAGCCACAATGTTAGTTTTTCTTAGTGTAAATTTTTTGAGCCTTGATGTTCTATACTATAATTAAACTTATAGAGAATTTTTGAATTTTTTAAATATATACTGTATTTGATATGAAATAGTTTTTTTTAAATGTTTGTTCTATTTGATATGAATTAGTTATGAATTTCCTCATATTTCTTTTGTAGGTACTTATTTGTAATCCTAGGTTTCACAAAATGCGTCCGCTTACAATTTTTAAAGTGATTTGAGAAAATCAAGGCCAATGACTGGCTCTTGCAATAAAGAATATTTTTTTTCTTGATTCAATTAATGACTAAAGTGGTCCATTTAAGGACCACATCATATCTATTTAGTTCCATTTAGTTCCATTTTTTTATTTATTTTTATTTTTTTGGAAACAAATGGAAGAACCATTGCATTAAACAAAATACTTATATGGAATGTTATTAATAATTTTATGATAGAATCATATTTTTAAAAGTATTGAGTTACATTTTTGGCATAACATTCAAGAGTCTCATTGACTACTGCCTCCTCCCTGATAGAATGATATGAAATATACCACATCATATCAGTAACTACAAGGCTAGGTGGCAAGACTTGTCAGTAGTATACTCAGTTAGTAAGTTTAATGCTGTAGCAATTTCATCAGAGTATAAAACTAAGCTTTAAAGTACAGTAAAGCTATGGAACATTAATCCCTAAAGGACCGGAGGAGTGTCCAGATTTCTAAAATTGTGAAGATCTATTATAAAATGCAACTTAGTAGAATATTTTAATGATGACTCTCAAACAATAGTTGTGAAATGCTATTTGTAGATCACATCCATACGGTTAGATCAACAAAAAGACATACTAATATTTTTCAATAAATTTTGAAGCCAAAAATTGGAAATTCCTTCTAAAATCAATTGTAGATTGAATATTTATGATTTTTAAAAGATTTTTTTTCTATAAGTTTAAAATATCAAGATTTATTTATAGTGATTTTTCAAGATTTTTATTTGATTTTTTGTTTCAAGTCATTTTTGAAGATTCATTTTTTTTACTGAAAAAGTTACCTTTTGAGGCTAGACCTTCTAATACCTTTTGAATTATAGAATATTTGCAAAGAAAAATCCTCATAATCTGAACCATATAAATATTAAATAACTAATATTAGAATCTTCAAACAAAATTGATGGATGAAAAAACGCTTTTGATGAGTTTAGGATGTGTTTCCATTCATTCATTGTTCAAAATCTGCACTCATGGTCCTTTAGGGCTTAAACAAAAAATCCATTGCCAACAAATGAATGAATTAGCTACTAATTCACTAAGATTTTAGAGTCATTTTCTTAAAATTTGGAATAGAAGAGACAAGCTCTTTATATATATGGAGTGGTAGGAGGTAGAATAACCCACGTGGAATAAATAAATTAGAATTTGTAGTTTCTCAACTACTCATAGTGAAGTCAAAAGTAGGAATTCTATTTGAAGTAGAATTTCAGAACTCATTTAGGCATAGTAGGATAGGCTTTTTCAAAAAATTAAGCTAGAATAAGTTGGGAAATCAAATTAAGTTTCATCTACAAAAATCCGTTTGAGATTTTGATCTTCCACTCAAAAGTTATGGACAAATTTCATAGAGGGGTTGGCAAGGATTTGTTTTTGACATTTTCAAACGTCCTCTCTGAAATTTGTTTATAACTTTTGAGTGGTAGGTTTAATCTCAAACGGATTTTTGGAGATGAAACTTGACTTGATTTCCCAACTTTTTTTAGTTCAAAATTTTTTGAAAAAATCTATCTTACTATGCCTAAATGAGGTTTGAAATTCTACTTCAAATACAATTCCTACTTTTGACTTCACTATAAGTAGTTGAAGAACTACAAATTATAATTTACTTATTCCACATGGGTTGTTCTACCTCCCACCACTCTATGTATATATAAAGAGCTTCTCTTCACTATAGAAAACGCAAAATAAGTTATTGATGGCAACTGGATAGATTGCATTGGTATAATACTCAATGGATTCGTAAGTTTTGGCAAACCATCTATCTTTATAATTATTTATTGTTTGTATGTTTCGTCCTAGAATTAGCCAAAAAAATGGAATGCATCATAAATGTATTGCCATTGTCTTGGTCCTAAAGCTTACATTAAAAACACATGGATGAAAATCATGGATGAGGACTCCAAAGACTAAGAGGCAATCTCTTTGAATGCTACTGAATGTTATGTACAAGATAACCAAGCCGGAAGGCTGGACAAATGAAGAGATAAAAGCAAGTAAAGCACTGAAAAGAAACAACTAAAGAAAAGAGTAGGAGGACCCCCTCACTCCAGTTAATACAGTCACCGATTTTTTGAGCTAAGATTAGAGCATTAGAGAAAATTTCAAGCCTTTGGAGGGTTGCTCCACAACCTTCCGAGATACCTTGAAATTTACTTTTTTTTGCTCAAAAATTTGTTTTCCCCCTATTTTTGCCCAGCTGAAATTACGACGGCAATGACATAGGAACCCAGAATTTCGAATAAAAAAATATTAAAAAAAAATTAAATTTTTTTTTTTTTTTTAAATTCTGCAAAATCTAACTGCTCCGGGAAACAATCATAGATTCTAACTGCTCCTGTGAGCAGTCATAGACTCTGACTGCTCACCAAGAGCACTTTTTGAAGTTGACAAGCCATGCAAGAAATAGCATGGCATATCAACTTCAAAAAGCCCTCCAAGGGGCTGAAATTTTCTCTAATGACATGGTCCAAATACAGTCGAATTTATCCCAAATACTACGGGCTTGCTCTGGACGACGACAAACTCCTCGTTGTGCTTTGAGATGAGCCGCCCTACCCGAATCGATGAGTGCTTCCCAAAGAGCTTTGTGGTGGTTTTGGTGTTAGCTGTGCCTTGGGTGCATGGCGAAAATTGGAGTTTGCTTCCACCAATACGACCTCGAAGGAAACATGACAATAAAGTAATCTTGAATTCACAATACCGTAGTTTCAAAATTCGGTAGACTGAAGGTTCCAAAATGTGTCAAAATTCCTACCCTCCATTTCGAAAACTTGAATTAAAAACGATTTCAGAATTCGGCAGAAGGTGACAACAAAATTTACCAAGGGAAGCAAAACCCTCCCCTCCATTTCGAAATGATAAAAACATGTTTTGAGCTACTCAGAAAATAAAGTTGGCCGGTCCAGAGCCAAGTAATAAGTTACGGCACAAGGTTACGGCATTTGTGTCGGCACCATACTCCTTGGGGATCGAGCGTTGTGTTGTGGGCCTTCTTACTTACTCTCGCTTGCTTCAGAGAAGTTGAGCCGCCCCACGGGAGTCTCCACAACGCGGAAGATGTGCACACAGAAGAAAAAAGCGGGCATGGAAACAGTACACTTGGACTGCAGCAGCTGGAACACACACACATCGCCTTCTTCCAGGGTGGTCCACCGCAAACTTGGCCCAGGCGTCGCGGTCCAGCAACGGCGTGTCACAGAATTTTTGCTTGATCCAGTGGGTTTTGTATAGCGCCCGCTCTCGGTCCTGCAGACACACCTCCGCCTTGCTCGTGCGCTCTGTTCCAGTCGCCTCCAGGATCTTCTCTGGGATGGCCTGCAGTCAGGTAGGGACAATGAACCCAAACCGGGAACCAAACGCACAGTCATTAATTAAGGGCACAGTCGAAAACTTTATCAGAGGGAACAAGAGGTTTTATATATGTTCCCGGTTACTTTTACAGATTCATGATCAGGAGTCATTTGAACTAAAGAGTCATGAAAATCTAAGTATGAATGCTAACATCGCTCATTTTCGATATTTTCTCACATCGCTCAACATTTTCCTGTTTGTACCATAAAACGAAAAGAATGGGAGGATGGACATCGACAAACTAAAGAGTTTGAAGAGTTTCCCATAAAGCAAATGAAACGGAGTTTACCATTGCGGTTGATATACAAACTCCTATAATTGTAAGTGCTAACCCCCATTTCATTACCATGCACTATGGGAAACTCTTCAAACTCCCCTGTGATCACAGATACATACTAAAGATTCAAGACATCATGCACATTCCTAATTATCGAATGATATCCACTCAAGGCTCCAGGCTCCCCAAAGAAAGATATGGATCCACTCACTCAATTCAAATCCTGTTTTCACGAGAACTATAAATCACAAGATCGAGGAACATTGCAAGTTGAGCTAGATTTTCCTTACCAGATGAAACGAGTGGTAGACTTGCTCATCCCTCATCACCACCAAGAACGTCTCATTCTCTAACGCAGAAACAAATTGCTTCGCTGCCTCCACAACCACGCGCTTCTCCTGATCACTTGCATCATGTCGTTCACACTTCAACACAATCTCTGAGAAGCGCGTACAACCTTGCTGCTGCAACACACGCATCGCTGGGCTGCTTCCGGAGGAACCTCCGGCCTTGTGGTAACTTGCAACGGGAGGTGCAACTGGAGCAGGACGCTTCACTCTGACTGATTTCTTCTGCATCCCCGGATAGTGTTGGAAAAGAAGTTCAAGGCGACTGGAGGGGGGGGGGGGGGGGATCTTGTGGTCTTGGGTCTGAGGAGAATGAGCTCGGTTGTCAGGGGAATGGAACATAGGTTGCTTGCCGCGGGAGAGCTCGTTCCAGGGGTGTATGTTGCGCTCTGGTTTTCTGAGGGGCTGCATCGTTGCTGGTGGGTGGTAATTGGGAACTTCGTCGATGTCACTGCCCTGGACGATGTTATTTTGGGCCTCGTCAAGTTCTTCATTCCCTTCATCGTCTATCTCCATGTCCTCTGAGCCATTCCTGCTTACGGTTCCATCCCAGTTCCGTTAGTCTTTCGGTACGTTTGTTCTAGCTCGTTGAGAATATTTATACGGCCACATTAGAATTTCTTCTATGTTCACAATAAAAATTCTTACATGTGCACATTATGAACTCGTCTATATATGTTCACATTATACGTACACATGAATGAACATCGTTCACAACAAGAATATCCTGAGTATGCCAACGCTGAGGAATTGAATCCAATCTTACTTACTCACAGTTTTAGAGGCTTATGAACCAAAATTTTAGACATTTGTAACTCACTCATACAGTTGTGCATGTGTGTTTTCGTATACCCATTAGTCCCATTGAAAATAGAGACAAGCTCCACACTCATTATTCAATCTTTAAATGTCATTCAAAAGTCGCAGAAAGAAGTTTCCTATCCAGGGTCGAAGGTGTAGTCCTCTCTCATATGCTCGGGTGGCAAAGTGGGCTCGGGGGGCAACTCTGGTGACCCAAATTGGCGAAGAATGACTTCATTCTTGTCGGAATCCAGAGGGACTGCAGAATTGGGGTGGGTTCCCATCAATGGAACTGCTGCTGATGTTTGACCCTCACTGCCATGGCGATGGGATGCTTGTCTTCCATCCACCATTTGCTGGAAACCAGGCTGGGAACGAGGCTGTAGATCAGGCCGGTGCTGAGTCTCTGCAACTGGCTGGGCCACTGGGAGAGGTGGGTAGCTGGTGCATTTTTTGCCCAGATGGTCGAAGAACTGAACCAGGAAACGGAACCTCCCCACCACAGTGAGCAGCAGCTGGTAACCTTCCCGGAGTTGAATTTCTATGGAGAATTGGCGCTAGTCTTTGCCAAAGCGCACCACTTGGTGGGTAGGGTTTAAGATCGTGCTCCATATTTGCCCGGTTTGGACCCTCCAGCGTAATCCTCTTGTGGAACAAATTCTTGTGTCCCTGGCAAAGTCCGTCGGAATGGGCTGCCACAATAGCAAATAAACTTACTAACCGGGAGTGTTCGATCAGTTGATCTGTGCAATATCTGAACATAAAGATTGAACATATCACGTTTGAACACAAGCACCAACAATAATGGAACCTACTTGCTAATATGGAAACAAAGTGTCGACTTTTTCCATGCGAATCATGAAGGAGGCGTCTTCTCAATGGTTGCTATCGTTGATGGCAACTTGCATGTCGGTTTTCCAAAACTCGCCCAGCTTCACTCCATGCTAGAGGACATTACTATCTTCGTCAACTTCATCTCTGCTATGAAAATGCGCATTGATATTAAGATAGTATTTGTAAGTGAAAAGTCTGTTAGAGAACTGCTTCACCAGTTGACTAAAATTAGATATGCAAAACTATCTATGATTTGTGAACACCAAGAGCTCAAATTAATAGAGACATGAGAATGCACAACCAGCCTAAATTAGCACACTATATACAGCAAAGACAATAAAGATCTATAGTTGCATAGCCTGGGCTCCGTACCTAGAAGAGTGGCGCCGTGATCTTCCAACGCTCATGTTTGCTTCTTTTATGCCAAGGGACCCTGTTGTAACATACATGATTTGTTCAGTTCCGCCATTTCGTAGCAAAGCAAAGCAAAGGATAGCAAGCAAACAAAAACAAGCAAACAAAAACAAACTAGTCCGCAAACTAAAACAAGCAACTAACTGTTTCTTTTCATTTACCTAGTTGTAAAGCTCCCTGTATGTGTAAGACGTGCCAAGTATGCTTAAACTAGCACCTGAAGCCAAACCTTTACATTGGAGTTCAGCAATAACAACAATATATGCTCTCCAGCTTCCAACTGCAACAAAGTCCTTGACAACCACTCATACTTGTTGTCAACAAGAAAAAGTTTCACACCAAAGCTTCTCAAGGCTTCTTTATGGGCTACTCTGATACATCTAAGCTAGGGTTTCCGATCGAGTTTTGGAGCATGTCAAACAATGCATTCGGTCATATCCCGTGACATGATATGTGAGAAGCTTGGCATTTTCAGACTTGATTCTCCTTACTTAGCTTGATTCTTGTGAGTCCTGATCTATTCTACCCTGGAACTACAACAGTACCTTCACCTTTACCTAAGCCACCTGCAAACATTTTACCAGATCCCCCTCTTGCTCATTCTTCACCAGACCCTCCCATTGTTGACCCTAAAAATGTTCCAGACCCTAATCATGTCCCAGAACCTATGATCCTTCCCGTGCAAGACTTTCCGCGCGTCTTCTTCATCAACCACTCCGTCCAGTTCTCCTCGTAGAGGCTCTCTTCTCCCTTACCTGCAACTCGTAACCTACGAAATCCACCAGATACATTTTCTCCCTCTCAATATCCCTATGGAGCATTTGCCGATTTACCTCCTATCCCACAGACGCATCAGGAAGCTATTGCATCATCCCATGCAGTTGAACGGAAAGCTGCTATGCTTGATGAGACTAATAGCCTTCATATTTAGTTAACAATACCTGGTCCCTTCCTTCAGAACGGAGAGCCATGAAATGCAAACGGATTTTCAGTTATAAGGCAAAGCCTGACGGATCTCTGGATAGATACAAAGCTCGCTCAGTTGCTATGGGGTTGTTCCGAAAGCCAGGAATCGATTTTACAGACTCTTACAACCCTGTTGTACGCGCGTTATGACAATATCCGAGTTGTTCCCGCTATTTGTGGAGCACGAGATTTCGACAGGATTCAATTTGAAATCAAAACAGCCTTCTTATATGTCATCCCCATCATCGGGTACAAACACAAAATGTTCAGAGATTGTACTCGAAACCACATCCTGCACTTACCCTTTCTAGCTTAATCTGTGCGTCGAAAGTCCTTTACTCCTTCCGGAAAGTAGTCTTGAGAACAACTCCAAGGCCGGGTAAGTCTCTCCTCTTGAAACTAAACACCTGCATTTGCAACCTGCTCCAAATCTCTCAAAACAATACTGAAACATGCAAATGCTGCAGTCTAAAAACTATAAGCTCGATCCTTGCTAAACTGGCCAGTGTGTGAAGATTACCACGGCGTTTCAGAAGAGGGCCACAAAGCTAGCTATCAATGTTCGAAATGGCCAAAAGAAGAAGAAAGTCGAGAGATTTGAAGACTTGGAGAAGAAGAAGAGTCCCGAAGAAATGACAGTAACGACCAGCCCGGATCGGAGACAAGCTAGAGCGAATTACAATTTAATGAAACCTGCGAGTACGAATCCGAGCGTTCAAACGACTTCCGGACATACTCGACTGTAGACGGGTCACGTACTTAGACATGAGGGTGACTGTATACTACAAGCGATGGGAACAATAGGGAACATCTTTGGTGAACATCTTTGGTGAACGGGAGTTTATTTTCTTAGCATGGCTCCCAGCTAGCTTGTTTTTTTTTCTACTTTGTTCGCTTGTAGCTTGTAAGGTGGGTGGCTCAAAAAGCGACCCTTTAAGGGCTGTTGGGCCTTTTCGATGGGTTTCAGATGCCCAAAAATATTTTCCCTTATTTTTCACTTGAAGAAAAATTGATGCATGCGGAATCTAACTCAAGTAGTTTCATATTTTTTGGAGCATTTATGAACTACTTATGAATTTCCAAAGAATTTTGTCGTAGGGACCTATTTCAGATCTAGCCTTTGCAAAACCCACACATGTGCAGTTTTGAAAAGATATGGCTTTAGCAAAAACAAGCATTGCTGCATGTAGAAAGTAATAGAGAAGGTTCCAAAAGGGCAAAGTGCTATTACGCTCTCACATTATGAATAGTCCATTCATTGACCATTGCGTATCCATTTTAGAACCTTTTGTAGGAACGGTTTGAAGAAAAGGGTCATAGTAAGAGCCTCCTACCTTATATTCGGAACGTCATATGAAAACGCTTTAGTGATAGAACTTAATACCAAAAAATTCCTTGAAGGACCTGGGACCCTTTGTAGCCATATATAATATATTATGAATTTGGTGGTATTTGATCATAAAAACATTGACCAAATATCTTTAAGTACAAAGTCAATTAATGATCATGATTATATGTAAATAACATTGTGTCACATTTCATATATTAAACCATATTTGAAGAGTTATAAGGCTAAATATAGATTGTATAAAGGGACCACAAGTGCCTTTCAAGGATTGATGAGAACAAATTAAATAATGTTTTCTAAATGAAAACAAACTAAGGTAAGTGCATGCATCTACAATGAAAACTAATAGTAACCTAAGCATGTTTACTCTTATAAAATGGAAACTATCTTTTTTATTGGATCTTATTGCTCAATTGTTCAATGAAAGAGGGTTCCAACACACTTTAGTATCCATTATTTGGACACTATATAAATAAGTTATGAATTTCAAAGTATTATTTGTAAGTGTACTAAAAATCAACACAAGATAGTCTGGGCTGGAGTCTAGGCTCTCCTAAGGTCTCATGTACTGACAGTGCACATGTTGTATCATCAATATCTAAGTTTTATAGAGGAAGGGAGTCAAATGTAGGTGTCGCAGTTTAGATGTTGTAGCACTAGATGATTATAGGTACCTTTTAGTCATTGGTAATTTGGTAGATATAGTTTCTAGCTATTTTATATTTCACTGTGTTGTTGTTGCAGTCACAATAGAAGTAAAGAAAATTTTCTTATTGTATAAGTCATAAAAAATTCAAAATTCAATAATTTTCTCGTCGTAGGTCTAAATGCCACAAAATGAGGCCTGTGCACCCCTCTTTGCCAAGGGCTTTCTGATGGTACCATACACAATCAAAAATAGATTTTTTTATCCAAATTTTTTATATTTCTTAAGAACACAACTATTAAAAAGGATTTTATGTCATTGAAACATATGGTTTAGGAGATCTCATCGTAACAAACAAACAAACAAATAAAACAAAACAAATAAACAAACAAATAGCTTGTCTTAAGGTGTGTCTTAGTGTGCTTTGTGTTGTTGCCACGGGCAAAATAAAAGTAAAAATAGTTTTCTAATTTTTTTTATTCATTAAAACTTTGAATTAAATAACTTTCACATCGTACGTCCAAATGCTACCAAACAAAGACTATACACCCCTCCTTGCCGAGGGCTTTCTAATGGTACCAAACAGGCAGCCAAGGGATGCACAATCCGGGAGATCTCATTGTAACAAAGAAAACAAACTAACAAATAAAACAAAACAAAACAAACAAACAAACAATCTTAAGATATTGATCATATACCATAAATCATCACATGGTTTTCATATCGCATCCAATTGTATAGTTACTAAGAGAATATAGAATCCTAGCTATTTTGACTCCCAAAAAGATCCAAAAAAACTTTAGGTAGCTTAATGACAGGAACAATAGGACTTGTTTATATGGACAATTTCAAGGCACTGTTAGTACCTTGATGGAATGATGATTGTTTTTGTATTGTCTTTTAGGTTTTCTCTTCTACATTGTGATTTTAAATTGGTTTAATGTCCAAATGAGTTATATTTAATGACGATAGTTCCTATATTTAATTAATTAATTTGGATTTTATTTGAAAATCAAAAGATAATTCTAAATTCTCTTAGCATGTGGTATTAGAACACCATATAAATTAACAACAATTTTCAAACTATTGATTATAATATATGCATCCAAAATGGTTGTCAGTTTTGAAGGATTTATATTTATAGGGATTCGTTTGTAATTGTTTTGATTTGTAACAAAGAACATTAATTTTTAAATGCCCAAGATACAATATTTTAGTGTCAACAAAAATTTGAAGTTAAATAATTTATTACCAATTAAGTTATTCTTTTTTAATATTTTGTAGTTGAACAATTTCTTCATTCAATATTTTATCATTTTTATCCTCATATTTTTTCTATGACCATAATTTGAGATTGATTATGCTGGCCGTCTTGTAAAAAGTGGATTGAAAGACTTCAAACCACTTTCACAATTTTGACACCCTCATGATCAAATGCTATAATCATTGAGTTCATAAGTGATGTTGTTGTATTTTCTTTTCCTATATAATTTCCAACACTTCTAGTTGAAATCATATGATTATAATATTAAAAAATCTTATAAAAATTATCAAACTTTTCAAGTGTTGTTTTGTTTAGCAAATTCCAAGGAATCTTAGAAAAGATTTAAGGCATTTAGGATTAAGATAATTGCACCTTTAGAAATGCATCCAAATGAGCATTTGAATATAGATTTGTATTATTAAATTGTATGATTTAAGTTGGATCTTGCTGGCAATTAGAAAAGATTTTAGATTCTCTAAGTGTATATTTTGGACATCACATGCATAAAATATTTTAATTTGAAGTATTCATTGAAGATGTACATACAAAATTGACTTTAAAACCTCATGTGCATATATTCAAAAAGTATAAATTTTTAATAAGAATCTATATGGATTGGTTTTACAATACATCAATTTTGCATATTGTCTTATGGTAACTACACTTGCAAGCATCCAAATAAGCATCTAAGCATGCCTTTTTATTTTTCAATTGTTGCACTTTTGTTGTATTTTATTTGCAATTAGAAGTGAATTCCGGATTCTCAGAGCACATATTTTTGAGACACCATATAGATGAACTATGAATTTTGAGTGCTTTGTTTTGATTGTATTCAAAATTAATCTTATATTATCATTGTGTTTAGGAAGTGTACATTTTAGATATGAGAATGGTGTGATAGTTTTGCAAATAGGACTGTAGCTAACATTGGTATAATAGAAGGTCCATATCAAAGTTGCTTTAAAGAATAAGGCTTATCTAAATCAACACAAGTTTCATCTAAAAGAATAGAATCAAGCTAAACAAACCAACAAATTGTGTCTATTTGGTCATTGTTTTCTACTAGTGTAGGTTTGGTTTCCTTAATCCTTAAAGTCCTATCGTCCCCTTAGAGGACAAAATGGATTTGGGCAGGCTCTTATAGTTTCAATATGCATTGTAATTCTTTTTTGTATTATTTTAAAGATAAAAAAATACATGAGCTTTTTGTGATTATAACTTTTATTTAAATTCGCACTTACTTAAATTGGAAGTTGTAGCACAATAAGTCCAAATTTTAGTTTTGCAAGCAAAAAAAAACCCAAAAAAACTTTAAATTAAAAATTTCATTTTTTTTCTTTTAAATTATATTTTTATCTACATCAATAGCTTTTAATCATTCCATTAGATTTGTTATGAGAAAGTTATGGACAATCTTGTTTTTCAGGCAATGAAAGCATCTTCTGGAAAAAATAACTTGTAGAATTCATTTATGAATTTAATTTTTACTATTTTTCAGAAAAGGTTCATTACTTCATTAGATTAAAATCTCTTGCTGGAAAATCTCATTGTTGAGATTAGTGTGTTTCAATTCCATCTCAAAGCTATTAATAGTTTATTTTTCCTTCAATCTTGAATGTACTTCTACTTCTAAACATTTTTTTAATGAGCAAAAATTAAGTGGATTTTTGTTTTTAAATTCATAGACTTTCAAATCAATTCTTTAATACAAAAATAAGAAACTCAAAATTACTCGTGCAAACATTTAAGTTAATTCAAATTCAAAAACTCTAATTGAGCAAGGTTCTTAAAAATTTCTTCACTTTATACTTTAAATGCAAATAGCTTGCAATCTACTCTATCAAAGTTTCTAAAATTTCTTCCATATATTTCTACAATAGTCTAATACAAGATTCAATAGTTAGATATACAAAAAAAATTTAATTAAATTTTTTTTGCTCTTTGCAATAGAAATGGCAGTTTTGAATGTTTTTTGATGGAAAAAGAATTTCAGATTTGAAAGGTAATGCCTTGAGGTTCAAAAGTAGGTTTGACTACAACAAAAATACAAAATAATCATTTTTACATAATTGATTCTAGAAGAAATCTAGGGAAATGTGTACAATCCCACCTTATAAAATGGAAGAGCTGAACCAGTGATAGACATGTTGTGTGTAGAAAATGATTGATTATGATCCACCATTTGCATTGAATGAAAATGGTATCAAAATTGAGCATATAAATAGGATTAATTTGTGATGTAGAAAAAAAAAATGTAAAATTCAATGCTTAAAAATAGACACAAAGAGAAAAACTTGACAATCTTGAATGAGAAATTTAGATTATGAACATTTGAACATACGGTGATAACAATGTGAAATGGTAAAAAGCCACATGCAAATACATATATTGCCCCAAGAAATATACATGAGCATTATATAGGAAACAACTAGATTTGGGGTGTATACAATCTTTCATTAAAAACACCTGGAAGCTCTTGAATGCAATATTCTTCATTTATCAAAGCTTATAGCAACAGAGGTGTTAGCCGCAAGTATCTCATCAAGTGTAAATGGATAGGAAAATGTCATAAGGGTGATTGCATGAAAGACCGATATTGAAACATTATCATAAACATAGTGCCGAAGCTTCATTTTGCAATAACTTTAGAAGCATGACTTGTATGAAATTGAAATTTTTAATGGAGATTTTTCTTATGAGTTTAATCATATCTCATGTTTCTCATAAATTTTCAAAAGTTATTTTATATTTAAAAATCATTTAAACTAATTTGTCACCTTTTGAGTTTTACGGTTTTTACTACATAAGGAGTCCCCAAATTTAATGATTTGGAGCTAAAATTTCTATGGTCTATTTCTATAATAAGAAGTCATGTTTCTACCAAGGGGCTTTAAAAAATATTTTATTTTATACCCTCTATGTCTATGCAAAGAGGGCACCATTGCGCGCGCAATTCTGAGCATTGAAGATGGTTTCAACATTATTTTTTTGGTGAACTCTCTTTACCATGAAGTCTTTTCAAATGTTATTTTTAGTTTTTTTTTAAATTACTTTTCCTATTTTTTACAAATTAAAATATTAAAGTATGTATTTTTTTGCGATTCTAGTTCTCCTATTTAGAGAATTTTTTTTGCTTTTCCTTCATAGTGTATCTTCTACCTATAGGGATATACATTTCTCATATTTTTTATATTTTCTTTAAAATGTTTTTCTATTTTTATAGTACTCCCAAAAAATGGATGAAAACGGCCAAAGTGGAACAAAAACAGAAGGTCATTCTTGCAACGACCCTAAAATCTTACAAAAACTTTGATCATACATAAAACTCTATTGTACAATTATGCAATGATGGAGATACCATATTTTTTTAGGCCATCTACTTTTGCAATGAGATTGGTAGGCCAAATAGACATTCTTTTGTCACTTTCTCCTCAAAATATCCCTCAACTTGTTTGTTGTTCTCATTACTTAGGTGCACATGCCGCTTGTACATCTTGCATATTTTGCACTCTTTTTGTACACACTATGGCAACTTCAAAACATGGTCATGCGCGCATAAGCTTCTAAAAGTTCTATATGCATCTCTATGTTTTAGATTAAATTTTCACAAAAGACGCTCTATTAAAAAATTAAAGACAACGTTTCTAACAAGATTCTAATTTCTTCTTGGAATTGTTTTTTAGTAATTTTTAATTTCACAATTTTTCAAACAAATTTTTGGAGCTCATAGGAGATAAAGAGTTAATTCTTTACCAAATTGAAAGACTCAAAGTGTTTGTTAAATGACTTTTAAATTTCTTATAGATAGTTTATTGATCCTGTCAAAAAATAATTATCTAGTTAATGATCACAATGGTAGGTCTTTTGCCTTTGTACTGTATAATGTGCATTTTAGGATGCAAAGATGTATTTGAAGATGTAAAAACATTCCAATTTACTTGAAGTTTTTTTTAGACTCCAAACGCTTCAATGGAAATGTTGTATATATAATAAAATTCATAGTTTTGGGGAACTTTGCTTTGCAATTTTCATAAAGTGTTGTATTCATAGAAAAGCATAAAATGGTGTAATTTCACAAATATTGTTGCTTTTTTAGGATATAGAATGTGAAAATAATTTATAATTTTAAATTTGATAGAAATGTCAGTTGTAAGAGCGGCCATGTGTTTTTTTTTGCAATATGTATTGTCTGAATATGTAGAAAATTGAATTTATTCGGCATAGGATTTGAAATCATAATACGCTTGGTTTATACATGGATGTTGGAATGTGCATACAAAGAAGCATTGATTGCATGTGGGAAAAGTGAATTCGTGGCACCTAAAAGTGACCTTCATTCCTCAAGTGTAGCATCCATTTCTTTTGGCTTGTATTTCATTTCTTAGAGAATGACCTATATTCTTTGGAAGACATGAAGACAATGAGTATAGATTTAGGAATGGAATTGGTTAGCAATAAACAAAATGTACAGTCCGGTACAACAATCTTACGATTTTTTCAAGTTAGTTTTCATTAGAAAGTTCATCAACTTCAAGAAGCTCTAGCACGCTAAAAAATGACTGGATTTTGAAACCGCAAATTGCATTGGAACCGCAACAAAGTGCACTTCAACTTCATAACAAGTGAAAAATGAATAATTGAAAAACCATACTACAATTTGGATTTTTTTTATACACTATCTACCATTTCATAGAGATTCTTTGGAAGATAGTCATAGTTCTTTTGCATTTAGGTGAAGAAGAAGAAAGTAATCATACAAGCAATTCACATGGTATGAGATCAAGTATCTCTAAAGCAATTGTGAAGGCTCATTTCTAATATGAACCATTAACTACTAGTTGTAGTTTTCTTAAATGGTGGCAACACTAGATGGTAGATAGTGTATGGAAAACATCAAACTTTTTGTTTGATTTTCAATTACATATATGTATTTTCAATGATAATAAAGTGGACTTGAGTGTGATTCCAACTCAATTTATGATTCAAAATTCCGTTCATTTTTTAGCATACACCGGCCTCCCAAAGTTCACCAAATCTCAACAGGCTACAAAAATTGTAAGATTGTTGTACCCAACAATAAGAATCTTCAAATGCATGTCCATATAATGGACAATAAAATGCATCTAATTGCTCTGATTTTTTTCCAAAAAAATGGGATAGTTTACATTGATTGATTAATGACCAAACTATTTTTAAATCATGTCAATATATTAGGGATTAAAAAGTGTAAGTAAACCAAGATTAGACTACATGGCATGACTTTTGCATTGGTATAAGGTTGAGCATGTGAAGAAAATGACATTATATAGAGAAAAATTATAAGATTAAAATAGAGATGGAGATGGGGATTGGAGAATAAAGATATGAAACATGACCAAGATAATCTATTATATTAAGTACAAATGGTCACAACCTTGTCACAACCCAATGTCACAAAAATAGTCACGTTTTCATCCCTCTTTTTCATCTTGTTATTTTATCCCTTTTTTCATCGCGCCCATGTCATGTTGCATTGCCATTGCATTACAACAGGCTCCATTCTAGTCGTACTAAATTGCAAACTTCCTTCCAAATTAGTCTTGAGTGATTTTGTGCTTAAAATGCCTAAATTGGATATCATGAGATTTTGTCTGATACAACGTCTAACAAGTTGATATGATAAACTTCAGTTGTATCCATCTAATAAATGAATTTTTAGCTTATATTAAGAATTTTGGAAAATATTCAAAATATATTCAAAATATTTGAATATATTCTACAAATATGTCAAGCATACTAGACACAATGTACAACACAACATTGTTCAATAAACATCTATTAAATAAACATGGACCAAAACGTGTCTAACAAGATAATTCTACTCTTGAATATGCTAGGCTTTCATTTTAGTAGATTTTTGTATTGAGGGACAAGCTTGTAAAGGTTTACTTGGTTAAGTTTATATAGAAGTTTGTCAGTATATTCACTATATTGCAACACACATTTGTGATGCCTTTAGTAGAAAAACGACCTTCCATTTTCAGAAAAATATATGTAAGATTTTAATAGTGTATATATGGCATCTAGGTACGTGCATTGATGGGGGAGAAAATAATGAGGCTTACCTACAAAAAACTAAATGATTAAGTGCTACATTTTTTCATTTGATTTATGAAAAAAGAACCTTCTCATTGGTTGCTCTCATTGATTGCAATTTGGATATATGGTCCACCTTCAATATCTATAACTTCAACAAGTGTTAAAATCACATATATGTTAAGGAAAATTGCACTCTCTCCAAAAATATTCAAAAAATTACTAGCAAGTGTTAATTGTTAATTATTAAGAGAATTTATGAAAATTTGGCTTCCATCTTCAATGAATTCACCTTGATAAATGTTAATTTTGGATGGAAGTGAGGCTATAAAAATTTATAACTTGGATGAAATTCAATGAGGTTCATCATGTACTATACAAATCATGTTGTAGTTGGCATTAATAGTATTGTATATAGTTCATAATATCTTTACACATCATCCGTTCCACATCATGCACACCACATTCCACATCATGCAAACAATATTGGCCATAAACTCCATCAACCTCTCTAAGATTTAAAGTTCAAACTCTCTTACGTCAACTTCTTTGTATTATAGTATTTGCCTGCCATTTGAAGATTTAGCAACATTATAATTATGTTGTGATAGATTTTGTGATTTAATGATTTAGAGGCTATAACTTTAGTTCTAAAATGGGGAAGGGCTTTGAATTTACTTTGGTTTTAAAAAAAGAGATCCTTCATTATGATTAGAGGTTGGTGTCTAGTATATGACCAAGAGGGCTTTGATGCATGTGATGACATTCATATTTTATGTACTTTTTTGGTTTCATTTAAATATTAGTGTGAAGTGATATTCATGTAAGTATTACAAATTGTCTATACTACTCGTGATAAGTGTTAACTAGTGTGAACATCACATAAGAATCACAAGTTTCCTTACTCTAAAGTATTAATAGATATTGAAGGTGGACTATTTGTAAATACTATGCAAAAACCCCTCTCACGTGTCAGTGAGATTGATATCAAGTATCATAAAGGTCAATATATATGTCAAAGACTATCATTTGTTTAGTTTAAAGCTAGTGATTGGTGCTAGCTTTGCTAAGCATTAAATATATTATTTTCATCAATTTTTCATGTGATAGAATGTAGATAACAAACTATGTATAATCTTTAAATGAAAATATCGACATCCTCATACAATATTCTTTGAAAAAATTTATATAGTGCAATATAAAGTAATTAAAAGAAAATCTTTATATATTAATATTTACAAAATAACCTTTGCAAAGATAAAAACATTGCAATAAGAATAAATTAATCAAGTGAACCATGTAAGCAGAATCTTCACATTTGAATATGCCGTAGAGCATTGCTAGCGGTTAGTGCTTCCCTATTCTTTATATCACATTTTAAAAGACATGGAATTTATCTATAGTTATGTTGTCTGAAAAGTTTATTTGAAATTTTTTTAGAAGTATCCATTTGATTTTCAAATATTTCATGAAAATAATACATAATATATAGAAGAAAGTATCCTATGGCTATTACAAAAGCAATTGAATTTCTATAATATTATTCAAAATTGAATTGTGATATTATAGAGGTCGTTATGATTTTAGTAGTATGATATATAATATATATAAATCATATGAATATATCTAAATGAAATTGTTGAAGAGACAATACCATTGTAAAAAGAGTTGAAAATGGACATTATATTATTATATACTCCAAGTTTGAGACTCTTATATTAGTTAGCAAATAATAAGGCTTAAGATAAAACTTGGTAATCAAGTCCAAAGGACATAAACATTTTCTATGATACAGTCATTCTTTCTTAGTGGATGGTATCTTTGAATCTATTGAATAGCAATTGAAAATAAAAATTGTCACTAACTTATGAATAATGATTTGTTTGTTTTTTATTTATACCAAAATTCTACTATGATACAATTGACTTATAGTATTTCAAATAAATGACAGCAGCAGAGCCACAAAATGATTCTATCCAACCTAAAAATGTTTTCACTATAATGCTTTTATGAAAGTAACACTATTTATAAAATAATTAATTTAATAGTGTGGATTAAATTATATTTTTCTAACTTTCTTCTTGATAATACAATCAAACCTGTTATAATGCAAATTCCCTACTGTCTTGTACAAATAATTGTAGTTTTTCATTTGCATATTTCTTAAGTGCATAAAGTCTATTGTAGTAACTATTGATGGACGGCTATTCGTGTCATTATGGAATCACCTAAATACTAATGGATGGCTATTCCTGTCAATATGGAACCACCTAGCCATTAATAGAGCTCTCCATGTGAGATTGGAACCATCTAACCAATGATGGACGGATATAACTATTTGTGTCAGATTGGGACCACCTAACTGCTAATGGAGCTATAGTGCCAAAAATAGAACTACTTAACCACCAATAGAGCTATTCGTATCTGACTCGGATTTAAAGCCACCTAATCACCAATGGAACTATTCATGTCAATTGGGATTTAAGCCCCCCTAACCATTGATGTAGTTGTTTGTATTAAATTGGGATTGGAAGCACTTAGAGTTTTTTTTCAAGATGATTCATCAATCAAACATAATTATTGTGTAACATGAGCATGCTGAAATAATTGACCCTTGGCGTTAAGCTTTTTTATGTACATATTGCTAAAACTTACACCCTACCGTTCCCATGCTATAAGAGATGTTTGATTTTATATCTTGATAGTTTTTGAAAATAAACTCCTATCCAACTCATCCAACTTGACCACCAAAGAAGTTTTCCATTGTTCCATCACTTGAACTATGCAATCACCTCATGACTAAGTATGTGCATCTATAGTTGAGTATGTCTGGAAGTCCTTTGAACAATTGGATTTGTACTTGCAAGTTTCATTAAATTCTAATTTGCTCTAACTTGTCTCTAATCTGAATTGGTTGTTACTGTCATTTCTTTGGGACTCTTTTCTTCTCCAAGCCCTCAAGTTTCTCTTGACTTTCTTCTTCATTGCTACTAATTGAGCATTGATAGCTTTGTGGACCTCTTCTGAAGACGCCGTGATTTATATCTTTGTTGTCTTTGCTATGTATAGTGTACTTATGCAAGCTGGCTTTGCACTCTCATTTCTCTATTTGAGCTCTTGGTGTTCAAAAATCATAGATAGTTTTGCTTACCTAGCTTTAGTTAACTAGTGAAGCAGTTCTCTAACGGACTTTCCACTTACATATACTATCCTAACATCATTGCGCATGTTCATTGCAGAGATGAAGTTGACAAAGATGGTAATGTCTATGGTACAGAGTGAAGTTGGGCGAGTTTTGGCATCAACAATAGCAATCGTCAAAAAGACGCCTCCTCCATGATTCGCATAGGAAATGACGACACTTCCTTTCCATATCAGCAAGTAGGTTCCATTACTGTTGGTGTTTATGATCAAACGTGATATGTTCAATCTTTATGTTTAATAAAGTTGAACACTTCCGCTTAGTAAGTTTATTTGCTATTGTGGCAGCCCATCCCAACGGACTTTGCCAAATACCACAAGACTTTGTTCTAGGAGAACATAATGCTAGAGGGTCCAACTGGGCAGATATGGAGCTAACAATCTTAAATCCTACCCACCAAGTGGTACACTTTGCCAAAGGTTGGCGACAGTTATGATTTAAATTTGTTTACAAGTAATAAACTAATCTCTGAATTTAAGTTTGAATCTTCATATACATGAATCTAAATGGACAATATTAATATTTATGCCTTAATTCCTTCAAAGCTAGGGTATTTCAAATTCTGAAAGTTAGAATTACAAATTTAATGATGACTCTCAAGCAATAATTGTAAAATATGATCCATGGATCATAGCTATATAGTTTGATCAACTATTGTATTAATCAATATTTTAGAATAGAATTTGAAGCTAAAAATTGAAAATTCCCTCTAAAATCAATTGTAGATTGAATATTTATAATTTTGACAAAAGTTTTATTGTTTGAATGAAAAATGCTAAATTCTAATTATAATGATTTCTTAAGATGTTTATTTCACTTTTTATTTAGGTTGATTATAAAAGATCATTTTTTGAATTGAAATTACTTTTTGAAATTAGACCTATTAATAACCTTTGAATCAAAAAATAGTTGCAGAGCCCGTTGCCAAGCAAAGTCTTCAAAATCTATAACATAGAAATATAAAGAATTAACACAAAAATCTTGAAAAAAATGATAAATGAAAAAATTCATTTTTATGCGCTTGGCATGTGTTTTCATTCATGATTGTTCAAAATTTGAATGCTTGTTCCTAATGGATTAACACCTAAAACACTTTAAAGTTCCAAGGCTTATTTTACATCAAAAACCATTCAAAACTTCCATTTCCATTGCTTAAGGCAAAAAAAACTAAGTTTTATTTATTTTTATTCTACTATGCAATCTTGTCTTAGACTAGTTTTAAAATGCATTTAAGAAATTCTCAAAAACTTTGATTATAAAGACTACAAGTTATTTGCCAAAAAAAATAAGGATCTTTTGCACCTAGTGTGACTCTATTCTAAAGCTTTGAATTTTTTGACGACTAAAGGACAAAATGACTTGTTGAATGTACATATGTAATTTTGGATAGGTGCATATAAAGTCATTACTAATGGATCACTCATGGGTAGATGCAAATATTTAATACAAGGTATGAATATGTACCCCCTTTGTGAGAATCTAATAACTTTTTTTAGATCAAGTGCTAGGATCAAAACTTACGCTACCCTAAATTGTTTGGAAAGTGCAAATAGCTTTGGGCAATATGTGCAAAATTTCATCAATCACTCTGAAATTTGGCAAGTATGTAATTTACATGACACAAGATGAAAATGTAAAAAGATAATCCATATTTAATGTAAAAAGATCACTTTAGGAGGAATTAAAGTTTGTTGGCCCTGTCAAGCAAGATTAAAATTTTTCTTTTTATCAAACTTCAAACATTATAATTTTTTGATTTGTGCAATCCAAGTTTTTGAAATTTTCTCCACACATTTCTATAGTAGTCTAGTACAGATATGTACAATTGAATTTTGAAAATGCCTAGTCCTATAGGAATTAACTTGAAAATTTTGCATTGTAAATTTTAAAGTTAAAATTTTTTTATATTGAAAAATTGAGTTAAAAATCTAAGACAAATATTATTTTAAAACTTGAGTTGCATTTTTTAAGAAATTATTAAATAGGAGTAGGTAAATGATTGAAAAAAAGGCTGACTCATTAATTGCTCTAAGATGGAATTGAAACATATTAATTCTAACTGTAATATTTTTTGAACAATAAAACCTTATGGACTTTTTTTTGAAAATTTTGAAAATTGAGTTAAAAAAAAATGTAGTATGATATTTTTTTAAATTTGTTAAGACTGCTTGCAAATTGACATGCTCCATAACTTTCATATCACTAATCCAAATGGAATGACTCAAAGCTTTTTATGCAGACAAAAATATAATCTATAAGATAGAAAAATCAAATTTTTAATTTACAATTTTTGTTGATTTCTTTTTATTCATTGCATTTTGAATTTTTTGCTTAAAATTGGATTAACTTTTGCTCATGGATATTGATTGAAATATTTCTACAAGCATATTTCTAAGAGGCTTGTGTATTTTTCTATCTTAAATATTTTTTTTGAATCAATATAAAATCGAGATTATAAAAGCCTACCCGGTAGAAACCTACCCAAAATCCATTTTGTCCCTTGTAGGAAAAATGGGACTTTAGGAGTTAAGGATAGGCAAATTTCTAAAATTGTAGAGACGCACTATAAAAAAAGAGGGGTATAAATGACTTGTTCACAGTGACTACACCAACAAGAATGACTGTAAAATAGTCATTCTATAGTCATTTTGCAGTCATTCTTGTCGATGTAGTCATTGTGGATAAGTCACTTATATCCCTCTTTTTTTGTAGTGACGTATTATAAAATACAATTTAGAATTATAGTTCAATGATGATTTTCAAACAAAAGTTATAAAATTTTATCCATAGATCATATCCATATGGTGAAATCAATTGCTACAATGATGAATATTTTTCAATGAAGTTTTAAATGAAATATTAGAAATTATTTCTAAGATTAGCAATAAAAAATTGAGTATTTGTAATTTTACAAGATTTTTTTCTTTGAATTCAAAATTTTACATTCAAATTACGATATTTTAAGAAACATATATATTTATATAATTCCTTATTCAAAGGGTCATTTTCTAAATGAAAAAAAGGTTAGTTTTTGAGGTCAAACACATTTTTTGCCTTAAACAATAGAAGATTTGCATAACAAAGTTGCAGAAAATCTATACCATACAAACATTAGAGAGCTAATACACAAAAATCTACAAATGTTTAGATGGATGAAAAAACAACAAAAATGGTGTACATTCAGGACATATTTGCATTCATTATTTGTTTAAAATTTGGATGTTTGGTCCTTTAGAGGTTAAACAATTATCTACACCATAATGACTTTGTCTCTATAGAACGAGCTCACTTTCAAAATATTGTATAACAAGGCAATGGTCCACCCTATACTTAAAAGGTACTATACTTTTCAAGATGCCTAGGAGGATCTTATCAATTATTGATTCAACAATTGGAGGTGGCTAAGGAGTCATCGATAAGATTATTTGTTTATTATACTAGGGGTTCCCTTTTCAAGGATGCAAAAGGAGCCTCTTGCCTCACCCGCCTACTTCATTGGTAAACAATGTTATGTTCTCAATGTGATCCTATTCCAACTTCCTTTCAAATAGCTTCCATTGATGCAAAGCCTTGGTTGTGCTCTTTCGTCAGGCACAACCAAAAAATCCCAACTGACGGGCCCTATTAGATTTGGTATATATTATGCAAAACTTGTCAACAAGTAAGGTATGTGCATCTAAAAAGATACTCTCCTTATTGCGACACCTATCTACAATTGTTCAAGATTCCATGCTTGAAATCATAAGATAGGTGTCACAATTAGGAGAATGCCACTTTTAGGTGCACATACCTGACTTTAATGCTCTTGAACCATAATGCCAAGTCCAGTTTTCAAGGCAGATTTGTCACCATTCCATTAAATAGTCAAAAAAGCAATAACTCATAACGCAGCCCCTCTTTTTATACCATTAGAATTGTGAAAAGTACAAATATGGACGTTGGTAATGAACTAAAGCACACACAATGGCAAGCTCACTAGAACCAAGTCCAACTACCCAAGCTTTGAGTGAGTGCCCCACTTGCTTCATTAGCAAGTTAAACAAGAACACTAGGACTAGTTCCAACTTTGCACAATTGGCTAGGAACGACAAGAGAAATATACATCATACTTTCTACGCAGTTTTCAATCCTCAAAACTAATACAAAACCTTTGATTCCGGGCCCCAACATTGGGGTATATAAAAATTAAATTAAAAAACAAACTTTTGAATTTGTTCTGGAAATTATTTTGAGAGAGTTTGAAAACAAATAAATTAATGTTGTAGATGTTGAATTATTGGAAAAAATGTCACATCAGTATCTCAAAATATAAATCTTTGAATGGGTCAAATAGGCCACATGCAAATCTTAGAATAAGAAACTTATCACTTTGTTAACGTTCCTATAACTATGGCATTGAGTTCTTGAAAATAAATAGAATATATGTAGAGAGAGAAATTCTATTAAACCCTTAATGGGAACAAGGCATTTTTTGGCTTGAAAATGACTCAAAATTGCCATGTCTGCTGCAATCATCTAAGAAACCAAAAAAATAAAAAAAATTCTTAGAATCTAAATATAGGATCTTGTAATTCACTTGTTATAGATCATGTGGTAAAATTTTCATGAAGTTTGACTATACAGATTGAAAGATATTAGCATCCAAAGTTGGAAACAAAAATGAATTTGAATGCTAGTTTGCAATTTCAGATGAATTTGATTGCCATTTGTGGAATTTTTTTGCACCATGGACTTCAATGTAAAATATTTTTTAATATTTGAATTGAGAGTCAAAGAAAAACATTTCAGAAACAAAACACTTGATTTTCATTCATTCAAAAATTGTTTAAGTAGAAATAGATTTGAGATTGAATAAAGTTCATCATTTTTTCAGATCTTGTTTATTTCTACGTAATCAATAAGATGATTCTACGTGGTACTAGTTTTTGTTTAGTTCAAAAGATCTACACAATGAATGTTTATTTGAATAGTATTCAAAGAACTTTTTATCCTTCCACATCAATGATAAATTTCCTTAAAAACTTCAAAGAATTCTACAAAAGTGCTCAAGGGACAAAAACATGAGGTTTAGATGTACTAAAAACAAGTTTCATAAAAGTTTTGAACATTGATTTGTAAAAAACTTTGGAATGAGGGGAATTTTTTTGTAGAACTTTACCACTTGAGTACATTAAATAATTAACTTAAAAGCAATTTTAGTGATGTCCACTACAAATTGATTTGAAATCACCAAGTACTAAATGGAACTTTTTTGGCATCACCACCTTTTTATGTGATTTTTGGAAAGTTTTAAAGGATTTTCATCTTTAAAATAATAAAAATAATAAATATAGACAATCAAAGGCCTCTCGAAATTTTTTCATCACTAAAAGTATATTGTTATTTCATTGAAGGATTTGAAGCAACAATCCAAAAAAACATAAATGTGATAAGACTATAAAAAATTTAGTGACAAATTCTAAACACTTTGTAAGGAACTTCATCACTTTAATGAATACAAATTTTAGTTTTGGACCTTAATTTATATATATGATATTTTAAATGGAAATTATTATCAACATTTTTTAGGCTACTAATCAACATAGGTCAAGCTACCTTAGATTGATAATAACTTTTGTATTAAATAATTTTAAACACCATTTCATAAAATTAGTAGAAATAACAAAAATCTGATGGGATTTGATAGCATATGATGAGATTTTGTAGGATATGATGAGATTTCTTGAAGGATTTGATGACATCGTGAAGGATTCGATGATATCCCAAAGGACCCATTGAACTTTCCGTAGAACCTCACTTTCTTTAGGACCTTGATGACTTTCCATAGGACATGTTGACTTTTTGTAGGACTAGATGACTTCTTGAAGGATCCAATGACATCTTGAAGGATCCAAAACGATTTGGTTTTATAGTGTTAGACAACAATATGGGGTGAAACCTGATAGGTTCTAAGTCTGAATCTCTTTATAAAACAATCTTGATTAAGAAGGATCCAATAATATCCCAAAGGACCCGATGACTTCCCTTAGGACTAGATGACTTCTATAACAATCCAAGACATTTGATTTCATAGTCTTAGACAACATGGGATGAAACCCGATAGGTTATAGGTTTGAATATCTTTTTAAAACAATCTTGATTAAGAAGGATCCGATAGTATCCCAAAGGACCCAATGACTTTTCTTAGGACTAGATGACTTCTATAATGATCCAAAATATTTGGCTTCATAGTATTAGACAACAACATGGGGTAAAAACTTATCAAATTCTAAGTTTGAATCTCTTTTTAAAATGTTTTTGATTACTTTGGTGAAAACAAGAAAATATACACAACATTAAACTTTGATACACAATAGATTACTACAACTTTGTAGAAGTATTGACAAACAACTATCAAATAATTTATAACAAAGTGAAAATTGAGGTTCAATAAAATAAAATTGATTTTTTTCAAAATTTCACAACCTTTGGGATTTTGCCGTAGTGGCACACTTTGCATCCTTCAATCTATTTGCTATCATCAAGAAGATCTCAGTTCATTGTTTTTTAATAGTGAAGCTAAAACTAAGACACAATTTTAGTTTTGTAGGTCAATATTAGAATATCTTAGAAATAATTCCATGTGTGGTTCATTATTAATCCTATTTTGAAAATAGCCAAATTGCATTATAAATGCATGGTTTAGATGGTTTGCTCCAGCATTTCTACTATTACAATTGGTATGTTCTAATTCCATATATTTGATTCAATAGCAAACTAGAATATTATACATTGTTTGTAGTGTCATATCTTGCATATGACATAGTAAATTTTTTTTTAAATGAATTAATTGATAATAAATTGTTGATTTATTCAAATAACAAATTTTAATACAACCAATTTCTAAAGTAATCTATATAGGTCCCTCAATATGAATTATATATATATATAAATATAAAATTTTGAAATTACCAACATTTATATTGATCTTTACATTAAAAAGAATTTTCAAATATTTTTACTTTTGAATATTATACAAATATAAAAGTTTTTTAATTATAGTAGAAATTCTCTTTTTTATTCTATCATAGGTTTATGTATTTAAATAATTTTTTTGGAATCAATCACATTGATAATTAGTAGGTAATAGTCGCTAATTCTACCATTGTAAGAGTTGGCAGGCTAATATTCAAACTTTAGTAGGAACTTTTGTAAAGAAATTACATTTTTTTGTGAAAAGCATGATGCTAGTATTAACCTATGGTGAAATACTAGTAGAAAGGGCCTAAAACAATTGTATCTTAATTAAATTAATGGATTAAATTTAGATTAAATTTAGTGGATTAAATTTAGATAAAGTTTAGTGGATTAAATTTAGATAAATAAAATAAAATAAAAAATTAATGCAAATTGACATTGATTGATCCATTTTGGAATCTTTTTAATGCGATTTTATCCAAGTGGCAATGTGGCACAAACTAGTTGCAAATAACCATACATAAAATATCTTATAAGTTTGTTTATATGTTATTGATAAAATTTGAAGTAGAGGTAAAAGTATTAATCTAACTAAATATATTACTTAATAAATACATTGATCTTCACAATGCTTGACAATTTGATATTTATTGTCAATTATACTTTATACAAATTTTTGTGTAGTATATTTGGTGATAGTACTCTATCACAAGAATATTAGCATTCAAGCCTTGGAGGTTTGGTTTCTGAATATATTTGGACGACTTGCTGCATATGCATTGCAACATAAGGGAGCAAAAGCAATTCTACAATTTGCAATATTGTACTCTAGCTAACTCAAAAGTTCAATTACCTCCCAAAATTTGATTAGTGATAAGAGAAATGTATAAAAAAATAATGTAGAACGTGTAGAATTCTAATGGTTATTTTGTCAATGTCCAATTGGTATTTTTGAAGTGTAAATGGAGTAATTAGCCAATTGGATGTGTAGTGGTGTGCCAATTCAGAGTCTAATTGATCTTTTTGAGCCAAAGTCGTAGTAAGTAATAGTAATGCATTTCAATTAGGGAGTCATGTAAATGGGATGCTAAGAGGTGTCAAGTCTTGTTACCGATTGGGATTGAATGGGTGCCCAATTGGTATTTAGATGCATTTGGTTGCTCATTGTTGGCACCCATTGCCAAGAGATGCTAGTGCAAGTCCAGCCTTTTGAATAGGCTATTTTGTGTAATTTTTGTTGTGATTAATGCAAGTTGGAGTTAAGTTGCCTAAATTGGTTGAGTATATGAATTTATATATTTGGAAATTGTGAATTAATTGATTGTGATTGATGTACTTTGTGTTGAATTATAAAAGCTTTGTGTGTATGAATTTATATGATTGAATTGTGATTATGTCATGTTTGGTCTATATGCCAAATTGGAGTAATTAAAGTGAATAAGTTTGTTGTATGGATTGTTTGGTGTCGTTGTAGTCCAGTTGGTCGAGTAAGTTAAAATTCCAAATTGGAATTTAGATGTATTATTAGAATATGTTGTGTATTTGAGATGTTTTTTGAAGTGTTTGATTAATTATTGTCAATTATCCAAGTCGGAATTTGAGCCTGTGGATAAAGTCTTTGATAAAAGTCAGTTGTTATGTGTATGAATATAATTGTATGTTGATGTACATGTTGAGAAAGTTTTGTATTGAGTAATTCAACGGATTGGTAAATCACTCCGAATTGGAAGTTTGAGATGGCAAGATATTGTATGCAAGTGATGTGAGGTGAGTAAATAGAAATAAGTGTGAACCAAATAGGAATTTGAAGAAGAAATTTTTGAGTGGTATTAGGAAGCTTAGTGCAGATATTGAGTGGAAATTAGTCAGAAGTGATACCAATTTGGAGTAGAAATGTGTACCTGTTGTATGAGTGAAAATGAGTGAATCAAAAGCCAAGTTGATAAAGAGTGAATGCGAGTTTTGTAAGAAGAAAAACTATGCCAATTAAGCCTGCACTTCTAGAAGATCAAAAGCCTAGATTGGATGTGATGTGTACCAATGATGCTGTAGAGGAAAAAATAGTGATTGAAGTAAAGAAAATGCAGATTCAGATTAAAAGCCGAATTAGGAAGATTCCAAATTAAGAGATACAAAGATTCTAACCCTTGTGGCTATTTAAGAGTGAAGAGTAGATTCAAAATTAGACAAGGTTGGTGAGAATTGAAGTTTAAAAATCCTAAGTTGTGCTTTCCCGGTTGTGATTATCTACTAGTTGGTAAATCCATATTTGAATTTCTCCCTAGGAACAAATTTATTTTACTATTGGGTAGTTTTTAAGAGATTACAAATTATCCTATTTCTACAAAAAGACATCTGCAAACTTGATGGAGCACTAAGTTTTAATTTCAATCCAAGCACAATTATCCCATTGCATTTACTGTCATACACTCCCTTTGTCCCAAAACGATCTTTCTATTCCCTTAATTTTTTGTCCCCAAATGCTCTTCTGTTTGTTTAGCATAACACTGGAAGACAGAGGCGGTGGTAGTTCCCCAAACAATGGGACGAAATTTGAATAAATAGAATGTCTAAATGTATAGAATAAGTTGCCATACACAGGCTACAAGTTAGAACTTAATAGATTACCATGATTTCATCACAAAAAGCAGATTTGTGATAGATAGTTCTTGCTGACATTGTTAGGACGTAGTTAGAAAAACAAGCAGACATGTCAGGGAAACATGCACACATTAAGGGAATTGCATTGACAACTAATCAAGCGTACAACTGGCCAACTAGGATGCTACAGGTCGATCTCCTTCCTAGGCCATACATGGTTGAGGAAAAGAGCACTATGCTAAGTATCACAGTTAGTGATTCTAGGTAACAATGAGTGGCCACCAGTGCTCCTTAAAAAAGATTAAAATACCACTTTTGACTACTTAGAAACTACACTTTGGAAAGAGCTTTAGAACTCAAAGTTTCATGATAATATGATTGCATCAAATTCTATTTACAGCTCAAAAATATTTGAAAAATTATTATTTTCAAGCTTAACCTGGAGCATTTTGTCTAAGAAAAAGATCATTTTGGGATAGAGGGAGTATAAAGCTCAAACTTAGAGTATATCCATCTCTATCTCTTTCCAAATGCTATAGTAGAATCCATTCAATAATCTCATTATTTCCATCCTTATATGATTTAAACTCCTTAATATATTTAAACTAATTATATTAATTCACCAACATATTAATTACAATACTATAGCTTGAAGTCATCTTTGATACTTTTTTGCCAAATCATTATTTAAAATTAAGAATATTAGTTCGGTAGTTCATTTTTTATTAATAAGTTATTTGGCAATTATTAAATAGTTTTCCTAACTTTTGGCAACCTTCAAATACTCTTGAAAGTTGGGACATTTTCTTCATTGCATGCAAAAGTGATAGTCATGGCTTTCTTTCAATTACTAGAAGAAATTTGCATTCAACTTAACAAAAACTATCCCACGTGTTTGTTGCGTCCAGCACAAAATCTGCGGATTTTGCGCTGGACGCAATGAACACGTGTGGTAGTTTCTGTTAAGTTGAACATAGATTTCTTCAAGTAAATGCACTCATTAGTTTCTAATATCCCTGCTTCGGGGTAGAGTTAGAGTGGCCTAAATGAATTTGGAGTTTACAACCTATAATCAAATGTTGACATGTTTTGGAATCAAGTTGAACATATATCTTTTCCAACATTTTAACTTTCTTTATGTTTAACTTTTTGAATTTGGCAAAATGGCTTATTAATTTTTTAAATCATTAAGCTTCAAAAATATTAACTGTTTTTTTGAAAAATGACCTCAAGCTATGGTACTTGACATGAAATATTAATGACCTGAGAGATGCCTTGTATCCATATATATTAAAATGTGTTATGAGGATAGTCATAGACTTCACCAAAGAGTTATGAAAATCAATATTATCAAGTTGCAATTAGCACGGGCAAATACCAATATGAAAGCTCTTTCTTCATGATTCAAATTAGAAATTTGGCACTTCTTGCTTTTTATTAGTAAGTAGGTTTACTTACACCTTGATTTGTATATGGCATAAATATTTACGCATAATTCTTGATCTTTTTATACTTAAGTAATATGTGAATCAAAAGTTCTTCCAACAAGTTGTCTTGAGAATAGCCCCAAGGCCGGTGATCTATTCTCTAGATAAAGAAACTTGCATTTGCAACTATAAATGCATGAATGCTACAATTTGAAATCTAGATTAAAAACGAGTTAAGTGCATGGATTGCAGGAGGCTAGGATAGATGTGCAAAAAGGTCTATTACTAGGAGAGTGGGCGACTTGAGTGATAAAAGAAGAGAATTGTCGTATATACAAACAACACTCAACTAAAACTCACAGAGCACATGCACTCTCACAATTTCAAAAACTCTCAAATAATAGTGAATAAATGTTGTGGTCTTATAATAGTTGCAGTTTGAAACCACAATCTTCTACCCTTTCTTGTAAAACCATTGTCTAGATTTCTTACAAATCAAATTGTCTTTACAAGAAGGCCGCACAAGGTACTTTCCTATAGAATCATAGCCTGCTTTTACAAATGCAAGTTTAGATGTTAAAGTTGAATTTGTACAATATGGATTCAATCAATTGAGTGCAGCAAAGCTATCATTTCTTGAATTGATGAAATGGCCAAAAAAAAGTAAGTTAGGAGAGAGTTGAGGAATTGGAGAAGAAAAGAGTCCTGATGAATAACAATAGAATGGAAAAGGAATGTATACAACATATATAATTTGTACATTGACATCTATTATTTTCTTCTATATATATATATATTTTTTTAAATAATATTCTCAAAATAAAAAATATCTAAGTCTAAAGTCAAATGGATTTTGTGTGCATTGGTGAATGATTGATGCTTTAAATGAGTATTTTTATATCAACATGGACAACGGTCAGAGTACGCAATTGCCTCTACTTTCATGGTTGTATGGTCCTCCTAGTCCAGTGGCAAAGTTAATTACACTACTTGACAAAAAAATATGCATAATGCTATCTAGGAATGGCATTGGTATATCAAAAGTAATGAGTCATTGAAAATAGATAAATTACATTGCGTCAATATGTTTGAATTTAGAACCAATATTCTATGATTTCATCTTAGTTGTATAAACTTAACAAGGATGGTATCTTCTTCATTCTTGACTTGGTTGAATTTTCAATAGTTGTCAATGGTATGTATGTATGTAATTTATTGTATGTAATTGTATGTAATTGTTTCAATTAGATCATCCATCCCTGCTAAACAATGATTATTATGCAACTTCATTATTTCTAGTTTTCTAAATGAAAATTTGTAATTATACTAATTTGTTCTATAATATCTTTAAAAAAGAGGAATATTTAGCGTCACATAGAAAATAAGTGTCAAAATAAATCTTTTAATTTTATTGGTATAATATTATAATATTTCAATCTATACTAACTCAAAATAATAGTAGATCCATTGTGTTTCATCAACTATTTTGACAAACCAATCAATTTTTAAAGATTTTACAAAAGAAATTCAACTTGAAAAGTATAAACATTAGTAGAATTGGGTAGCGAGTTTGAATAACTTTAGTAGATAAGAAATTGTGGACAAGTGCAAGCAACTTGGGTAAAGAATTTAAGGAGCAAAAATCATTATTTTTATTTTTATTATTATTATTATTATTATTAAAAAAAAATTATCCTTGTTTTTTGATACTCATTTCAACACTCTTTTTGATGCATTTTTCAACACCATTTTCAACTCTCTTTCAAACTCTTTGTTTGACACTTTTCCACATATCAAGTATGACACTCTTTTTGATACATTTTTTTGACACCAAAGTGTTGAAATCTGAGATTACTTACAACATATTTTCACACCTTATTGTTGAAAAGTGTCAAAAATAACATTATTTTTTGGATGGGTCTAATATTTGCTTTATAAATAGAAATTTTTGCATAAAATTTTTGGGACAACTTCTAATCATCACACTTGACATGTAAAGCTTTGTTTTTTACTTCCACTTTTGTATTGCATTCATCATAATTTTTATTTTTATTTTAATGTCAAAGTGGGCAACAAAAAATAGATTTAAAAAAGAGATGAATAAAAATTTCTTGATTGTGTAGATTGATAAGATGGCAAGAGGCTATTGATCGTGAGCAAAGACAGTGCTGTTCTGGGTGATCCAGATCAACCACAGAGCAGCTCTTCAGAGAAGAGACCAAATCTTCTTAAATGAATGAAATTACCGAGGAATCAACGAATCAAAAATGCATTGTATGGCAAAGACTCAAATGTGGCTAAATGCAATGACATCCCAAATGACCTAATCTAGTTTATATTTGCTTCGCAACCACTTCCCATTATGAGAAGATCAAGCAGCTCTTCGCTCCACATAGTTTGTTCACCATCATCAAATTTGGGCCGTAAAGGTTCACAAGTGACTGAATATATACATGATATCCAAAGAACCCCAAACATTCTTACAATTGCGGAGGGTAGTCGATTTCATAATTCACACATAACTTGTAGTTGTCACAATTATGAATATATATGAAAACACAAACATAATATGGTCCTAAAATATACAAAAACGAAAGTCATTGAAATTGGTTGAAAGAATAAGCAGTCCCAAGTAATGCAACTTCACACACAAAAAGTGTTCATTTAAAAAAATGTCACTTGTACAGAGCGATTCAACAAGGATTTTCAAGTTGAATTCGCATATCACAAAACACTTAGCTAGAGTCAGTTCGAAAGAAGACTAGAAAAAGTCAGTCCTAAAGAAAAATTATACACGTCAAAAGTATAAAGGGTAAATTTCTAATCATTCTGATTCACTGTCTACGGTACGTTGGAACTTAAAGCCACCAGTTACGTGTTCGGATGATCATGAACGCGAGTTGAATCCGTATAATTCTCGACTGGAGAAACTTGTTCTCCTTTAGTCCATAAAGATTTCAACTCTCCTCGCCACCACCCCAGAATAAGCACAGTTCCTAGCACATGACAAGTCAATAGTAAGAATACAGTGAAATTCCTCTAGACGTTGTGCATTTAATGTTCGGTCCGAAGAGAAAAATACGTCACCAAATGCATTACAACCAAATTATTGCTCCATAGAGCACTCTCATCAGAAGTCGAATGTAATATATTTGACAAGAGTTATCACCTGCACCACAAACACAAACAGGGTACTCTCCAGGCAGATAGTATAGAACTTAGGACGTCACTGGCAAAGGAATCCTCTAAAATATTTACCAATGCTGGCATATCTGAATAAAGGTGGAACAATACCTAGAGTACATGGAACAATATACAGCAGCGCAGGCTGGCCACTTCCCACCATCAAATTGAGGGCTACGTAAGTCCAAAACAACCCTGTACACAATAGCTCAAGCACGTTAATATTGACAAGTAGAGATGTTTCCCTTTTGCATACGAATTCTATTCATGACTTCCCAAGGTGACAGAACCATGAGACACGTCCAGAGAATACTGTTGTAGGGGTCACACATTATTCATAGAAGATATGACAAATAAACCGGTGTTCTCAACAGAAAGCAACAAAGGACCCCATTCCAAGAATGTACGAGGGCTTACCGAGGCCATAACCCGCCGACGCCCACAAAAAGTACCCATTGAAGAGTCTTTTCTTTGCCACCCAGTCATACCTGCAAAGCACAACCAACCAGCACAATTCATGCTAGGAAAACAAACACAGTAGAACCTCTCTAAAGCGATAGTCCGGGGATCGGTCTGACAAGATTAGCTTATAGAGGTTTATCGGCTTTTAGAGGAACGAGTTAGGTTCTACTGTACACAATTAGCTCTTCACTTCACCATGTCCTATACTGTTTCAGGAAAATATTCGAGCTTGTAAGTTAGAAATGTAGGAGAAAAAAAGTCTAATGTCAATATTCGGAATTAATCAGCTCCCAAGAAACATAAAAAACAATGAACATTCGTTATTATCATACAAGGTATAAATTCCAGAGTTCAAATATGCGCAGATTAATAAAAGCATCTTTTAAATCCATCGCTGATAGATAAAAAAATCAACGAAGCAGCATGCAGGAAAATACCGTAAGCAGAAGGAGACCAAAAGTCCTGGAAGTAAAATATCCCCAAAGCCAATGATACTGTAGCCACCCCACGGATCATACAGGCGTGGGACTTTAAGGAGCATGGGGATACCCTCTCCATTGCTCTTATCTCCCCGAGCAACCTGGTCAAGCAAAACCGTACTATAAGAACTGCACCACGATTGCATAATGCTATACGGGCAATAAGTGTATACATTGAAGTGATAAACAAGATAACTAATGTCGAAGTGCTTAAAAAATAGCGAAAATTTAGAGAGTTGCAGAAACAGATCAGGTCAAAGATAGTGTACGTACCACGATCATGACACTTTCATCAAAGATAAGCGGGGATATGAACACCCAAAATATGTCGTACACAAAGGCAGCACTCAGTAGTACAGCAGAAACCTGTTTACATCCATTACAGTACACGAAAAGGTAAATAACAGGAATCCTGAAACTAATGTGTTGTTAGCATTCTGCTGCTAGGGCCAATGCGCCAAATCCAAGACATGGCTCTAATAAACGCTGAGAAAACAACCTTGATATTAGGTATGCGCACGATTTGGAGGACACTCAGAATCAGCGAAATCCCCTGCAAAAATGAATGTCACCTATTAAGAGTGCAGAACCAATTTAGAGGTTTCAATTTACCTCAGCGATAAGTAATAACACATGAAGTAGGAGATGACTACACGACCATCCATATGTACTAAAATACAGGATGCAATTTGGGAGTTCGACACCAGAAAGGCGATTTTAGGTATAAAAGAGAGTACGCACAAGGACGTCTTGGCCGATCCAGGCGAAACTAAGATTTCGATAGATACCCCATAATACCGCAAATAAGAGCGCAAAGGGAGCCACTGTGAGTGAAAGAACCGACATAGATCCCAAAACTGGCACACTGAAGAAAGTTCCTGCCGCTTGAGGAAACCACCTAAAGCAACCCATAAGAAAGAACACCGTCTTAGAGAAAGGTCCAACGATTAAAAGCACAATGATATAAGCGTAGTCTGAAATCTCCCCAAAAGAAAAATTTAGTCCACCCATATCAGAATCACTCCGTCACCATATTAATCTTCTGTAAGACTTCCAAATTACTATCACCCTGCATCCCAATCACGTCTTCAGAAGACGGAGGACAATAATTCCTTGACAGCACACAGTGATAGAAGATATGGCAACTTTACCTGGAGAGAAGGGATACCATACAAGTTTGCAGACCCTGCGCAATCCACCACCACCACCAATATCTCACATTGTTACAATGATTATATACAAACTTCGATTCCAAATGAATGTACACAAAAAAATCAATATAAATTCTTGGGTGCATTCCAGTCGAGCAATCTTCCCTTATATTCCTTTAACACAAATAACATAGAACAGAAAGAAAACTAAAAACTGTAAATGAAACTGTATTCGTATTCCAAGAGAACGCCACAGGCTAACAAGAATCAAATATGGAAAGAAATTCAAAGGTTCTGGTTGAGAAATATGAAAATTACCTCGAAACCACCAATACAGAAAAGAACGACCAGTAGAATAAGGAACCACTGCGACATAAAGTAATACAGCACCAGCAAAAATACTGATGCAAGAACCATGAACAGGCAAGCAGATATAACATTGATGTCCACAACATCCTTGTTTGTATCGTGCTCACCGTCGGAGAGATAAGGATCTCCTCCTTCCTGCATTGTGTAAAAACATAAAACTTGTCACACCTTCGAAAGCATACGACTAATATCTGAGTAGAAGGGTTAAATAGTCGTGAACCAGCGTCCAGAATTCAAGTGGAGGTAGCAGCAACAGGTCCCTCTTTACTGACCATGTGAAACTCGCCGAGCCATATGCAGAGCCTTGATTTCAATATTTCCACGTTTCCTAACAACCTCTGGTAGAAGCCACCCCAAAAGTACAGGCATGTCTGTGAAGTTAAAAAAAAATGCGCGTGATTTTCTGAACAAACCGTACCTTTATGCTTCTGTAGTGTTCCTGGGCTGCTTCTTTAGCGGTCCACGCTGACCAGAAAGAGGCACCAAGAACCGTACCGACGGCCATCAGCCACAAGAATATTTCCGATATGTCCACAACAGGCCGCTTTGGCGAGTACATCAGGACTTTCACTGCAATAACGAAAACCAATCAAGAACAAGATAAAAGTGTCCTTGCAATCTGTCATTGCATCTCCAACAGACTCAAGAAAAAATCGAAAATAATGGTGGCTCAAAAAGTAAAGCTAGAAAGGCAGAATCTGCATACATGTACAAGAATTATTTCAATATAAGAAGAGACCAAACATATGCAGACATTCCTTGATATGCCTTAAAGTCGATCAGAACTCAGAACTCAGAAACTGAAATCGAAGTAAAGTCTTTAAAAAGCAGTTTAAATACTTCCTCAAAGTAGAAGGAGCAAATACAGATCAATCAATAGCGAAAAATATGATAAGGATGCTACAACAATGTCTATCCACCACACTAATTCAAATCTGAATCTAATGAAAACATTAATTGATCACATGTGAGACCAATACTTCTTCAGCAAAAGTTAACCGCAAAAATCAGAGAGTATCCAAACAAGGCACCTGTTTCATCACGAAGTAAACCAGCCTCCAGGGTATCTCCAGCTGACTGGGGCAACATGATTGACGGGATATGGATATCTAGGAAGGTACTGTTATCTTCGCACACCATCTTGTATAGTTCTTCATCACCCAAAAAAATAAATGCGTACCATTAGCGAATATACGCCGTGTCGAAACTAATTTTTTTGTATACACTCAAACAATTAAATTGTTAACGATAAACGAAAATATCAAACAACTATTTGCAATCCTGAACAAGTGTATTCTAAGCACAAATATAACACTTTAGTCAATTCTGCTAGCGAGGTCAGTAATCGAAAACTAATATTCTGACGAGAAAGAAAAACATTTGCGGAAATTACTAGAAACAGTCTAAAGATGACCACATTCACCCCTGAGTTCTGCTTGCAACCACTCAAACAAGAAAAAACGTGTAGACTGTCCAAAGCTCCGAATTCAAACTTAATCCATCGAATACTGGAGGGCCGTGTACCTAATTGAAATGTTACGGGTGACAACAAGTGAAATTTCTCCAAGTACCTTCTTTATCGTTAATAACAATGAGGGCCTTAGCACCCGCTGCTTGTGCCATTCGTGCCTTCGTTGTGAAGGTGCAATCTCCACGCCGTACCAAAGCCGCACGACCCGTCAGCTGTCAGGAAAAGCGAAGTCAGAATCTCTGATATAAGACTAAACACATACGACCAAGAACAGCATAAACGAAGAGAAATTCAGAGAATGAATTGATTAATATTGTCACTTCTGATGCTCCTCGGCTCGTCAAATTACTCAGAGCCAAGGTGCAGCATGCCAGGGAGTTGAGTGGCTAACCGGTAAAACAGACGTATTGCACGAGTTTGCAGGACTTGGCTCTGCCAGAGAGAGGGCATTAACTTCCACAGCGGTGTATGATATAGTTTCCCCAAAACGAGCGCTTACGCCCACTAGTTCAGTCGCCTCAATGCCATCCATCCACGTCCGTACTTTCACCTGCGAAGCAAAAACGTATCACGCCTCCTGGTACTGATCTCTCCTACTAAACAATTGGGTCATTTCCAAATCGGAAGAAACTCCCACGGGCACCACTATCTAGATGATCCGACCAACCTAAAACCATTCATTGTTGATTCGTGATTACCAGTGGATGGACACTCCACACCTAAATTGCACTGAAATACACGAAAGTGTGTTACTCTAATTGCAGCTCATGTTGACCTAATCCAGTGTATAACCAGCAAAGATGTTCACCGAGCAACGATTCCATCCTCAAGTGCAATTCATCTTTCAAAACTTCTTCCAATTATAATCAATCGTCCAATAACAAAGCGAATACCACAACAGCACATCATCCTAAAGTAGCGCAGGCTAACATGATGCAAAACTGCTAAACTCTCAAATCCCCTGAATCTCAACACACCACGAAGACACAAAAAGCATCCAAGATATCAAGATTCTCCTAATTCGAATGGCTATACACGCACTACACCATAAAGCTTCGTAGTGCCATTTCACGAAACCCTAACCAAAAGAAAACTCCAGTAGGGTAACTAGCACAGACGCTCGTCGATCAATGTTTCCCCCCTGTTCCGTTCCAAACAGCAAATTTTAGCTCTCAATCAAATTCTTCTAATTTTACTCAACAACACACCTTGGAAACGACTACCACCACAACAGCACATCACATCACAGCAAAGTAACGCATCCTACTTTGAACGCGGCTTGCTATTTCAAAGGACTTCCAAATCCACACACCACAACGTCATAAACCATCCAAAACATCAAAATTCTCCCATTTCAAGGCGCTTTACCACAGAGATTCCCTCACGAAATCCTAACCCCACGAAAATTCTGAACCCCTTTCTTCCGCCTGACTGAATCCTCCACCACGTCGTTCGAACTCCACTCCACTCCACTCCACTTCATTCTCTCGACACAATTTAACGAGATCCGAGACTCACCAAGACAAAGCTGTTGTCGCAACCAGGCTGCTTCGGCGTGTCCGCGTCGTCTTGCATGATGTCTCGGTTGCCCCTCCCAAAGCACGGATCGGCCGCCAGAAGCAAAGCCAACACGGTCCACACCACAGCGCGATTGCGAGACACCATCGTCGCACCTGTCATCATCGAAGACCTGTATCGTGCGACTACGCTTGCTGTGATGCTCTAGAGCTTGCTTCCTCCCAGCGCCATTCCTCGCTTCCGTTGCAAATTCCAAGCACAGCAGAAACCTTCGTCAAAAGAGGTTCAAAGCTTGTGGCGTCTCTCTCCCTCCCTTCCGTCACGGGCGGTGCCGGGATCTTACGTTTTCGTAGATCTGCTGTTGAGTCCTGTTGATTTAAAAGACATATATACGTAGTAGATTTTCCCATTACAGGCATATTCTTTCTACCAAACACGCGGTGAGGTCTGATATCTACGAATTTCAATTGATTTCGGAAGATAATTGGGTTGAGCCCAGTATGGAAAGGGGAGTAGGCAGGGCTCCGGCCTTTCGCCTGGTTCGCCTGGTACGGAGGTGCCTGTACGGAGGGAGCATTCACACCGCGTTCACACCGGAGGTGACTTTTTGATGGTTCAAAGACATTTTTATCTCTGTGATTTATACCCGGACAACCTTTCTCCTGTGATTTGATAACATATGGTTCCGATCTGCGGACTTCTTCGGCGAGAGAACCCATCTTTTGATGAGCTAGAGGCTAGCTCAACTCAAAATGGGTGCTTTTAATTGATGTGGCAAGGGTCCTCTATGGGTCACTGGATCTCTAATAGCAAGCTCTGCCTGCTATTGTGTTTTGAATCCGTGAATGCTGTCTTTGGCCTTTTTTTTTTTTTTTATAAAATGGTGCTTTGAAAATGTTTTAGAAAATGTAAAAATTTTGCCAAAGACGTGGTCCTCTAGTTTTGTGTACTATTTCCTTTATCAATGGAATTTGTCCATGTGTTTCAAGATATATATATACACTTCAAACATTTTCTTCAACTGGCTGAAAATCTTAAGATTTTGGATAAGTTGGGATATGAGGGGCACAACACCTATTTTGCATTTTATTGAAGGTATAAAATAATAATCAAATTTTGACATATATTGAAGTTAATCAAAATTCTTGAAAAAACAACTTTTTGTCTAATGTAGTATGTATAGCTTTTATGAAATTCTTCAATCCAAAGAATGAGTCTTTTAACCCTTAAAGAACTAGCCTGCTAATTTTAGCAACATTGCAATTTTGGATAGGTACCTGAGATTAGAAATTTGCATATTTTATGCTGAAAATTTAAGAGAAGGTGGAGACGAGGAATATCTTTCATATGCACTAAATTTCATGACATTTGGAAATATAAGTCAAAATTTATGACCTAAACCATCGGGATTGGCATTTTTTAATTCCATAACTAAATTCTTAACAATTTAGTGTTTTGAATCATTTTCTACTTCTTTCTATTTACTATTTTTTTCATATATGTTATACAACTCCAAATGATTTGAAAATTTTTAAATATGTAGCTAACTTGTTTAGAAAAAAGAATTCAAAGAAGCACCACCATTTGGGACATTTTTCATACATATGTGTGACGTTGTAAAGTGCACTGCTGCCTTATTTTTTGTAGGGCCAAAAAATAATTTCTACCAATTCAAACGCTAATATCTTCCAATCTGCATGGTGGAAAATTCTGAAATTTTTTCACATCTCTTAAAACTAGCATACTATAAGATCCTATGGTTACATGTGTCTAAAAATATTTTTTTTCTAAAATTTGGTAATTGTACTAGAAATGGCAGTTTTGGAGCATTTTTGGGTGGAAACATAGTCAAGGAACTTTAAGGGTTAAAGAATGCTAATGCAAGTGTATATAAGCTGCAAAATGTCTCTTGTAATAGAGTAATAACATTTTTCAACCAAGACCAAGACCAAAGCAATTAGTTTGTATTGAATAATTGAGTTGAAATTCTTAAAAAAAAATTTCAAAAAAAGACCACTTGATTTTCATTCTTAAGAAAATTGTTAAATAGACATAGGTCCAAGATTGAAAGAAAAATTGACTCATTAATAACTCTAAGAAGGACTTGAAACACAATAATCCCAATGGTGAGATTGTTTTAGCAAAAAAATTAACCTTTTCACAAAAATTTGTGAAAATTTGTGAAAATTATATTCAAAAATGAATTGTGTAAGTTATTTTTTCAAAAAGATGTTTAGATTGCCCAAAAAACAAGATTGTCTTTAACTTTCTCATTACTAGTCCAAATAGAATAAATCAAAACGTCACAGATAGACAAACATATACTCCTCCGTCCCAAATGATCTTCCTGTTAGACAAAATGTTTTGGATTAAGGCTAAAAATGACATTTTTAAAGCTAATTTTGCATTATATATAGAGTTAGGTGCACTCTTATTGTCCTTGAAACTTTGAGTTTCGAAGCCTTTTTTAAAGTGCAATTTTGAATTATTGAAAAGTAAAATTTTTTAGGTATTTTCAAGGACCACCAATGGTTATTTAATTGTTGAGGGTGAAGTTGTCATTTGTGAGTGGTTAGTATAAGCCAAATACCATTTGTGGACCTTTGTTTCACCTCCAAAAGCTTCATTTCCTTCAATCAGGCAATATTCAAAAAGATGCAAAAAATAAAAACAAAAACTGTTGATCGACCCCTTCAACCATTTCATTTTTCTTTTGATTGGTGATTGCATGGATGGAGGGGAACTACTGCTTGGAGTTGTTTAGCTAGTAGTAGAGAACAACCAAAAGTTACATTTGACCAATTTTCACCTCTCAAAGTGCAACACAAAGATCATTTTGGGACAAAAAAATAAGGCCAATAGGAAGATCATTTTGGGACGGAGGTAGTATTACTTTAGGAAAAAATTAAAAAATTAATTTTGACTTTTTGCAATTTTTTGGGACTACTTGCCAAGTTCAATTCTAGGCTTTTTGTAGTACAACTTTTGATTCTGGGCATCAATTGAAATAAAAATTACATTCCTACAAATCTGATTGATTTTTTTATCTTATAAAAGATTCAAAAAAATTCACCAAAAAATGAGGTCATAGGAACCTATCCAAAATCCATTTTGCCCTTAAACAGACAACGGCATTTAGGGTTAAACTCAAATTTGTTACAAAAACATCATAAATACCATAACAAATTGAATATCATAAATTTATATGAAAGTTAATCTAAAAAGTAGCCCTCATATACAAATGTTTTGTTGTCATTTTTCAATCTATGTTTTGAAAGTTTTATTTGCATTGTTTTCAAATTTCTTTTAAAATAATTTCACAATGATTTCAACATCTTCTTTTACATCCCAATGCCATAAAATCACAACTATAATTATATTATAGTGTATTTATAATAATTCATTCTATATTGATACAACCTTTTGGTACAATTTACTAATGTATTGCTTTTATATTTTAATATTTTTCCAATTAAAACATTCAATAGTATTAGATTTTCAAAATTATCAATAAAATAAAATTTTAATAAATAATATTTATTGTTAAATATGTTTAAATGAATTATTTATTTAATATTTTAAGATTATTGACAGTATTTTTAATTTTTTAGTAATTTACATTTGAACTATCATGTACCAAAATAATAAAGAGACTTTTTTACAAACTATACCACAAAGGCTTCCATATCAATACCTTATATAATTTTACTTCAATTGATCTAACACTAATAATGTATTAAGATTGTCCAATAATAGAGCCCTTTTGACCTAACTAAAAGCAATTCATTTCCTATACTATAGAAGGCAAAGGAAAATGGTTTAACAACGTACAAACTCATTTTTCATACCAAATGATTTTATAAACACCAAAATTATTTACAACCAATGTGATAAGTTAATAATCCAAATTTTTGGTTGTACAACAAGGTCTAGAGAATGATATTCAATCTAAATTGTTGGATAAGATACTGTTGGCTTCAAAATTGAAGGACTCTGCTGAAAGTCTAGTAGGAGTACCATACGCCAAAAAGGTCTTTGCTTCACCACGAACCTGCAATACCATTCCTATGGCATTAACAATTTGACAAGTGGTTTAAAATGACATTACACAGTAATATGACATTATAAATATAGTAAATGATTAGTAGAACCTTATTGTAAAGAACTCTTGATAGAACATCATTCCAAGCATTGCGCTCTTTAGGTGATATCCTCCTCCATCCCAACCGAGGCTCAACACGAACTCTACAATCCGCTTTGAATTTGTCATTTAATTTCAAGGATATTTATATGAACTAAGAAAAGTCAATGTAAATAAAAACTAATTTTTATATTGTATTTTTCTATTAAAATATAAACTTACCCTATCAACATAAAATGGATGTTGTTTTGGTGTATCTTTAATAATGCAATAACAGCAGTATTTTGTAAACTTCCTCCTACTCCTTTATCTTCTTTGTTTACACTTCCTTCTATAGGTGACATATCCACCATTGTCATTACAGCTATCTTTTGTTGATCTGATATAACATTTGATGCATCCAATTGCTCCTTGACATACTTTGAAAGCAATACTTTGTCTTGGCAAGGTACCACTGTTTCAGCAATTACCAAAGTCTTAAGCTCCATAGTTGCCTTCTCATTGATTTTTTGAAGCAGCCCACAATCTGCATTTCTATAAATAGATACAAAAATACAATCATGAAGTTTTGAAGTTTTCAAACATTTGTAGCTTATTTGTATACTTTACAGTTCATAAAGTTGAATCATCTTGAAAGTGAAGTGCTAAAAATTTATTTCAAAAATTTGAAGAGCAAAGAAGAGTAAAAATTGTACTTTAGGTCATCGGATAAAGTTTGGTCTCGAAGTAGGATATGGTGCAAAGGTGATTGTTTAGTCTCCAACCAACCTCCTCTCGTAGATGGTACTCCACTCGCTCGGTTGAGGCTATAAATTGTTGAAATGAGAATAGCAAAGAGCATACACGCAGACAATAATGCAAGTCGGAATAAATTCCATGTTAAAAATGAAGATAATGAAGATTCTTGTCCTTGAAAGCTATTTTTTGTTTGGTCAAAATTACTACTTCCTTGTTGGACAATTTGGTCAGTTAACACCATAATATCTTCCTATACATCAATAACCCATGAATCCTATGATCAAAATCCACTACAATATTAATCTTTTGCAATTAATTCCAAGAGACATAACCATATTGTTTATCTCAAAGTTTTTTTTTCACAAAAACCTAAAAAAAAATCCATATTATTTGTTAAGAACTTTTAAAAAAAAGACACAAATAATGTCAAGTTCAACAAATATATAATTTGTCATCAATACTACACAATTCCATTTCATGTCTCTTTTTGAGAATAATAAATGCATTGTATTATATCAAAATATATGATTAAAAGTATATACAATTTAATATATAGTAGCCAAATTTTACATCCATCCAAATAGATAATATATAATAAACCTCTTTCAATTTTTTAGAAGTGATAAATTCATAAAATATTCGAATATTGAGTGAATAAGGATTATGTTTTCTATTCAATTTCATGGAATCATCAATGAAAACCACTTTGCTAATTTAAAATATTCTTGCTTGTTGAATACAATTCAAGAAATCTTAACAATATATCTAAATGTTTACAATAAATAATTTTACAATTCATGTCTTTAAGGCTGAAGCATCTTCACTTTATATTTTGATGAATGTTTTTCAAAATCTTACTATATATACAATTTAGGACATTGTTAGAGACTACAATTATAAAATCAGATGCTAGTGGTTATTGATTTTCAATCTTAACAAGTGAAGTTCTTATAACCTTTCAAAAAATATCCTTCTAATCTCTAATCTATGCGCTCACATTGATGAAGCTTTCATTAAGTATTAGTATTTAAAAATCTTGTAAATGCTAAAACAATTGTTTATAAAATAACCTAGAATCAATTGTTGCACTTTGGTTATACTATAATGAATTGATACAATTTTTCTTAAGCCAAACTTATGTACTTTCTTGGTGTTCTTTATTTATAGTATTAAGACCAAAAGGTAGAAGAATAATGGTTGTAAAATCTTATGGCACTACTCCATGGAAGATGCATACTAACTTAGTGTGATTCTAAATTGCAATGTCAAATCCATTGGCAAGATAAGAATTTTTTCATCAACTACGTATTATTGTAGAACTCAAGAAAATTAAAGGTTATAAAAAAATATTTGTTTGTAATGATAAATTTTTATATAATAAAAAAGTCATGGCAATTCATAGGACATAAAAATATAACTTAACCCCTAAAGGACCAAACACCGTTTTTTGGCAACATAGCAATTTTGGGCATCTCACTACGAACAGAGTTTTTATTTTTTTTCTTTGAAAATTTAACAAAACATGTGCCCAAGGAGTACCTTTAAGGTCCAACAAATCTCATACCTTTTGACTACACGGTCAAAAAGTTATTGCATGATATGTAATTTTCTGCGTACGGCGGGCAACCCGGGCAACTCAAAAAACTCCTTCAAAAAGCACTTTTTTGAAAAATGAAAAAGTTGGAAGTGGTTCTAAGGAAACATTTAAGAGTGAAAAAGTTTGAATCACTCCATTTTATTTAATGAGGTGAGAGTTATTAAGAATTCTAGTTTGTGGGTAGGTATGGATTCTCTGGATTCTAAACCTACCCACAAATTGGAATTCTTAATAACTCTCACCTCATTAAACAAAATGGAGTGATTCAAACTTTTTCATTCTTAAATGTTTCCTTAGAACCACTTCCAACTTTTTCATTTTTCAAAAAAGTGCTTTTTGAAGGAGTTTTTTGAGTTGCCCGGGTTGCCCGCCGTACGCGGAAAATTACATATCATGCAATAACTTTTTGACCGTGTAGTCAAAAGGTATGAGATTTGTTGGACCTTAAAGGTACTCCTTGGGCACATGTTTTGTTAAATTTTCAAAGAAAAAAAATAAAAACTTTGTTCGTAGTGAGCTGCCTAAAATCGCTATGTTGCCAAAAAACGGTGTTTGGTCCTTTAGGGGTTTAAAAATATACCAAATTGCCAGAAAGGAATGAGGTAGAAATCAGGCTTTTACAGGAAGTACCGTTCAAGGAAAGAGGAGATGACATATATTACGTGGACAAATCAAGTGGCCTAATTGGATGCCTATTTTTCTACAACTGTAGCCAAACTTGAATTAAAGATGACGTTGGATTGAACTGAAAATCTTAGTGGAATTAGACAACTTTTGTTTTTTTAACACAAGATAAATTATTATGGGGTCATATTATGACATATGCCAGACATACCTCATTCATATGCATTAATAGTAAGGAATCACTATCTATTCAAAAACACCATCTACAAATTGTTCAAAATGGAAGAAAAATAAAATGAAAATGAGGGGGGTAGTTACGCAAGTCTATTGTATAAAGGTGAATATATATAGAGAGAGAGGGGGGGATGGATGTAGATAAATAAAGGTATATATATTGGTATAAATATATTAGAATTCCATAGCCTAGAAAAATCCTCTTGATTTTACATCATCGTTGTATAATATATACTAGTGTGACCCCGTGCCGTTGGCCCAATTTTCATCTACTCCCGGTTCCACTCCTGGTTCTACTTCCGATTCTACTCCCAGTTCTACTCCCGGTTCCACTCCCAGTAGCAAGAACGCCACCAAAATAAAAGTAAAAGTAATTTTCTAATTTTTTAATCAATAAATACTTTGAAATTCAATAACTTTTGCACCACCGCTCCAAACGCCACGAAACCAAGCCGGTGCACCCCTCCTCGGTGAGAGCTTTCCGATGGTACCAAGCACGCGGCCGGGGGGCGCACGGTCAGGAAGTTGTCCACGCTACAAACAAACAAACAAACAAACAAACAGTCAGTCTCATTTAAGGTATTGATATATAAATATGAACATTATTAATATGATCATTAAATATTATTATGATGATATATAAAATTATATTTATTATGATCATTAATGTAATCTTTAATCCTTAATAATTTTATATAAAGACACAAATATACAATTAGGCATAAATATAAACAACCATTTCCATGAGGAATTGTTCTCATGTCACATACAAACATATGTACAATCTAGTCCAGTTCATTTATAAATTTTTCATTTAGTGTTCACTAAAAAGTTCAGCAACTTTAGGAAGCTTTAGGAAGCTAAAAAATGAACCAATTTTGAAACCGCAAATTGCGTTGGAATTGCAATGAAGCGCACTTCAAATTCATAACAAGAGTAAATCATACAACAATTTGGATTCCTTTTATACACTATCTACCATTTCATAGAGATTCTTTGGGAAGATAGTCCAAGTTTTTTACCTTTGGGTGAAAAAGAAGAAAGAAATCATACAAACAACTCAAGTAGTATTATCCCAATTGACAATAATTTGTATCTATCCAATTACCATCTATATGATCACATTCCCGCTTAGCAAGAGTGACATGGTCCTTCAACTCCACCACTTCTTTCAATTGTCTCCAAATGTCGTCCTCTTGAGCCTCTATCTCCTTCACATTCAAAGAATTTTTAGTTATTGTCTTTGCAACAGTTCCTAGAGCATGCTAATCTCAAGGTCTTTGGCTTCATCTCACTCTTGATTGCGCAAAGATTAGCTGTCAAGCTCACAATGTGCCCAATGATGGTTCACATACTCATCCACTCTTTTCTAGTAATCAATCATTTTCATATCCTCCTGCATTCATGTCTCTGACAACTTTGTCTCGTCCCTACCATGCTTTTTCAATCTGCAGCTTTGGCTGCACCAATGGTCCTTCTTGGCCTCTAGATGTTGAGTTGAGTCTAGTTGACTTGTCCATCTCCATGCCCTTTCATCATGCCTTAATGATTGCTGACGTTTTCCCAACGTTCTCTATCAATTCTTATTGCCTTCTAGCACGCTTCAAAGTCCCCGCTTGTTGCCTTTTGGCAAGCTTCAAAGTAGAGCTATTCGCTTCGAGCTATCTATTTTGAGCACAATGCTTTGAATTTCCCACTTTGAGTTGTCCTCTTCAAGCTATCGGTTTTGATCTGCCCACTTTGAGCACTCCGCTTTGAACACTCTACTCCAAGCAATCTGCTAAGACCTTTCAACTTTGAGCAACTCACTTTCATCTCTCCGCTTCTTCCTGTCATGACCCTTGTCACAACCTTTTGATGGATGAATGCATTGATAGATGAAATAATTATGATGATTGTATCAAGACCTTCATGTTATGACCTTCGATGGATGAATGCATTGACGGATGAACTAATTCATGATGAAATGTGCACTAGCGGACAAGCAAAGATTGCGTAGAGATAGATATCTCTATGGGGTGGATTTGTACACTAGAGTTAGACAATTCTAGTTGGATGCCAAGGACATTGGAGTACCTAGTGATAGATATTCTAAATGATAGATTTATGCAGTAGACAACTCTACTTGGATGATTAGTGCATTGGAATTAGACAGCTTCCAAGTAAAGACAAGTATACTGGAACTTGGAGTTAGATAACTCAAAGTAGAAGATCAAGACTTGGATAAGATATGATTGGAGAATTACAACTAGGACTTTTACATTAAAGGATGGTTCTAGATAGAGCAAAGGATATAAAGCTAAAGGTAGAAAAGAAGTCCTAGTTTATTTAAAAGATTAGTAGTCATTTTTGATATTTTCTATATATTATATAAGACAGAGCTCAAAAGTGAGGAACTTTCTTTGCAAATTGATCTCTATCTAAGGTTGGGTGGTTGAGCTCCTTGTGAAAACATTCTTGTTAACAACTATACTTTGTATTCTTAATTGGAGTCCATTATTGGAAGTCTATAATACTTCCATTTCCTCTTGTCTTATTTATTGTACTTAATTAGAGATGGCTGGTAGTTGGAGATGGGTGGCACGTCTTTTTAAGTGGGTGCAGCAATACGAGGTTATTAAAGGAGGTTTCATAAAAAGTTGCGTCCTAGGAGGTTGCATTCTAGGAGGTTGCATTACGTTGGGAACTTATATGGTGGCATGTAAAATTGACAGACTGGTGGAGAGGATTCAACATGTGGACTCCCTTTTGGAGACAACCATGCGTAAGAGTGTTGTTGCCGCAACAACTTTTGTTGAAACAAGGTAGTTGCTTCTTGATTCTAAACCCAGCTTTCAACCCTGCTCTCAACAAGGTTGGTGGAGTTCATTTCTGTAAGCTTATTTGTTTTCAGTGGTGCTAGATCTATAATGTCATATGAAAAGATCCACCTAGGTGATTTGGAAACTTAGGGGTTGTTGGTGGTTGCGCTTGAATATGGGTTTGCACTGACGACAAACACTGCAATCCATTTGCAATTCATGGGTTGTAAATTTACACTTTGTAGTAAGAGTGGGAGGTAAACTTTCTTTTTTGATCTTATAGTGAGCATGATGAGTTTGAGACGGCTTGTACCTTGGTAGTATTACCAAGTCAAGACTTGTAGCAAGGTCATGTGATCTGCAAGTCTCTGCATAATTTAGTTCTGCAGGTGTAAAAAGAAATTTAGGCCTTAGAGCTCGGGCAATTGCTATTGAAGCCATAAGGGGGGTGGCATGTTTAGTTTCAAGTTGGATTTGTGAGGAATTGTCATTGCAATGTATACTATAGCCTTACAAAGTCAAGATGTTGTCATGAGATGTGTAGTGTGTGCTAACTAGGAAAAGTTGAAATTATATGCAGTCAAGACAATTGCAAGAATATTCTTAGTCAGATAATTATGAGAATGTATGCAATCAAATAATTGCAAGAATGTTTCTAATTGAATGATTGTGAAAATTTTGTATTTTTATATTTATTTAAGATTAATAAGTTACAAATTTTTAATAGAACTATTGTTTTAATTCTTTACAAAAGTTTGCAAGTTATATTTTATTTTTTGCGCAAATGAGCATTGAAAACTTCCCATTATGTTGCCATTGGCATTTGTGGAAATTGCACCTTAATTGGGCATGGTCGCTAGAACTCCACATTTAGCAATTTTTGGAGATCAGTTATGAAGTGTCGCTACCTCAAAGTATGCATGGTAAAGCTATGTATGTCCACACTTGAATTCAATAATTTTATTTCTTACTCACTATATTTTGCAACAAAGTAGTATATATCTACTAGTACCATAGAGTGCTACCACCTCAAGTTGCTATCACAGCTTCCATTGGTTTTGGCATTATAAAAATCAACTTTTGGATACTTTCTTGAAGTATATCTTTCCATGCCAAATTCATTGATGTCACATTTTGTAATTGTTTTAGGATCTATGTCTTTTTTGCATTTATCCATTGACTTGCTTCTATACGTTTTCTATGGTATTAGATTGAAGCTAGAAAAACTTGTTGGCAATTCAACCTTTTTCAATCCAAATTGTTCCTTCCAAAACTATTGTGCATTGTTGTCATGTATTGGTGCACCATCTTCTATCAAAATGAGGTGCTCATGGTGGTCATGGTGCCAATAATAATGCTTCAAAGCTCCCTCATACAATATCTCTACAAAGTCCATAGCAATCAGCTTGTTCGGAAGGAATAATACTATTTGGCATCTTGTTCAAGAAATGTAAGGCAAGTTCCCCAACCATTTGAAGAATTTATGTGCCATGTTTGATGTTGTCCTTTTTCAAATCCCAATTCTTTGAATCCTTGAATTTAATGAAAGATTCCGGATCAATGAGTTACCTTTGCGATTGGTTGAATGTAAACTCACTCCATAGATTGTACAATCGACAATGTAGTGATTATCTTGATTCATTGCAGATGTCTATGTCTTTTTCTTTTTTCTTGCTCAATGCGCCTTGCAACTTCTTGCCTTTGATCATTGCAAACCGCAATTTCACTGCATTAGTGAAATCTAACATGCATTATACTTCTGAGATTTGTTTGTATAAAACCTTGCACCAATGATGTTAAGAACCTACTTTGGTATGAAATTTTGGAAATAGTTCACCCTATTGTAATACGCCGAAATCTTTCCAATGATTTTGTCGTTCTAATTATACACAATAATGCATTTTCACTTTGTAAACTTCTCAGCCTTGTCCTCTATTCTAAACATTAATGCATTCTCTTGGATGCTTCCATGTTGTATTGCCGTTGATTATATAGAACTTCCTAGTCTTCATGGAGTTAATCCTTAAGCGTGCCAACGTCCACTTTGTGGACAATGTACAGAAGGAAATTTATATATCTCTGACGTTGTTCAAGTTTTTCATCCATCCTTTTTTCTGTAGATAGGTGCTAGTGTTCTTTACTGGATATTGAGCGTCCACAAGTGAAATACTTGTGCTATATTTTTTGAAAAATAAAAAGGATGAGAGGTGTCTGGAATTGCCAAAAATTTTGAGTGCGTACTGCCAAAAAGTAAGTTAGTGACAAAAATTTCAAGAAGCCTAAACTTCATGCGTGATCCCGCCTCTCTGGGCACCTCGATGACGTCATTGTGGGTCCTTCTGCCCTTTTTTTATGACTCGCATCAGCTAAAGTAGAGGGTGCACGGCAATTCAAGAATGTTCCAAACTAAAAGACTGCCGACTTCTCATCCGCTAAACACACTTGTCACAATCCCATGTTCCTAGTTCCAGGCGTGCATGGCTTGGTTCGAATCCTTCGTCGAAGCAAATGCCGCTTCTGTAAGGGACCTGTGAACCAGTCTAGTGTGCCCTCAGTGTGGAGGCATTTTTCTATATGTAGGGCAATGAAGTCGGCAGTAGCATTGAAGGGAGAAGCAGAGAGGATAGTTTGGTGAATGTTGGCGTCTTCATGTTCTGCACGTAGACTTCAAGGGCAATATATGTAAATACTAATATGGGACTTGTAGATAGCGCTCTGTCTAGCTAGTCTTGGATTCAATGTAGCTGGACCCGGTGACTTGCCATTTCAGTTTTTCCAGAGTCAGAGGTGAGTAGGAACTTGCAGCTTGAGAGGACGGACGTCCTCTCAGCGGCGACTGGGTTTCCTCTCAGTAGAGCTCAGCGCTCATTTTATAAGAATTCATATTCATATGTACTGAAAATTTTGATATACCTATAAGATTTGCTACCTTGTTTGAATATTGAGCACAACCGCGGTGGAATGTGCAGCCGCATCTGTAGTCCCACTCTTTACTACCAATGAATTCCAATTATATTCTCTGCTTCACATTCTCGGCAGTATTCAAGTCGAACCACTAATATAAAAGTAATCTTGTGTGGCCAGCTCAGACGTCGACACTGGAGAGCGGACATCATCTATTTTGGACTACTCACCAGAAGATGCAAAAAAGTAAAGCAATGGTTAATAGGGCAAGGCATTCATGTTTGCAGGTTTTTGGAATGGTCATGATGACAGCTCAGCGTGAACTGACCGAAGCAGCGGTTGCTTGAGTTGTCACATGACGTACTTACAATTGCAAGGCGCATATTTGTGAGTGTAGGATGTCAATATTTGCTCCTTCATATTTCTTCTAATCCTCACTTGCTGCGCTTTGCACTCCACATTTTTCCAGAATTTTCCGGACCTCAGGCGCCTATGAGAATGGTTGGAACATGAATCTGAAGCGTGCTGCCCGTGAAAGTCAACTCCCTTTGTTTTGTAGTCAAACCTCATAATCTCACAATCGGCAATGAATTCTTGTTTCACGGTACTCCCAATCGATTGCAGTGACCAATGCCGTGAAGATCAAACGGTGAATTGGTGATGCCTCACGTTCCTGGTCGATTCAGCGCACCTTAAACATTTGATTGTTTCCTTCTTCTGTCCCCTCTTGCAGAAGACCCGTCACACTTAAGGGTTAAAGTCCATGGGTTCCTTAATCAGATCCGGCCTTGCATACAAAATCATTTTTTCATCAAGGGCAAGCATACTCAACAGGTACTTCAGAGTTTTCTTTACACATGCCTCTTCCAGGCCATGGATGTTCATATTATTAGAAACGGAGGTCCAAAATAACACCAATTCTACTGTTGTGTTAAACGTAATAGACCACATTGTAAGAATGGCAATTTTGCAAGATGTATTTTGGAACCTAACCTCTAAAGGTGCTTTGAATCATTCTCTTTTTATCAATGAGATGAAAATTATGAGGAGCTTCAATTTGCGGGTAGATATGGAGTTTATAAAAATCATAACTACTTGCAAACTAAAACTCCTCATAACATTCATCTCATTAATTAAATGGAATGATTAAAAGCTTCCCATATATACATAAATCTACAAAACCAGTTTCAAATTTTTATTTCTTAAAAAACTAATTTTTAACGGAGTTTTTGGAGCTGCCCGGATTGCCCACCAAACAATGAAAATTACATTATCATGCAATAACTCTTTAAGCATGTAGTCAAAAATATAAAAATTGTTGGGGCTTATTTCCTTAAATACCAAGGCAGTTTTTGGCTCCAAACCACTGAAAACTGCCATTTTTGCTGAGATCACTCCCTAAATCCAAAAGAACTTTTTTTTAAGACTCTAACCATAGGATCTTGTACTTCACTTGTCTTAGATCATGTGATAAAAATTTCATGAAGTTTGACCGTACGGATTGAAAGATATTAGCATTTGAAGTTAGAAAAAGAAGTTTTTTTGGACTGTGGCCTGCACTTTCAGATGACTTTAATGGCCATTTGTGGATTCTTTTTGCACTACACACCATTAAGTTAAAAAAATTTATATTGAACATTTGAATTGAGAGTCGAGAATTTTTTTTTCAGAATGTCAAAGCTTGATTTTCATATATAAAAAAACTGTTAAGTAGAAGTAGATCCAAAATTGAACAAAACACTAAATCATTAATAGCTCTTAGGTGGAATTAAAACACCATTATCCCAACGGTAGGATTGTTCTTGCAATCAAACTTAACCTTGTCAAAAAAAAAAATGGAAAAAATTTAAAACTTACATTCAAAAATGAATTCTATAAGTTGTTGTTTTTGAAGATGCTTAGATTGCCTGAAAAACAAGATTGTCTTGTTTTGAGTCCAAATAGAATGAATCAAGCTTTAATGTAGACAAAAACATGATCTTTGAGAAAAAAAATTGAAAAAACAAATTTGATTTTTTAAAGCTTTTTTTGTTTGCCCGGCGAACTACTTTTTTGACTTAGGGTGGCATTACTTTTGTTCTCAAGGACTGATTGGAAAAAAATTATATTTTTAGAAAGCTCATGTCATTTCCTATCTTCAAAAATTTCAAAAAATCAGATCAAAATTTCAAGTTGCACAGCCTGCCCAAAATCCCAAGTGACCCCGAGGGGAGTTTGGTACTTTAGGGGTTAAAGCTACTCTTTAGGCACATATTTTGTAAGAGTTTCCATGAAAAAAATAAAAAATTCCAATCTTAGCAAACTGCCCAAAATTGCTATGTTTGGTCCTTTAGGAATTAATATAGATTGCCTAAACGTGTTCTTTGTAAAATGTTTGGTACAAGAGCCCAATACCAACTACCACATCATTAAAATTTATTATTACTATTAATATTAACAAAAAAAATATTATTTCTCAAAAATCTGCCACATAGGACTGCCACATAGGTAAAAATTGCTACATAGATAGTGATGCCATCAAATCCACAACGTGGATAGGAATGCATATAGATAAAAATTGCTACGTAGATAGTGATGCCATCAAATCCACAATGTGGATAGGACTGCCACATTAGTAGCCATCACATTTACACATATAAATGAATAAATTAAAGTTTCCAAAGTAGATTATGCAATTTTAAAGTATTCATCATTACATTCAAATCAATTTAAATTGATTAATGTATTTGAATTTTAACTTGATCAGTTCAATATAATTGAACTTTGAATGCCACTTACCATGGTGTTCAAAGAAAGAAGAAGACAAGCCCTTTATACAAGTGGGGTGGTGAGAGGTAAGACAACCCATGTAGAATATGTAAATTAGGATTAGTAGGACTTCAATTGCTCATAGTTAGATCAAAAGTAGGAATTGTGGTTAAAGTAGAACTTCAAACCTCATTTAGGCATAGTAGAATAAGTGTTTTCAAAAAGCTTTGAACTAAGAAAGTTGGGAAATCAAGCCGAAGTCCTTTTGAGATTTTGAGACTCCAATCAAAGGTTATAGACAAATTCCAGAGAGAGGTTGGAAAGGACATTTTCTTTGACAATTTTAAATATCCTTTCTGAAATTTGTCCATAACTTTTTATTAGAATCTTAAAATCTCAAAAAGATTTTTGGAAATGAAATTTAAGTAGATTTTTCAATTTTTTCTAGGTCAAAGTTCTTTGAAAAAATTTAATCTACTATGCCTAAATGAGGTTAAAATTCTACTTTAGGTACAATTCCTACTTGAGCGATTGAGCTCCTACTTATCCTAATTTACATATCCCACATGGGTTCTCTTACTTTCTACCACCCCACTTCTATAAAGGCCTTGTCTTCTTCTCTCTTAGAACTCCATGGTAAGCGGCATCCAATGTTCAATTGCTAGATAGTATTGAATTATTTTGAATATAGTGCTGAAATTTTTACCCTAAATTTTCAAGTGTAAAATTTATTTTTGAAACTTTCATTTATTTTTAGGTAAAATTTGTTAGTTATTGATGTGGTAGTTTCACCCCGTGGTGGGTTTGATGACATGGCATCCCTACTTGCACGGCAAGTCTGCCCTATGTGGTAGTCTATATAGTGGATTTTTGAGTAACAATAATTTTTTGGTATTAATAATAATAATAAGAGTAATCAAAATAATAACAATTTTTGATGACCTACCAGATGATCTTTATTGACGTGGCACATTCATGAAGACACTCATCCTACGTGGCATTATCAACAAAACTATGCTAAAAAGTGTTTGAAGTAAAATGTCCTAACCAACCCTATTTATTGATAGAACTATGCTGAATTTATGTTGGAATGGACATAAGTTTCTCTAGTAGTGTCAAGTTATTTTGTGGTGTTTCAAATTGCTCTTTTAAGGTTGAGAATTTGTGTCCAATATTGGGTATATAAAGTACAAGTCCATGCACTGTCTAATATCCTCATTAGAAGAGATTCGGGGGGACTAAAGGGCCGTTTCAGGCCAGCTCCCCCGACGCTGTTCCCTTGGCAGATTGGGAACGGCCGCTATTAGATTTGAATTTTTTTTTGAATTTTTTTTTTGAAAAATCTAAAATAAAATAAAAAATTTAAAAAAAATAAAAAATAAATGGTGACATGGCAATTGCTCAGCCACGTCACGCAACAGCTGCGGACTGCTGCGAGGCTGTTCCCCTGACCCTGGCAACCCAAGGAACTCACAGCCCTTCAAAGGAGCTAAAAAACATCTAATGTCATTAATTTTGCACAACTCCTTGTAATCAACTTCCTTCACATTCTTACCAAGGTCCTTTGGCAAGTTGACAAATTCGGAGCCTATATTAATTTTTGCTTGAAGAGATTTTTTGCCTACTTTTGAAGCTTTCTGATTTTTTACAAAATGTGTCCAAAATTGTCAATTTTGAGTGCATTAAAAATAACTAAAATACAAAAAATATTTTTTCAACTTTTCAACATTATAAATTTGTACTAGACTACTACAAGAAAATCTTTTAGACCATTTGACCACAAAGATTGCAAGATTATAAAGTTTGAAGTTAGGAAAAAGAAATTTTGTGCCTAGTTGGTAGTTATATTAGTCACTTGCATGGAAATTTTCAAAGATATAATGGAGGTGTTTTAACATGTAAAAGGATGTCCAAAAATATACAACACCTACATAGGTACAATTTCAATTCATTAATTTCCATTAAGGTGAACCAGCCTATTATCGCCACCCTTCTCCATTTTTTCCGAGGAAAAATGTACACCACAAGTACATGAAGGTAGAATTGAGAAGTCTGGTGGTAATGGGTTGATTCACGTTAAAGCTTTGTGCAAGCTTGTAGTGAGCACATCTCACTCCGCTTTGTGGCTCAATGTGACATGCTGATGGGCACTACAAATTGAAACACTTGCATTATAGTATTCGCTCTAGATCACAGACTAATAAATTGTATATCTTTGCAAAATGTTTGAGTCTCTCAACTAGTTGAGTCTATCATTTTCAAATTGTTGTTGAAACTTGTGAAAATTCATTTGATTTACAAATATGCCATAAAACAATGTTAGTACACAGAGCTTAACCACTTAGTTAGTATACATCTACACATCATTGGGCTGTAAATTTGAACTTTCAAAGGTAGCTATGGATTAGAGGTTGTTGACATATTGACATTGTGCTCCAAAATTTTACCATAATTCTGCCAACAGTGCGTAGTGCAAGGAGTAGTGCATCAAAAGAATTTGCCCATTGGAAATACCACGCCTAAATTTCAACAAGCCACATTCATTTGGTGAAGAATTTCTTATTTTCAGAATGAATACCACAACCACTCAGACACTCTTGTGAACCACTTCTTGTCCAAGGAGAATGATGCCTATTAGTTGCACCTCCTTTGCTCTTGTAAAATTTTGAAATTATCACATATCCACTAGAGTGTTATATTATGTATTGAAAATATGCCTACAAAATCAACAAACAAAATAGGACTTAAACTACCATATCCAGAGGTCACAGTTGGCATTCTCTACCAAATCTTTAATTAAAGTCGGCAAATGTAAATTGGTAGATGCCTGAAAGTAGAAAAGAATATTTTCTTCCAATACAATTTTATTTTTGGAAAAAATAAAATTTCAACAACTTTGGCATTTGTTTTAAAAAATACTTTTTGCTGACCGCTACTACTAGGTACAATGATACATGTAAAGGAAGACAGAGAAAACTTTGTAGATTTAGATTCCATTCCTACTTTGGGGATTTTTCCTAGTAAGGTCTCTCCCTTGAGTAACAAGCATGGCCAAATGAATATGGAGTTTCTTATAGGGGATTGTAGTTGTGGATTGCGTAGGTGCCCCATGCAAAATGTACCCCCATAGTGGGTGTTAAAAAGGCCTAGGAATTATAGGCCAATCACAACCCTTGCACACTTGCATGCACCACCCAAGTATGCACCCATAGAAGACAATTTCTTCTACAACAATCTATAACAAACAAATCAATTTTTTGCCATGTCTATTGTGCAAACTGAATAATATAACTTAGGTTGCATGAATTAGAGCAAGAGAATTCTTATATCCTAAATGCCAAAGGCCTTTTTTGAGCTTCTAGGAATTTGCTCTAAATTGAACAAAAAGACAACTGTTTGATTAATTGTATCATTTTTTTCTTAATTGTAACCATATAAATTCAAACTAGATATATTAGAGATCACATAGAAAAACTATGAAAGTGCTTTGAAGTCTTTCAATCCTCTTTTCACATGTCAAATCTAAAAAGTTGGTTACCAAAAAAATATGAGGTCAAAGGGCCTAACATACATAACCCTAATCAGTCTATAGCTTCTCAAAATCTACTCAACAATTTTTTTAAAGGAAATTTTTAATCTGATTTTTCCTCCAAGATCTAGTGTATTTCCTCCAAGATCTAATGTCTATTTCCAAGAGCCCTCAATACTATAGAAAATCAAGATTACAATGGTACCCTTGCACAAAATCTTGAATAGAAAAATCATAATATATCATTTTCAAAATCGGATTTTTGATGCTAAAATTAGACTTCAAATAGAATTTTACTAAAATATAAAAAGCTAAAAATATCAACTTGGTTAGGTTTTATTTAACTGCAAAGTATTGTCGACACCCAAATTGAGTGCCTTCGGGCATTTAGGGGTTACTGATGAATTCCGATAAGTTACAGGATTGAAGGTAGGCTCCATTTGACGGAGGTAGTGTCAAAGCAGCCCGGGAGTCTCGGAGCCCAAATTTGAAAGTTTGAAATTCCTCTCTGCCTCGGTAATCCCGCCGTCCGATACAACCCCGACCAACGCCATTCGTTCCTCATGGATGATCTTCATCCTATTCCCAACGTTCATCCTACGTCAGAGGAAGGCCTGCCAGAAGACTGTTGCCACTTCTGCGGAGCACTCGTCATCGGTCATCGACGTCTTCGAGTGTTTGGCGATGTCGTTCGGCACATCCTTCTCCATGTCCGGACGGCGCTATGATCAATGCCGCTCTCCTAGCAGCTTCCTCTTTCCAACGGATGTCTTCTCGTGAATTGTGTCTCTTGGTTGCATTAGGTCGTTGCCGCTACTTCCCGTAAGATTGAGAAGCACTGACATTGTGTGTGAGAGAGCGAGAGGTGTGGCAGAGTTGGAGCGATCGCTTGCTGTGGAGATTCTCTTGAGCTATTGCTTTGAAGTGCCGAGCGGAGGAACTCAATTGGAGATTAAAGTGGCTGCAATGCCTATGAGAATTGGAACCTGAGAGCCGCAGTGGAATTTCAGGGAACGGCTTAGGGCCGGGTGTGTCGACTGTGTGTGTTTCGACTGAATTGCAGACGAGGTCGCAGCTATGGCTTCGTCGACATTGCCGCCTCAGCTGGCAAGCCTTGAGAAAGAAGTCCAGGATATCTTCAAGCTTCTCTCGTGAGTATTCTTGCGTTGTCATTTCTTCTTTTGCTCATGGTGTAGAATAGATGTGACATAAGTTCTTGCTGCCTGTCCTTCTCTAAACTCGTTCAATGTGTGCAACTTCTTAATATTTTTTCACAGGATTGCGTATCTGTGTAGTGTCAACTGCCACCGATCGGTTCCCGTCTGGTAGGATTAGCTGAGAATGCAGTAGTCGCTTGCATTTCCTTGATTGAAGCCTCTCTCATGACGGTCCATGGGGTTAACGTCTCACACCACGGGACTAGTTAGAGTCTGATCTTGCAGCTAGAATTGACAATAGGCGGTAGTATTGTTTCCTGCGCCAGCTCAAATTTCCATAAATCAAGAAGGTGTGGTTATGGACATTCTGAGCATTGAAAGAAAATTTAAACGGAACTTAAATTCCACTTAGATTTTAAGGGTTAACGATAAATGTAAGAAAGGAAGCACCCGGTGTTTCGGGACTCGCCTATTGGATTTATGTGCTGCAAGGATCGTTCATCTTGCCCGGATATTCGAATGTTTTTCCTCAAGTCGGTGATTTGTGGTGTGGCAGGACTGGTTTTCAACGATTAGATAAGGTTAAAGATGCGGGAAGGCAGAGCAAGCAGCTGGAAGAGCTGACTGCCAAGATGCGCGAGGCCAAGAGGTTTGCCTTGCTTCATTTGCTCAAGATTTACATTCTGTGCACAGGCATCATTGGCAATCTCTTTGTACTGCGTCTTTTAGTCCTTCATGTTTAAAGGACTGGCTATCCCACTTTCTCTTCACCCATTCTATCATTTTTTGTGTTGTCACCTGTGTTGTTGTATCTCATTTGAAGGTTGATGTGTAATAAACTTCTCTGTTTTAGATTTAGCTGTGGATTGGATTGAAGAATTGATCGCTGTGATGAAATGAGCACAGCAATTAATGACTTAAGATTTTTCTATCCAAGAGAGCCATTTTCTCTTTAGAACGCAGCTTGAATCGCTGCAATTCTCTCTTCAGAATGGTAATCTGAATTATACAGTGTGATGAAATGTATCGCAGGATGATAAAAGAGTTTGATAGAGAGATCAAGGAGGATGAAGGCAGAGCCCCTCCGGAAACAACGAAGTTGCTGACCGAGAAAAAGCAATCACTAGTAAGCATTGCGCTCTTGTGAGAGAGCTAACTACTGACCTTACTTGCAGTCAGTCCATGCCTGCTCATTTGGCTTATGCGCTCAGTTCATGGTATCGATTCTTTTGAGTGAATGCTTAAAATTTTGTAATAGGATTATTCTCTGACTTGTTAAAAAAAATTCGCAGATCAAGGAGCTCAACTCTTACGTTGCACTGAGGAAGACGTACACAAGCTCGTTCGGGAACAAGCAAGAACTTCTCGATGGAGGTTCTTTTGCCGATCCAGCGCGTGACATGGATGCTCGCGTTGCCTCAAGTTAGTTTTCTCCGTTGGAGTCGTGGTCCTTGTGTCTCGCTTTTCAGAAAAAAGTTCGAGAGTAGATTTCTCCTTTCTTTATTCTGCGTGGAAAAGATCTGGTCTCGTGCCTCCTGCAGGGAAGTTCATAAACGACCCCTACTCAGAAAATGCATGAAAACTCAAATTTGTGTCTAAAGAACCTATTCCTTGTCATTCTGTTGCTTCATGTTTTGATTATCTAAGCGTTACAGTTCCTACATTGTTTCAAGGAACTGATGCAATTTGATTGACAACCGTTGATATGTCTTCCACCTCCAGCCCTGTCGAATCCGGAAGTCGTTGAAACTGCAACCAAACAGATGGGTGAAAAAGACCATGAATCAATTGAAATGCCTAAGAAGGTCGGTAAATTGTCTAGAACCGTCCTCACATCATTAAGCAAAGTTGTATGCTCTTCTGTAAATAATGAATTATGCGAATTTGGTACCTGATCATGGTCCGTTCAGATGTGAAAAAAATCTTATTATCTAAGATTCGTCGTCTAATTGATTTTACCGGCACAGGCCGTGGAAGACGCTACCAGTCTTGGGGCAGAAACCGCTACAACTTTGAAAGGACAGGTATGTCAGACTACCCTTTGCTAACCATGTCCATTATTCCAAATGTCCTTTGTATTCAGACGACTGTGGGGTAGCTCTCTGTAGACCGTGAAAAGTGTCAGCAAGCTTTTGATTGTGGTGGGTGGGATACCAAAATCGATCTTTACGCGTCAAGGTCAATGTAATCTGTGGATTCTATTGCTAAGTACGATTATATTGAATTCTGCAGGCAGAGCAACCAGACAGGTCAAATAGTCGCCGGTTCTCACTTAGAAAAGCGTCAAAGCTCATCAAACATACTGTTCGACAGGTTCGGCAAATATTCAAACCCTTTCAGCAGAATGTTTTGTAACAGATGACATATACGTAGGCAGTTCGATAGTGTAAATCTTCGTGCAGTGAAAGTACCGAGTCGAAGGGACAGGTTGAATATCGGACTGATAGAATAGAGAACCTCGACTTATGGAAAGTAAAAGAGGACCTCGACTTCAGCAACTCAGAGCTAATTTTCTAACTTCAGACACTCTGATTTCCATTTTATGTGCACTGCAGATTGCAACAGACAAATGCATTTTGTTCTTTCTATTTCTCATCGTTGTGGGTATCATCGCATTCATCGTTGTCAAGGTAATTTCCCACCTCGACTTAGAGACATTACATTGCACACTTTTGTACGCAGATATTAGAATCTGTCAGGGGCTTTCTAACGACCAACTGTGTAGTCTCTATTCAGAAAATGGAAGAGTATATATTTGATTTATCCAATACAATTGTACGTAGTACTACTTAACCCCTTACATTACTATATAATCCATTATGTTAGTTTTAAAGTTGTTGTCAGATGTAAACTCTCCAGCTTGATATTCTAATTTGTTCGTGGTTTCTTGATCCTTCCAGCTCGTTCATCCAGACAACAAGGATATTGTGGTTCCAACACCGCCAGCTGCCAGGCGATTGCTGATGAAATGAGTGTCCGACTTGAATTGAATATCTTGAATTTAACTGGAGCTTCCTCAATGTCCATTTCCAGCGAGTTTCTAGCAGACTCGTTTCAACTTTCCATACTAATACCGAAGTTCTCCGGACCGCCGACATATTTTCCAGGACCGGGCTCTAATGGCGAAAGTATCCTCCACTTTCTGATCTGTTTCGCTCTTAAAGTGAGAACTAGAATTATATAGAGCTCGGCCTCTGTTGTAATATATACCGTAGTACTTAGTCCAGCTAGTCAGTAAAATTTCTTTCTATTGGTTTTAGATGTTTCAGGTGCCTTGTGACTCTTCGTCAACGAAGCGCATTGACCTTCCGTTGACGCAGTTGCTGCTTCTGAAATGGCAAACGCTTCAACTGGCATTAATATTCTTCAGTTTGAGGTACAGTTTTCTAGCTGTGCCTATGTTACTTGATCCTTGAAAGAGGAACATTTCACTTCCCTGTTTGCCACAAAGTGCTATGAATACAACGTCACGTCACGTCCATGCTGGGAATGAAAACCTTGTAAAGTCCCACACGAAAGCATTTGCTTGTGCAGTCGAAAACCTTGTTGTGGAAGCAACCACCCTATAGAAGTAACCATTCCAGCCCAGAAACCATGTAGCAAAATAGATCTGAAGGATTAACCAGCCCCAGCATGGTTAAACACTATTAACCACTGTCAGTCCAAACCGTTCACCTACAGATGGAATATTCCTCTTAAAGATTCCGAAAGTTCCGAAAGGAATTTTATTTAAAGTGCCCCCCTTCACGACAACAACAGGCTCCCTAGTCTATGGGAGCTATTTCATAATCTCAATGAGACCTTGTACCTTAGCAAGGAGATCTAAGAAGAGCAATTGCTTAGGGACGCTTTACACCTAGAGGCTTGGCCGATTTGTTGTGTAAGATGCTTGAAATCTTCATTTGTGATTGGACAAAAGGCTGAAATTTGTGCAATTGGTCTTAGGGGGAATGGCCTAGCCTCTAGATGTATAGCATCCCATAGTAAGCTACAATTGCTCCTTTCTTTTCGGTTTGTATGATTTAACACAGTTTTATCCATTGCTTGGCAAAAAAATCAATAATTTGAAAACTTGATTCATTAACTCCTAAAGGACCAATATGCATTTTTTGGCCGTATATAATTTTTGGGCAAGTACGTACGACTAGAGATTTCCATATTTTTGGTTGAAATTTTAATAGAAGGTGGGGGCAAGGAATATCTTTCATATGCACCAAATTTCATGACATTTGGAAATACAAGTCAAAAGTTGTGGCCTAATATATTACTTTTTTTTGTAATTGGGGAGTCCGAGCAGATAAAAAAAAAAACTTTTTTGGAAAACAAAAATTTGAAATTGATTTTCTAGAATTATATATAGGTAAAAAGCTTTGAATCATCCTAGTTTGATCAAGGAGTCAAAAGTTATGAAGATTTTTAGTTTGTGGTCAGTTATGGATTTTCTACTCTAAAATAAATTTTGAAGTCCTTAATCTTAATCAATTTTTAATATTTTTTGAAATAAATAAAATCCTAGGATGTAGATTGTTTATTACAACATTTCCACCATTGAAAATAGCATTTTTCAATTCCATAATTAAATTCTTGACAATTTAGTATTTTGAATCATTCTCTACTACTATCTACTTACTATTTTTTTTGTGTATGTTTTTTGTGTACAATTCCAAATGAAGTGAAAATTTTCAAGCATGTAGCCAACTTGAAGCACCATTATTTTGGACATTTTTTCATTGAAAAGTGAGCTTGTGAAGTGCTGCTGCCCTGTTTTTCACAGGGCCAAAAGAATAGTTTTAGTGAATTTGAATGCATATATCTTGCAATCCATGTGGTAGAAGTTCCTGAAATTTTCAACATATGTTCTCAAGTCAGCATACTACAAGATCCTATGGTTACATGTGTAAAAAAATGTTTTAAGAAAAAAATTGGATACTTGTACTAAAAATGGTAGTTTTTGAGCGTTTTCGGTGAGAACATAGTCATGGAACTTTAGGGGTTAAAAAAAAAAAACATTACCATGATATGTAAATCTTGTAGTGACATGTTAGAAACTTTACTCCTAATTTCTCAAAATCTATGATCTTCATCGAAAATATCCTATCACCCAAGATTATAGCACCCTAATTAAGATTAACAGAGGTAACTCAAATCTACACCCTAATAGTAGAAAAAGTGCAATCCTTTACCAATTCCAAGTCTTAGTCTATATCATGTACTCCTTACAATTTTGCACAACCATGTACTCCAGATTTGAGTTACGTCGTGACAATGGAATTGTCCGAGGTTACGTGAGACTGTCAATTTAGAGATCGAAAACTCCCGCCGTTATGCACGTACCGGTAATTGTGAATCTGCGACGTTCACAGGGCGATGGCGACAAAGGAACGTGAAGAAGAAGATCCACGCCGTAGCTTGGCGTGCCTTTGATTTCAATGTGGAAGTGATCGTGATCATCGACGGAAATTCATCCCTCACGCCACGCAACAAGAAAAGGCTCGTGCCTGTGGCCAGAAAAAAAGCTCTGGTTCCAAAACGGCGTGCCCAGCCACCTCAATTTCCTTGCAAATCATGTTGTTTCGTCACATTCGCCCTTCCTTGGCTCTCTCGTCCTGCCATAGCCGCCCACCTGTCCCTGCTGTTGCGAGTTCCGAGTCATGCTACTGCCGAATCTCGCCCTTGTCCCCCTGAGTCGGCGACATCCGGCGCTCTCCAAGTAGCTTGTCTTGCATTGCTCCTTTGTTTAGTATTGCAGTGCTCCTTGTTTAGTACTCCGTATTTCCCAGCCATTGTATCCGCAGGCTCGGTCTATGTATCACAATTTTCGCAGATTCAATTGTCTCTAGAGCTCAATATTATTTTCTTGTTTTTTTTAAAGTCGCTTCTTTGGAGGACTTCGATATGAGCGTATCGTAGCGCCCGAGCGGTAATGGCAGAGAAACCTGAAAGGCGTCGGAAGCCTTGCTGTATTGATTTTGTTGTGGAGGTTTGAAATAGAAGACAATGGACAGGATTAGCCCTAGTACCTTGCAGTTGCGGCACGCAACTTCCTTGATCTCCAAACCTTCACACAAATTCGTCGAGTTCACTTTCAGGGTAAGGTGCTCAGCTCGAGCACCGAAAGATGGAGAAGAAGCTGTTAGTGAGAAGTGGAGTCCACGGAGGTTTGGTACAGAAGACGATGCGGAGGTTCGAGTGAAGCGAAGAGAGGTGAACTGCGGGCGGAGGCGCGTGTTGGCCGTCATGGCGTGGCCCTTGCTCATCAAGCATTCCGTGGCTCTGGTAGAAATCGGCTTTCCCCTGTTGATTTTTAAATATTCAGTAGGATGCTTGTGAGAATGGTTTGACCTAAACTGGTTTCCTCATCGCACCGGAAGGTGATGATGTTTTACCTTTTCTTTGGCCCTAATCGGTGAAAGATGATTGTGTATGTAGGGAGGACAAGCCGACGTAACGGAGGATCCCGTTGAAATGGCCGTGGTGGCGATTCTGGACGCTCGCGACATGATTCCTGCTCTCTCCACCTTCTTTCTGCAAGCCAAGTCGAAGTTCGGACCATCCATCGAATGCAAATCTCGGCACAAGTATAATTACAAAACTCCCTCTGCGATTTGACGGGAACAGCATCTTTCAAATGTAGTTATAGTCGTTGGTGTCAAATTTTTAGAGCTTCGATTCACAACCTGCTTGCTTTTCAGGGCGTTGACGCTCTTGTACAATCGTCTGAAGATCAATTTACCAAGACTGGTCCAAGAGCTCGAGATTAATGAAGAATTTTCGGAGCAGGTAAGCTCACGGGCTTGTGATTGCTCCGACAAGATTCTTCTCCTTTCTCTGTTGACGGAAGGAAATGATCTATTGCTAAGGATATTCTTCTGTGTTTAATTATCATTTGTGAACGCTCACTCAACACCACGGTATGATGTTGACAGCTTCTGCAAGGGCTAGCGTTGGTGGAGGAGGATATGTGTGCCCAGAGCATGGTGTCGTCCGGGTTGAAGGAAAACTCGTCGATCTCCAGAGTCAATGTGGAAGGATCGCTCAAATCGCTTAAGCTCGCTCGCAGCAAAGTTGATGTGCTCCTCCTGCAGGTCTTGTCTTCTTCAATGTCTACTGTGTCTCGAATTCATTCCAGTTACTCCACTTCTTGTGACTTGTTTCAAAAAATTTAGAGTTAGCACACTCAAAATGTGGTGCTTAATATTTTGCAGGTTCCTAGTCAGCTTCTGGAGCTTGCACAGCTCGCACGAGGAGTGCGGCCTACGGCTTAAAGTTCCGATTCTTGGAGTGACAGTGGTTCTGCTTTGTAAAGTAGCGTACAAAGATTGACATGTCAGATTTGCAGGAATTGTATAGTAGAGAGGCAACCATTTTACCTAGCAAATCTGCTGAAATTTGTTGTATTTGCATTTTCAATTGTTGCTCTGGCACTAAATAGATTTGCATCAACATGCTCAAGGGCGAGAAGCAGTTCATGCAGTAAATAGCTTTGATGCATTTGTATTGTATACTAAGCATGAAAGATGTGCATAATTTCCTCGAGTGGAACTTGAATACAAATTTTATATTGCAAATCCCCACAGCTCAGCTTGTCGTAGCATTTCGTCCTACTTTAGGTTCAGTGAGTCCTCACACCTCCGCCGTTAGTAGGATTCTCAAAAACCATCGCTTACGTGTGGCGGTACCTAACTCATATCCTTGGACTCCAGTCACTACAGTACTTTTTCAGGCGGTTCACATGATAAAGTGTTCGACTCCACAATGCACGATCCTGTATGGATTGACTTTGTTTGTAGACAATGCAGTACACAATTGTTCGCAACACCAGGGTTGGTCACTGGACTCTAGTTTTAAGCTTCCCGCTCATGCACAGGAAGATGGAAAGTCTGCCTCTACACATTCTTGAAGTGTATTACCATCAAGAATTGCATTTCTGCAGCACATCGGAACTGAAGAATAATCGGTATTATTACTGCAGTGCTTCTCTCCATCAAACAATGTCAATTGCTGGAGCTGATAGATTTGTTCGCTGAAGACGAAGCCACTAAACTGTTACTTCATTTCTCGTGAGTGTCGCACTAGGAACGAACGACAACGGCATAGAGTTCAACGAGAGCGGCCAGCACTGTAAGGTTGCGCAAAGAGACAAACAACGCGTCAACAGTCCACAAGATCGCCCTTAAGAAGAACAGATACTTTCTCTGCATGAAGCGTCCACAATTGCAGAAAAGACGTATTGCTCTCTTGAACAAAGGATGCCGACAATCTCCACAAATGACGAAAAGATCCTATAGCAGAACCGACATCCTCAACACAAACACACTAATAACAATGAATGCGATCAATCCGGTGGCCTTTCATTCATAAAGAGACGCCACAACTCGGCTCAACACCTGTTCGTCAATCTCATCGGTGTAAACTTCTAGACACAAAATCCATGTAGTTTTAAAGATGACGTTGCTAGACCTCAAGTGGAGCAGCAAAACTATGAGAATCGCATCATCAAGAAATCGATGAGAAGCATGAGTGCGGGCTTGCGTTTCGTCTACACCAGGTCCCTTCCCAACCGAAACCCCGTGCATAACCAGCGTCGTTCTCATCTTTCTCTGTTTCCCGGTGTTTAGCTATACATCGTTGTAAAAAACAGCATCAGCGATAGGATTTAAACAAAAGCAAGTCATCGCAGTACGGTATCGTCTGTCGACCGCGCCCTCACTTCTTCAAGCTCCCTCGTACGCCAGGTTTGGGCTTCTCCTCGGACGCAGTAGCGGCGGCGGAGGAGGAGGACGTCGAGCCGTGCAAGTTGATGAGTTTGTCCTCCTCCCATGGCAGCTTCGGATGCTTCGCCTCGTGGTGGATGAACATGCTCTTGACATCAGGGGCCGTCGCCTTACACACAGGGCACGCGAGCTTCGCATGACCTCCTTTGTCCAAGCCCTTGCGATCCACGACTCCTGCCTTGCCGCCACCTCGGTTCGTCGTCGCCGCATCAATCTTCGCTTGAATCTCCTTGGCCGTGTGTTTCTTCGGCTTCGCCTTCCCTGTCATCGCTTAAACCTCCTCCCTTACACTCCCTGTTTCGCAGTTTCCCTTGCACATCCACTGAATTTCGACACTGTTCTAAAACGGGAGAGAGGAGCGGCAGAGACGAGAGAGAACCCAAGTGACCAGGACCGATAGAGATGAAGTTAAAGCAGCAAGTGGATAGTATCGAGCGATGCAAACCCTAATGTCCAACGGCGTCGCTTAATAGTGACTCATCTTGGATTTTGTTATTGTTATGACTGGTAGGCCCTGCGCCTATATTACATCCGACGTCCGTTCTCTCTCCGTCCCTCCTCGTCGTCTCCGTTGCCGTTCTCCTTCGTGCTTTCAGTGGCGATTTCGGACGAGATCACTGTTTTGCGTCCATGGCTCCTATAATAGCCGGATTGAATAGCTGTGTGAGAATGTCGCGATCGGTGTGAAATCGGACCGGTTTACATGACTACTTGTTTCTCGGACTACTGAATTCGCTGAATAAGTGCCTTCACCAATCACTGACTGGTTTTGTTTTTTTAAGGGTTTAGGGTTTAGGATGAAGAGACTGCAATCCATAGATTTGCAAGCGATTATTAATTTTTAGAGCTTTTCAGATATAACTTTAAGACTTATAAGCAATTCATCTTTTCATTGCAGATTAAATTTGCTAAAGATTCTAGATCATGATGAAGCTACAGTTTCTCATTTTCTGCCTGACAATGAGGGTCAAGATGACGACTCCGAGCACGACAGTATGTCTTGCATGTCCAACTCCAACAAGAAAGGTGGATATATATTTCGCATGTGAAAAGTTGCAGCACAACTGACGCTATTTCTTTATTTCCAAGTGTACAATTCTTCTATTTCAGCACTGACCTGCACTCCCACAGGTTTTTGGCGATGGCACTGGCACTGGGGCCAATTGAGTACATCATGCACAAGCTCAGCAGATAGCCATGCCAGAGACAGTAAAGGAACAGCAATAGGACGGCTTCATGTCCTTACAAGGATGAGCAACGGTGTGAGTGAGAAGTGTAATCTACAGGGTGGAATCACGAGTTGCTAGGGAGGAGCTTTTGGCACCAAACAAGCGGTTAAGAATGGCAGCAAGCCTGACGCCTCCTTGAGCTAATCTTGTCTCCACAATCGGCAACCGAGAGAGGAAATACTCATCTGCGTGGCAAGGACATTTTGGCAAGGTATCAGTTAAGGTAAGGATTGTGGTGCAAATCCATTTACAGGTACCCTTCGTACTCTATGTTTCGGCAAGCAGGATTATGTTACCTGTAAGTGTCGATCCAGGAGTGGCGTTCCGGTATGCATACTGGCAAGCTAAACTGATGCCCTCCGTTGCGTATCTGCACACCAGAACCATAAAACCTCAACACAATAAAACAGTCGGATTCGAGATATAAAATTACAAAAAACCCAATTTCTTTTTTTCAAGCACCATCAATAGAATGTAGCAGCTGCGACTCGCTTACATATCAGGGCACGCGATTTCTCCATTTGAGCATTCACTCCAAAGTTGCGCTTGTCCAACCCAATGATTCTGCGCAAATTCAGTGATAGATGTGAGTCAGTAATAGAACCACAAAACTTCATGTTACAGCTATTGACAAAGGGGATGGGTACCAACAGAAGTTTGAACCTAGTACAGAACACCAAGGCGAAGAAAGAACATACGGTAATGTTTTTCAAGATCGCATCCACCATGGTGGGAAGACTCTTGTTGTAGTACAAATCCTTAGCCCTGTCGAGTATTTCGTTGTCCCAAACCTGTTTTATCACTCAAAAGTGCATTGAACTAAGAATAAGAGCAGGGTTGGCACCATTCCAAAGCTGGAAGCATGTGTGAGGAATGTGCTAACACCTGAAGAATACAAAAACTGCATCTCCGGGAGTGATAAAATGAGAATTTGGAGGTATTTCTTCCCAAAATACAAACTGAAAAGAGGTGATTGATCAGGTTCACTAAAAGGACGCAAACGTACATGATGAAGATTTGCTTTGCGTCGGTACCACCGCACTAGGATAGTGTTCCCGCCTGCATCTGAAGTAAAGCCTACATGCAAAGGCTGAGACAGGATGATTGCAACGATGTTAGGGGAAAAAAACTGCAACCATGGAACACAACACAGGTTCGCAAGATGGCACTTAAGACGGTGGACAACCGAAGATATTGGAATGCAGATGAGAGTGTCAATACCTGATGGATGTCACCTACAATGTGTGCTAGAAAGAGAAGAGCCTCCGTCAAGTTATCTGACAACGCCCATAACCAACATGTCAGAATTTATGTGGAAATTTTGATCATACCAGAGGCACCGATAATAAGACCAGGTATCTTTGAATCCTCTTCAAACACAATCTGAAAAACTTGTGACTGCGGAGATTGCTCATGAGCCCTGAAACAGCGTCCGGTAGTTGCTTTTGTTGATCGTCTCTATCTGCCGTAAACAAGTCAAATGTAAATGTAAGAAAACACTGGCACTCACACTCTGTTCCCCTGGCTTTTGTCAAAAGAGGTCGGCTCGAAGCCTGTTGCTGAAGATGGAACTGCGTCAGCTGAGCGGTGAAATTATTAATAGCTCCCGATGCACAGTAGCCCTTGTTACCATGCTCGTCATAACAGTCACCTGCGCCATCAAGAACGACAAGCCATAAGCACAGAGATTCAGAGGGGGGGCATTCTCCGAACAAAAAATTGAGAAACGCTGAGATAAGAAGGTTAGAAACTTTACGGTCATAGTTGTAACGGCAGAGAAAGTCAGGTGTGTCAATGTAATGAAGAGGAGCTGTCCAGTGATACTTTTGCATCCACTTGATGTCGTCTGGCCATGTGCACAGGCTGGACAGGCTCCCGTTCGCATGCTCTGGAAGCAAAGATCTCACCGCTTTCCACGTTGCAGGTTCCAGCAAAGGCTGCAGGAGGAGATCAGCATCAAAACGCTAATTGAGTAGAGCAATCCCTACACCCCTAACAGGACTAAGGATTCATCGTCTAAAAAACTAGACAATTGATCATGTGGTGAAGAACATGATTTAATATCACCAGAATTTGAATCATCTGTTGACAAAAGCTAGATAAAATTGGACGAAAGGAAAAAAAAAACTGTGACGTCATCCATACTGCCAAAAAACATAAGCCCCAATTGGCCCATTACAGGCTAAACCCCAACCCCAATCCCACAATTCAAAGTACTCAGATTCTACTTCGGACTGAAAGCAATTTTCACGCATTCACATCACCAAATGCTTCGCTCAAACACACATGGTTCGACCCTATTGATCATCAAAAGCAAATGCAGACCCGAAGTGAAATTCCAGATCAAAGACAATTTTAAGTATGCACCTCTGCAAGCAGGCAAGTAGCATGGTGCCCATCAGCTCCCCAAGCTCCAATACGCCCCGGAAAGATCGTCAAACAGAGCGCCAAACCTAAAATTGACAGAAACATCCGCACTGAAACAGAGCAGCCATGACCCGCCATGTCTACGCCAAAATCCCAGGCCTTCACGCTTCGCTCAACAATCTCCTAAACCCAGGTATAGAGAAAACATGAAAGCTCTAGAGACAAGGTGATCATGGCTCCCCAGCGTTCCCAAAATCGTAAACCTCGCAAAGCGGGAGAATGACGTTGCTTGAAGCAAGCTCGGAGGGGAGATGCTCCTCGTACGAACAGTGCTGGGGTCACTGTGGAGTTTACGTTACTCTCTTTTTGGTATGTAGCGTGGGATACAGTATTTTGTTACGCTACACTAATAATGGTATTTAGTATTACGTTACATTTAGTGTTGCTTATTGTATTAGAGAATCGCCATGGTTTCATAAGAAATGTGACTTGGCAAAAGAATTGTGTAGTGTTGACGAATTGAAGTAGACCTAGTGCTATCTTGCTCCCCCATTCTCCCATGGCATAGCACCACAATATACTCTGTTTTTTCAGCTACTATTCACTAGCGGGCCATGTTGTTGACAAAAAAATAATAATTATTCTTCCACATATCCCAGAATTGCAGCTCAGTATAGCGTGAAGATGATACAAGAGATGGTATGCATTTTCATGTTTTGGAGTGGGTCGGCTTAAATTCGCCATCCTCAAGTCTATGGTGATGGGTGACAACACTTCCAGGTTCAGCAACCACCATGTTGGGCCTATATGCTGATAAATGGTGGCAATGCTCTTATTTGACTCACTCAAATTCACACTTGATTGATAATAGTGTTCAAGTTGGCGGTTAGTATTGGTAACATTAATGGTATTCTTAACATTTAGTGCATGACATGTCAACATGAACACTACTAAAAATTACAGTATCCTATACAATAGTCAACAAATGGTGTTCATATTGACATTTATTGTTGGTAATACTGGTAATTGTATTGATATTTTGTATTATAGTTTAAAAATGGTGTTACAAACTCTAAATATCATTATTAATACGTGTACTGAAAAATTTCAATTCATTTTCAAGTCTTATTTTCTGACAAAATTGCCATATTCCATAGTTTGCCTTTCAAATTGGGTGTTCATTAAGATCATCTAGCCAATTCTTCAAACATTCATCCAATTTTTAATCCCTTGTGAGCCCCCAACTTAGCACTTGAACCTCAGAATTTTTTTTTTTTAATTTTTTGCTCACATTTACGGTTAATTAGGGTTAAAAAAACATTATAAGTATATTCACATGACAATTGGAGGAAATCCCTACAAATGCGATGTAATTTGACCAAAAAGCCCGAAAACACTCTAATTATTTTTATGAACTAATATTAAGTCTATTTGAGCGGTTGGGAAAACATTTGAGGGTTCAGGTGGTATTAAACCTGATGGCCAAACCGTAGAACCATCTAGAATTAGACTTTTGAAAGGCAGGTAAAATACTTAGGATAAAGAATAGAAGATGGAAGAGAAGTCATGTGACAATAGAGATAAAACCATAAACCGGGATTATAAGCAGTCCACAAGCAAAGAATGGAGGTTTTGACTAGGAAACCTGTTTGGAGTGTAACGATGAAGCTTGATTTCTAGATTCCCTTGACCAAGAATGATTCCCCTCCTGGGAGGGAATTAACTCTATATCTAGAATGATTCCCCCCCGAGAGGGAATTAAACTGGAAGGAATTAAATTATAAACTCCTTTGATTAGTGCAAAGAAAATTGTAAGTTTGCACATGGCACTTGAGTGCTTCCTAGAAGTTGCCCAAAAAATTTCGTAATTTTCCGAATTGCAGAAATGACTTCCTGGGAAGTCAACCGTGTTTTCACGCATTGAGAAATTCCTAGAAAATCCCGAAGTGGCCGTAAAATCCCACTAAAAATTAGAATAGAATTTTTAGTGCTAATAAAGTGCCCAATCAAATTCCATTACATTCCGACCCCGACAAGTACCAGAACCGGCGGCGCTAATGGATTTTTAACGAATTTTAAAACATTCATTAAGTTGATCGGCACACCAGGAGCTCCCGATTTCCGGTTGGAGTCAACTTGGACTCTTTTCTTACTATATTGGACCTCATCAACAACCCTAGCCAATCAAAACTTGAAAACAAAATATCTCCAACAATTGGATTTTTACCTTTTTTAGCGATACACTAAAAGTTGGTTTTAACATACAAAACAACTTGGAAATAGGGGTAGGAAGACCCTTAGACTAATTTGGGTCTTTTAAAGACAATGGCGCAATCGGTTTAGAGTTTGGAGCATTTCTCCAAAAGTTAGAGTGATCACAACAGTATTGTAGAATTTTAAGTAAGTAAATTTGAATTTACCTAGGAGTAGAAGTAGGTATATGGAGGGAAGGTGAGAGCCTTGAGCGAGTATATAAAGCCATCTCCTCCCCTCTCTTTGCACCCCTTTTACTTTTCATAAAGCTTTGGCCAAAACATGGCCACGTTATTGGAATTGGCGGTTTTCCGCCAAAAATTTGTTTTAATGCAATTGGAGCTTTGCTCCTTAACTTTCATCAAACGTTCTCTTGCATTTTGAGCTCTTTCAAAGGACGTTGGGGTCCCTTTGAATTGCTTATTTGCTTACACGTACTTGAATTGAGATTAACCCTGTTGTATGTGTCTTTTTGTTGAGGTTTAGGAATTTGTGGTTTCTAACCCCTTCAAATCGAGCTCCTTGTGTAAGATATCTTGACTCACTTCATAGAACATCCCCCTAGAGCCTTGACGTTTGAAAATGTTGTCCTTAAAAGAGTCATAATTATTTTGAAGAAGTTTGTGTTGGAACCAAGCTCTTACCGTCTAGTTTAAGAATTTCCTTTGTCAAAGTCGTCCAGAATTTGAGGTTAACCCCTCTAAGACAACCAAGCTATTGTCCTGGACCTAGTTTCCTTTAGTATAAACTAAATTCCCTTGTCAAAATCATCCATACTTTGAGGTTAACCCCTCTAATACGGCAAAGCTATCACCCTAGATTTAGTTTCCATTTGTTTAAAATTTCCGTGTTAAAACTTGTCTAGAAGTTCAATCCTAACTCCCCCGAATGGCAAAGCTTTGCACTTAATTGGAATTTTTCATTTTTTAAAATTTCTGTTAAGGGATTCCCATTTGGAGATCCAAGTTTTGGTTTAAAAAACCAGAACTTTGGCAACAACTGCCAGTTCAAAAATTAGGAAATACCAGTCTAGCGACCGGCCGAGGGCTAGCCAGCCAGTTCAAAAATTCAGGAATCCAGCCAAGACAACCGGCCAAGTACCGGCTAGCAAGATCTGTGACCAGCCCGGCTTGTCAGATCGTGTTGTTCTAGATCGCTTACTGTACTGGGTTGCTAACTGGGCTGATTTTCCCACATGCATCCATCAGAAACCGACCAAAAACCAGGAGGATATCCACGGGTCCCAATTTTTTGGTTTAATTGATTCTTTCCTAAACTAACTGGTGTTTTGGGAATTACAGTCAACTAGAGGAGTTTGTGAGGGAGAGGATTAACTAAAATTTCAAATTTCTCACTAGTTAACTAATTGGAACAACTCCAGAGTTAACTAATTTCAGATTTTTCACTAGTTAATGAATTGCGAACAAAGCCAGAGTTCCTAATTTCAGATTTTTCACTAGTTAACTAATTGGAACAACTCCAGAGTTAACCAAATTTCAGTTTCTCACTAGTTAACTAATTAGAACAACTCCAAAGTGAACCAAATTTCAAAATCTTACTAGTTAACCAGTTGAACAAAGCCAGAGTTCACTAATTTCAGATTCACTAGTAACCAATTGTGAGCAAAGCCAAAGCTCTCAATTTTTCAACAAAAACGAACCAGAGAGTTGGTGAGGGAGAGTTAACTAATTTCAGATTTCCAAAGGAGAACCAGAGTGAGGAAGGATAGATGTGATTTGGTTGAGGTATTACAAAACAGAGAATGATAGATCAGAACAGATCACTCTCAAATTGAAATTATCAAGTATGAGTCCTTACATGTAGTGTACTAGCACGCCTACATACTAATTTCATTTGAAACTTCTTTTTCTAGTGTGTATACAGTATATTCGTCAGGCCAACGACGCCATAGCTTCATCTTGGAAGGCAAACGTCCAACTCTATAGCAACAACACTCGCAAAACAATTTGCAAGTGAAGAAGACAAGTGTTTTAGTACAAAGTTTAAGTGAAGGAGGTTCATTCAATTGAGAATATTTGAACCCCTTAAACAAGGTTGGAATTTGCTTATAGGCCAATTAGAAAGGAAAAACGAAAGAATAGTTGACTTTATTAGATTCTAGAAGTTCGTTATTAGTTAGAAGAAGTTAGATAAACTTTGTTTCGAGACCTTGTTTGATTCCAAGGGAATTAGCCAAGAAGTTGGTATTAGGTTTGGTTAGATTTATTCCCTGGAAATATCCCAAAAGAAAAGGAAACACTTGAAAGAAAAAAGAAAAGAACAAAAGAAAAGAAAATACTTGGAAAAAAGATTGGGGATTTACAAAAATCCATTAAAAAGGTTGTAAAAAAGCAAACGCCAAAATGCCAAACACGGAAGATGGAGTTGGAGCGTGCAATTGACCAATGGGTGGCGTTGTACAACGAGGAAAGCAACAATGTTCAGGTTAGTAATTAATTATTTTTAACTAATTATTTTATTTCTTGTATTAATTCCAAGTTTGTAGAATAGATGTTAAACTTTCCGAATTGTTAAAGAAACTGGAATCATAGTAGGAAATTAGGAAAAAATCCAATAGGAATTTACGAAGGATTTTTAGAAATTTACTATAGCAATTACACAACGATTTTATCGCAATTAAGAAAAAGTTACTCGAATTTATCCTAGAAGAAAAGTAGCCGTAAAAGAAGAAAAGTAGCCATAAAAAGAGAAGTTACGAAGGGAAATCATTCAGAAATCTTTTCAGGAATATTTTAGAATATTTTAAGAATATTTTAGGAATTTGATGCTACAAGGTAAAAGTAGTGATAATTTAGAACTTTAGGATAAAAAAGACCTACGGAGGAATTTTGATGAACCGGACAACGGTCAAAATTCACCCGTAACCAACAATTACCCAAGAAGTCAAAAGTAAGAAGCTTTTACCTTATTAAAACTTTGAAATAAGGGCTAAAAGATAAGAATATTGATCTCAAGAGATAAAAGTCAAAACTCGAAATTTACTTGATTAGTAAGAAGTAATTGAGAATTAATTGAGAATTAATTACTAAAGATAAAAAGAATTATAAAAGGTAATTTGCTCATTCAGGAATCAAATAGAAGTATTTTAGGAATATTAAAATACAAAGTAAAAGTAGAAATAATTTAGAACCTTAGGATAAAAAAGAATTTTGTAAGAATTTTGATGAACCGACACGGTCAAAATTCACAGTGAATAACAATTACCTAAGAAGTCAAAAGTTAGAACCTAGAGTAAAAAAGAATTACGTAAGAATTTTGATGAACCAATACGGTCAAAATTCACAGTTAATAATGTTTAAATCAAAAAGCTAATCGTTAGGAATTTTTACCTTCTTAAAGAATTAATGGCAAAGGTAAAAAGATAAAAACATCAATCTCCAAGGATAACAGTAAAATTCCAAATTTTACCCCGCTAGTAAGAATTAGTTGAGAATTTATCTCAAAGGTTTAAAAAGTTTACCAAAGATAATCAATACCTCAAATCAGTTTGTTTGTTTGTTTGTTTGTTTGTAGCGTGGACAACTTCTTGACCGTGCGTTCCCCAGCCATGTGCTTGGTACCGTCGGAAAGCTCTCGCCGAGGAGGGGTGCACCGGCTTGGTTTTGTGGCGTTTGGAGCGGTGGTGCAAAAGTTATTGAATTTCAAAGTATTTATTGATTAAAAAATTAGAAAATTACTTTTACTTTGATTTTGGTATTGTTCTTGGTATTGGGAGTGGAACCGGGAGTAGAACTGGGAGTAGAATCGGAAGTAGAACCAGGACTGGAACCGGGAGTAGATGAAAATTGGGCCAACGGCACAGGGCCACACTAGTTTAAGTTAAAGCTTCATTCACTATTATTTGCTAGAGATCTCCAATGAAGTTAGAATTCTTTGTTATTAAAGGAAGGGCAAAACAAACCCCACAGATTAAGTTATTTTTTCATTTTGTCTGACTAACGACTATTGGACCTCAATTTTGGCAATTAAAGTCAAAACCGACCACCAATTTTGACAAGTGGTTCAGTTTGGTTATTTTGATTAAGTATTAACCAGTAAACAATTAGGAGTAGAAAACAACAAAGATCCATTGCTTGGAAGGCTCAACTAGATTATACGTTGTTAGACACCCCTTAGGAGTTCGACCTCACAATTAGAAGAGCCTAGCTTTATGTATACTTTATTCCAAGGGTGGAAATAAAACACCCACACCCTCTAAAGGACCAAATTGTGTGTGTTTGACTACATAGCAATTTTGGGCAGGCTCGTGTGAATGATGAACTGCATATTTTAGACTGAAGTTTTAAGAGAAGGTGTGAACAAGGAATATCTTTTATGTACACAAAATTTCATGACATTTGGAAACGTGATTCAAAAATTATAGCCTAATATTTTTTTCTTCATAAATGGGCAGTCCAGGCAAATCAGAAAAAATAGTTTTTTTCATAAATAAAGATTCAAAATTTATTTTCTATATTTATATATACATGGAATGCTTTGAATCATTCCATTTTTATCAATGAGATGAAAATTATGAGGAGTTTTTGTTTGCAGGCAATTATAGATTCTCTACTCTAAAATAAACTTTGAGGTTGTTTATTTAACTCCATTTCAATATTTTTTGAAAAATATAAAATCATAGACTGTAGATTCCTTAATAAAACATTACAACCGTTGGAATTGACATTTTTCAATTCCATAACTAAATTCTTAATAATTTGGTATTTTGAATTGTTCTATACTTCTTTCTACTTACTATTTTTTTTCCTATATGTTGTACAATTCCAAATGATTTGAAATTTCTTAAGCATGTAGCTAACTTGCTTTGAAGAATGAGCCCAAAGAAGGACCACCATTTTAGACACTTTCATACAAATGTGAGCTTATAAAGTGCAGTTGCCCGGTTTTTTGCAAGGCCAATTCTTTTTATGAATCCAAAAGCTCATATCTTGCAATCCATGTGGTGGGAATTTTTGAATTTTTTTCACATATTTTGAAGTCAACAAACTACAAGATCCTATGGTTACATGTGTTCAAATTTTTTTTCCTAAAATGGCAAATTTGGAGCGTTTTGGGTGAAAACATAGTCAAGGAACTTTAGGAATCAAGACTTTCAAAAATATATATATATTGCAATTAAAGGAAATCTAAAGAACAAACCATATATCCCCTTTCTATCATCACCCTACCATAATGTTTTCCTTCCAAGTTAAGGTTTTAAACTATATCTAATTAAGGTTAACTATATTTAATCTTGTTAAGGTTTTTAATTATATGCTATCTTTCCAAACTACTAGTAATAAACCCTAATTGATTCACTAGACATTTGGTGTCCGTGAAACTAACACACAAATGGAAAATTCATATATTTGCTACTCTATTGGCAAGGACCTTCAACAACAAAAGTATAAGTAGCAGGGCTCTTGATTTTTTTAATGCAAAAATAAAAATATTTAGGCCCAATAAAACATTCAATGACATCCTTAATATGAATTCATTTATGTTTTGTACCACTACTGTATATAGACTAGTATGAGGTACTTGAGGAGACTATGACTTTGTTGATCTAAAGTAATTAGATGTCCATTTTCATGAAGGAAATTTGTATCATGACGATTAGGAGCATCTAAACATTCTTTAATGTCACCTTGTAGAAATAAGCATCGCTATAAGGTTTTTACAAGCTCAAAGTTGTACCCGACACCATTGACCTAGTCACACACTATGTATGCATAACGAGAATGCTATAAATACTAAATTTTAAGAATTTTTTTTCAATTAGAGTAGAAACAAAATATAAAAAAAGAATTATTCGTTGGGCTCAAGTTCAAAAAATTATATTTGTATAGCTAAAATTCAAAATACTACAGTGATGAAATTTCTAATACCAAACACTACAACTATTTAGGTCAAATAACTTCCATAAAAAACATTGATGACAAAGTATGTTTTTCCTTCCAATAGACCTCTCTAAAGTCATCCATCATTGCAAAACGTCTAAAGCATCGTTCCAAGTTCAAAACACTAAAGTCCCATTTTTCCCTCGGAAGACAAATGAAAGTTTGGGTAGGCTCTTATATATGATCTCAATTTTTAGCGAATTTTTTTGAAATTTGTTGTCAAGATTGAAAAGAGTATTAGCTTTTTGGAAATATAAATTCTATTTTAATTAGTGCCCAAGAGAAAATATTATGCCATCTTTAGCACAAATTTCAACTAGCCAGGCACCAAAAAAACAAAACAAAACATATTTTGTTTTTCTCAAAGATTGTTTTTTTCTTACATAGGAAGCTTCTAATAATTCCATTTGGATTAGTGATGTGAAAACTATGGAGCTTCTTTTTTGAAAAATTAACACATTGAATTCATTTTTGAACTCAATTTTTACAATTTAAAAAAAAGGTTCACAAAGTTAAATATGTTTATTAGAACAATCTCACCCTTAAGATTAGTATGTTTCAATTCCATCTCAGAGCTATTAATTTTTAAGTGCCCAAGCCTTTTTAAGTGTATTTTTCCTGTGAAAAAAGAGCACGGACTCATAATTATCTCTAATAAAACAATTTTTTTTTTCAAAATCTGAATATACAGATGTTTAAAGAGCTTGCTTATGCATACTACTTTTGAATGTAAAAATGCGTAGGAGTTATGAGATTATAACAAGAGAAATGTACATGTCCTATACTTAGTATGCTACCCTTTCTTATAATTTTTGAGGAATTTGCGTATAAAAGTTTTTTGGAATTGGAGGTGACGTACATGAACAACTAGAAATTGTGCATACTAATATGCACTCTCAAAAGCCTTAAGTCCAAATGAAGAGCAATCAATCTCATTACACAATCAACCTTGCAATAGCTGAGATATAATTTTTTTTATAAATAGAAATTGCAAATAACTCCAAATCAACACTTGCATGCTTAAATTTTCAATAGTGAAAATTATGAAAGTACTTTACACTTTCTATTGGAATCATATTAAAAGCAAATCAAAATAAGTATAATTTTGTAGATCTCAAAATCAAGTGATTTTGGCAAGCGTGTCAAAATAATAGGAGTGATCCCACAAAGGCATAAGGTACCATGCACTAATGGTACATATATGCATTTGAGGACCTTTCAAAAATCAAATATTTATCTACATTGGTTAAACATAAAAGCTTCTAAAAGTTAATCTTCAATATTACCAGTAACAAAATATTAAAACAATAAACAATAAAAAGAATTTAACCGCTTGCATACAAGCGAGCCAGAATTTATATTGACCATATATGGTCAATCAAGTAGTAAGAGGGTAACAATTTAGTTTATCCTTCAATCCATTAGAGCAAAAATTAGCCCTTTGGAGGATTGCTCTAAGTTGACATGCCAAGCTATTTCAAGCTTGGCCTGTCAACCTGGAAAAGTATCCTCGGTGAGCAGTCAAAATGTATGACTGCTCGTTGAAGCAGGCAGATTTTGCTGAGTTTTTTTTTTTTTTTTTTTTTTAATATTTTTTTAAAGATTAAAAAATAATATAATAATATAATAATAATAGTTTTTTATTTGTAAATCTGGATTGCTGCGCCACTATCACAACAATTTCAACTGCGCGGAAATAGGGGAAAAAATAATTGTTTAGTCCCAATAAATAAATTTCAGAATATTGTAGGGGTCCGTGGAGCAACCCTCTAGAGGGCTGATTTTTTCTCTAATGCTCTTATCTACTTCTATTTGATATTTTTTTAAAGAATGAAAATCAATTTTGTTTGTTTTGAATTTTTTTTTTAGACTTTCAATTCAACTCTTCAACATAAAAACATTAGAAATTCAAAATTTATAGTGAAAAACTTTTAAGTTATAAAGATTCTAAGTCTCATAAAAGATGCAAACATGATGTTTGGGTTTCAATTTTTATGCTAGTTTAGTGTAAAATCCTATCATTATACATGAAAAAATAAACAATTTTTTTAAATTTTTGCTCTTTGCAATAGAAATGGTAGTTTTAAATGGTTCTTGATGAAAGGCCTTGGGACAGTAGGAGATAAAAGGGTAAAGGGCTAGATCCACTATCAAATGGTCAAACATTATGTCTGAGACAAATTTCGACAATTAAATATTTGACTAACAATCATGTATTTTTATTATGTGAAACTTGAATTGTCAATCACTATGAAAATTTTCAATTTGTTATATGAAATATTGTCATTGCAATAAATTAGTAGCAAAAAATAAAAATAAGTAAGTAAAAATAACAAAGATAATCAAAAAAATTTCAAAGGATATAAGTAGCAATGGAGAGTTTTTACCATCAAAACACCCTTGCCAGTGACCTTTTTAGTTCTTCTATCAAGCTTTATTTATTGTCTTATATAGTTGAAGTATAAAAATTTTGATACTTTTCATTTCTAGAAAAATAAGTTGTCTATTGAAGATTATTTTTTCATAATTTTGATAGAAAAAATAAATTACTGTATTTTCTTAAAGAAAAGGTAGAAATAAAATCCTATAAATTATTATATATGTATATATATAATTTAGAAATCATACCATAATTCAAAGTTAGAATGATATTAAATTTTATAATTTTAATTTAGAAATCATTTTAAAATCAAAGAACATCTAGAGTTTTAGTTAAGCTGTTTGTTTTGTTTTGTTTATTTTGTTTTGTTTGTTACGATAAAATCTCCAGAACCGCAATCGTCTTCTAGTTGCATTCCAGGTACCGCTGCAAAGCCCTCAACAAGGGGAGATGCTTAGACTTTGTTTCTTGGCATTTAGACCTATGGAATGAAAGTTATGGTTTTTTGACTTGTTTTTGAATTAAAAAATTTGAAAATTATTTTTACTTTTAGTTTGACTGTGGCAACAGCATAGAGCACACTAGCACAAATGAAAAATACAAAATATTGTGTAATTCGGATTCTAACACATTGAGCTTGCACTTGCAATTAATCTTTCAATTTTTGATTTAAAAGACTATAAAAAAATGGAGTAGGAACAAAATTTGTCAAGCTTCATTTTCTTTGTTATTTTGAAAGTTACAATCAAGGTTGACCAAGGTACATCTATGTTTTGGGTGTGTGAACCTCTAGGAGTTGAGATCAATTCTCTTCCAAAGCATTAGAAGAAAATTAACCCCAAAAGAGGCCGCTTTGTAATGCAAAGATTTAGGTGGAAAGAGCCTTCTAAACTCAATAGTTGGGCCAAGAATTACATGATGAATTCAAAAATTTGTCATCATTACCCAATTCATCTCCTCGATCTCATAAACCTCATGATGGTTCCGTCATAGAGGATGGAGCACACACCATGTGGTGGTTGTAATGAGGATATGGCCACCCTCATACTCATTCCATTAGTATGAAAATTAGTAAGGAAACTCAAAGCCTCTTTTTGGGTTCAAGTTCCTCCTAATGGAATAAAGGCAAATAACCCATTGTGGCCAGAAGACCCATAGTAGACACCTGGATGCCTAGGAAATAAGATTTATTACACAATCTATGTCTTAGGTGACAATAATGGATTGATTAGGAAATTCGTTCAATTTTCAATGTAAATTCATTGTAGAAAGTGATTTTTTTAGACCTTCCACGATAGAAAATATTGTAACTACTTTAACCTCTGAAGGTACAAAGTATTTTCTAGAATTGATGATTTGAAAAAAATCAACATAAAGTACTACTTGGAAGAATATTTTGGAATTAATATACAAATAAAAATTGTAGACTTTGAATTTTGGATTCCATGTGTATGGTTAGATTCACCAATGCAATTACCAATATTTTTTTTTATAAATTTTAGAAGGACAACTTCAAAATTCCTTCAAAATCGATTGCAAGCAAAATATTATCAATTTTTGAGTAAATTTGTTGGAGTGGATTTGAAATGAGGTTCTCTTGACATGGTGATTTTGTGAAATTTTTGTGTTCTTTAACTCCTAAAGGCCCATTATCCCTTTGGGGGACAAATGGAATTTGGGGCTAATACCTATGAGCTGAATTTTTGTCCTAATTTTTTGAAATTTTTTTGGAAGATAGAAAAATTAATTAGCTTCATAAAAATCTAATTATTTATTCAATCGGTGCCCAAGAACAAAAGTTATGCCCAAATAAGCTCAAAACAGGGGAGAAGGGGCAGCAAATAAATTTCAAAAATTTGAATTAATTTTTTTTCTCATAGATTTTATTTTTGTCTACTTCAAAAGCTTTGCCTCATTCCATTTGGATTTGTTATGAGTAAGATATGGACAATCTTGTTTTTTGAACAATTAGAGCATTTTTTTTCTTAAAAAGAGAATGTGTACGATTCATTTCTAAATGTAACTTTTATAATTATTAAAAAAACCCAGCTCCACATAGATTGTTCTTTTGATACAATAATCTCACCATTGGGATTAATGCATTTTAAGTCAATTATAGAGATATTAATAATTTTGATTTTCCTTCTATCTTGTACCTACTTCTATTCAACAATCTTTTAAGGTACAAAAATTAATTAATTTTATTTAAATTTCTCCCTAGACTCTCAATTCAATTCTCCACCATAAAGATTAAAAGCTCAAAACTCTGTAGTGCAAAAAACCAAAGTTAAAAAAGTTCAAAGTCAAATAATCTAGTCTCGCAGTGAACTAGAGTCACTACAATTTTGGCTTGGTCAACCACTTGACATACTTCTACATTCATAATTTTAGAAATATATGTACTCTAATTACACCAAATCCAACCATTAAACTGGACAACAATTTGATAAAGTATCTCTACAAAGTAGGATAACTTTCATTCAAGCAACAATGATAAAGAAACAAGAATATCAATTGAATCTATTCATTGTTCAAAAACTGGATGTCTGAGCAATTCAAGGTTGAAGGATTAAGTGAATAAGATGACCATTATGGATCACAACACTTTTTGTTGGTTTTGGGGTAGTCTAGAGACTCTTTTGAGCAACACACTTCAAAAATTCATAACAAATTCATACTTTGTTGAATATAATTTCAATTGCTCTCGCCATTTTTCACACTTGTCTTTAAGAGGGAAAAAAATTAAAAAATTTCAGCAATGGCATGAGGGCAAACTCCTAATTGTGACCACAATTGGTTGTGTTACCTTAGTTTGTTCAATCTGAAGATTTTGTATACCGGTGCCTCTATTTACAAATGGTCCAACTAGCATATAATATTGTACTTAAAGCCTCATTGCTGAAACTAGAAACTGCTAGAGAACTCATGTAGCTAATGCATCCAGTACCCAAATACAGTACTGTAAACACACTGCACCCTAATCCCTACACCCTGCCGCCTTGATGACATTCATTTGCTTTTCGATACCATACTATCTTGCAGAGGTGCTCGTTTCAGTGCCAATTAGATTCACTTGCACTGGTGACTTGACTCCCCCCAGAATCTGATGGAAGTCCCCTGTCCCCTGAACTATTGGGCTGAGAAACTCCAAACCCATCTGCCGATCCAGATGCTGGTATGATATCAAAACCGAGTATACCGGTATGAAGTCCACGGCCAGTTGGTGGATTAGGTTGATCTGCACTGATATTAGATTCTGAACTGGCATCGCCTTGCAGAAGATTCACAACTCGGGACATGAGGGGTCGCATCTCGTCTGAATATTGCAAGCAAAGGAGAGCTGTGTGTATCACTCTCTGAGCTTCTGCAATTTCATTGTCACGTAACTTGAGTTTAGGATCCACAAGATCCATGAGCTTGCCCTGTTGTTTCAAGTTTTGGGCCTGCACATGTTTACGCAAGAAAATATTCGTGGCACATCAATTCTTGCTCAGAATTTCTGGTTGAAAATGCTATCTACGTTAAAGATGGTTTATACAATTACACTTGTGAGAGAAATGATCCCAACTAAGGTGTGTAGATCGAACATAGGTATAGCCAATATTAACGTTATAGCAAAGCATTTATGTTCTAAGACACGACCTTCAGCTACAACTTCAGCTAGACTACTTATAACAGGACGACTTTCAACTACTTTAGCTACTATAATTGTTTGAAATAATATGACACAGAATTTAATATGCAAGTAGTTGTGTGTAGGATCATGTTGGAAATTGAATTTTGGAGCAGTGAAATATCCTCTGAAGTCAAATGCAGTCAAGGATATCAAAAAAACTTACCCAACTCGTGAGATATTCTTCAGGAGGTGGTGCCCCAATATTTATGTTTTTTCTTCCAGCGACTATCTCGAGACACAGCACCCCGAAGCTGTAGACATCAGCTTTTTCACTCAGCTGACCTAATGTTGCATATTCAGGTGCCAGGTAACCTCTGCAAGTAAAGATAATTAAGAGAAAGAACATAAGGTTCCTTAATTCAATATGCTACACACCAATTACGTTAAGAACAACATGTTAGAACTAAATATTGGCAGGAACTAAATAAAAATAGATGTGTCTGGTTTGTCAAAAGTCCGAATGTTCCTGAGTGAAATATAAATTTGAAATCCATCATATTCGCATTCAAGTCAATGAAAAACGTAATGGATGATCAAAAAATCCTACCTTGTCCCAGCAACATGCTCCGTGAGGATATGACTCTGTTCTTCGGGAAACATTAGGGCAAATCCGAAGTCAGCGATTTTTGGGTCTAGATTTTTGTCCAATAAAATGTTGCTTGCTTTTATGTCTCGGTGGATGATGTTTGGATCCGCCAAGGCGTGAAGATAGTGCAGGCCATGAGCAACTCCTAAGCAGATGTTCATTCGCTTCGGCCAACTGACATCACCACCTTTTCCTTCTGCTCAATGTACAGAAATTTCTGAATTAGTTGGAAAATTAAAAAGACAGGATTTGCAACAGGAGCAATTTCGAGAGAAAAATCATCACGAGCACGTACTGTAGGCCCAGGGCCAAATAGGGCGAGGAGATTTTGGATCAACTGACCAAGAAGAAACCAGTCAACGTCATGGTTGTCAGCAAAGTCGTAAACCAGAAACCTCACTTTCCCTTTCACACAGCAGCCTCTGAGTTTAATGAGGTTCCGATGCCTCATTCCAGTTATCAGCACCATTTCATTGAGGAACTCATCCATGCCTTGGTTTCTCTTGCCCATATAAAGCTCTTTCACAGCCACAGGAGTGTTGTTTGGTAGAACACCCTGCAGAAATTATTCAAACCATCAGTACAGAAATGCTAAGTTCATCAAATCTATGAATACCTTTCCTCTGAACTTGGACAATAACTTGCAACAGAATCCCGAAGCTTCATTTCAAATCCTTGCTAACCTTCAAATTGAATAGTTCTCTTATCATTTCAGGAAGCAAATAGGCACACATCCTGTTTATTATGAAAACTTGGATCATTCACCACAGTTCTCTTGATCTTCAGCAGCTTGCCATGACTATCTGATACCACCACTAACAAAAATTAATGTTCTCACCTTATACACAGCTCCATAGCCTCCTTGACCCAACTTCATGCTTTCGTCGAAATTTCCGGTAGCATTTTGAAGCTCCCTGTAGCTGTATATGGTGGGCTTTACATCGTACTCGTCACATTCTGCACAACGTTGATTCACCATTCTTTCAATCTAATGATCTTTCAGTTGCACTAGAAGTGAAAATGTCACTATTTGGTGGTATATGGCGAGAAATATAAAACTTACTATGCCTCACTTCACTCAAGAGGTATCGTTGTTTGCGAGTGCTCCTGCGGTGAAACAGAACTCCCAGAAGAAACACCAAAAATACGGGAGGCAGAATTGATGATAGAGCTATGGTGATGACTCGCCTCCGCATGTCGTCCATTTCATCTGCGTCCGTCATAAACACATCCTCAATTACAGTGACTGAAGAATATGATCGGCGGACTTCACAAGCTGTTCTTCAATAATTTTTTTGGTTTTATACTACTGGCCGAGTTGAGTAAGCCTGTGAGACGGTGAAACTGTTTCCCCAACTGAGTGATGTTTATTTTCGCACATTTGTTGAATTCGCACTCACCTGGCATAAGGAAGCACATTTGAAGACAAAAGCATCTTGTGGCATCGTTTGCTTGATCGTCCGAGCAATACGGATTTCCTTCCAGTCTGCAGTGGACCATGAGTCCACAAGCCCATCAGTTAGAAAGTAGATTCTAAGGATGAATGGAGATGAGTAAGATAAGTTATGAATGAGCGTAGGTCTAAAGAAGCTAACCGGAATTCAATGGCATTTGAGTCGATATCTGAAGGACTGTAGATTACATCGCCAATGTTGTTATACTTCAAGCTTATGACTCTCATATTTGTCACGCCTATGGCAGTGTCCACTTTCGCACTTCTTGAGTCTGTACCCGATGTCAAGTTCTGAGAGATGGCGGTTATGTTCAGAGTTCCACTAAAGGAGTTGTTGTCAAGGTACCTGCACAAGTTCAAAAAGAAATAAAATTGATCAACTGGAAGAATCTTCAATGCATTCACGGTATATTTCAGACTCATTCTCAACCCCAAGTCTTTCAGCAATTTCAGATGGAAAAAGATGATTTGGCTGAAAACAAACTAGATGTTGACGAAGTCTTTTCTGTTGACATTGGACACACTCACAGTTCGTTCAGAGAGTCGAGCACCGTGCGATTGAAGCTTGGAATAGGATCAGTGAATCCATTTCCAGACAGGTCCACAAATTGAAGTGAATGTGAAAAGGCGCAGTTGAAGATTGACGAGAACTCTATTCCCGTTGTATTGAAGTTATTATAACTCAAGTTGCTGAGACAAGGACATCAAAGTAGATAAAATAGTCAGCATAAAGATCAATTCACGACGACACAATACATGCTCAATATCAGTCTGGAACCGCTTCCAAAATTCAGATTAGAAAAATACAGAACAGGAGATGATAAACTCATGAACTCACACACGATTTATTGACGGGAGTAATGACAAATCCGGAAATGGTCCATTGAAATTGTTCTCAGACAAGTCCCTGCCAATAGAGCAACCAATAAATTACACACGCATCAACTCCAGTAAACACCAAAAATACCAGCAATGACTCGCTAATCTAATTAATGCTAGTATATGGAAACTGTATAAACTTGAAATTCATTCAGATGATGATCAATAGCAGCAAAGAAAGAGTGCTTATGGATAAATTTGGGCCTTACAGTTCTTGTAGCTCGGTCAATCGGCTAAAATTTAAACGGGACACGCTTCCTGTTAGATAATTGCGGGCGAATTTGATCGTTTGTAGTATACTCATGTTGGTCCAATCTGGAAATTCTCCAGTAAGCTGATTGCCGCTTAAGTCTCTGCAAAGGTTCAAGTAACCCCAAGCAATTCGTCTGAGAAGCTTCTAACTCGCCAAGATTCAAAATGCTAAGCCCTGGAATTGATCTACCTATCACAAGAATCATTTCTCACAAGTTCCGAAGAGTATCAATTCCGGTGAGCTCCATTGGAATCATTCCACTGAATGCATTCCTGGAAAGGTCCCTATCATGTGTCAACAAAAACAACGTCAATGGCAGTACGTTTGAACAACCTCCATGGCAAGTTTGGATTTCCAACATGATCTACTACTACATATTCAAATTATTGGACTGGTTGTGATTCTTCGCCAAAAGTGCTCACAATGTATTTAGGGAGTTGTTCAACTTCGCAAGCTCCTTCGGAATGGGACCCGTCAAATTAGGGTTTCCAGTCAAGGTCCTGTACAAGACCAGACGCAAGCGTCATCAGAAAAGCACTCCCCCAATCTGTGACATAAGCAGATTTATTATCAAGTCGCGACGGAGATGTTAGAAGCATACAGAGTGGCGAGCGGTTGAAGATCCCCTATTGCTGCGGGCAAGCCACCAGTTAACGATGCTTCAGGAAGGTCCCTGCAGCCAATCAGTTAGAAAAGACTCCGTTTGCCAACCAGGTGTTTCCTCACCAAAATGCTTTCTATTGTCTATAGATCTCATGAAAATTTCACACTTCTCGAGCTTGCCAGTTCAGATCGAAGGGTCTTACAAGCCAACAATGGCTATCCTGTAATCTGTGCCATTGGAGTTGTCGGACATGTTGGTTAACTCCGTTCGAAGGCATTGCACACCTCTCCACGGTGTGAACGTTGGCAACCCTTCCGTCCAGCACGGAAACCTGTCGGAGGCATTCCAGTATCTCAAATTCACTCCCGGATTAGGAGTGTTGTTCCACGCTGCGTGAAGACTATGCAAGGCGTCCACTACCACCATCCAAACACACCATCAAACATGTCAAAGAAGCATCACAACAACATTTCTATACGAGTTTCTAAACTGATCCAGATTGAGATTAAAAGAAATTCCACCTCAACGAAACTGTACTTCTCCAATCAGCCTCTCAACACAGAAAGCTATGATTGGCAACCAAGCTAAGTCACGATCTCATGACGCACATCGCAAATCGACTTCCTCGCAAAGGACTAGTCAAAAAGCTACAAACATGTCCAGAAGCTTCAAAATGACTGATTTCACTAGGAGTTTCTGAAGAAGTCCAGAATGAGATACAAGAAATTACACTTATGAAAAATTAATTACACTTCGATCATCCTCTCAACACAGACAGCTAAAGGTTGGCAACCGAATTAAGTCACAATCCCAGATCGCACATCATAATCCACTGCCACTTACAAGAAGCGTTGCGATACAAATTAGTATAACTCGCAGACTCGATATTAATTGCAGAGGCTATAATCCACAGCAACTGCAACAACACGTATCTGCGAATTACCGCCATTGATGGAACGTGCAACCTATAGGTCTTGCGGATTCCTTAGCTTGTGATCGCATCACCTAAATTTAGTCTGTCTATCTATCTACACTAGCAAGCAATCCGCAAAGAACTTCGAAGCTTCCTGACACAGATCAAAAGCTCCGCAAGAGCGCGGCGCGGCGCGTGAGCCGGAACCAAAGCCCCGTTTCGATCGAAGCTGGTGTCATCAAATCTCAAATTCATGGTCACAACGCAGCATCTTTCATGCCGGAGAAGCCAGAAAGAAAAATCCTGTAGAGAAAATGATTTTGAAATGATGAAGAGGTGTCGACTGTGCCAAGTGGATGTGCTCTGGAGGAAGCTCTGGAGTAAGCGCTGTCCTGCCATGCTTGGTGGAGTGCGTGACGCCCAGCGGCCGAGAAGGGCACGAGGGTTGACGAAGAGGTCACTCAGGTCTCAAAAGAAAGACAAAAAGGCCAACTGAAGTTCGCCAGAAGCAGAATTTTGGCAGAGACGAGTAGTTTTCTATGAAGAATTTGAATTCTCAAATTGGTGCTCATCGACACGTGTTTCTGCCAACTGGATAATTTGACACGGGTCCAAGTAGCGACAATGTTAGGTCAGTTAGGGAAATAATTAGGTAAAAATTGGAACATATCTAAAATATGAAAAATTGTATAAGTATTTCTGAAAATTTGAGAAAATTTCATTGTTGACAATTTTGAATATTCAATAATCATTCTTGAGAAAATTTAGGAGAAGGAATACATTTACACATAAATAGACATAAAACATTATTGCAATGAGGAATGTCGAAAAATTAGGACCATTGACATGCCAAAAGTCAAGAAAATCTTTTTAAGCTACTGAATTGTCCAAATGCCAAATTTAAATTATTTAGTTAGCTAGGTGCCGAATCTGAGTCATGAATCAAAATCATTATTCCCTCTGTCCCACTAATAACCTCCAAAAAGCTTTCCCACGAGGCATTAACTACAGTTTTAGTTGTTGTGCTAGTGATACATGCATTCAAAAACTAGTAATCCATCCTTTAGATCTATGCAAAATCTCCAGCTTAGGCGCCATCATCTAGGCACCCAAAACCATGCAGAAAGTATCATTTTTGAGCATAATTTGTAAATGTTATTAGCTCCATCATTCTTGATGATTTAAAGGTTGGTGGCAACAATGGGATTCTAGGAAATATATGCCCCAACCTAAACATCCACAACCAAGAAACCTAAACCACTTCATAAACAAATCTTCATAGCACCTAAGTGGTCACCAAATATATCGTCAATACTATTGTCTCAAAAAGCACAACAAATACAAGGTGCTTTCTAGGAGAAAAATGCTCCCTGATCACTTGACTTGCCTCCACGAGGTTGCCCAACCCAGACAAAATTTACTCAACGATCAAAATCAGGAAATTGAGCTTTTTGGTGGGACAAGAATTTTGTTTGGTTTGGAGGGAGTAGATGTTTTGGTAGGCCATTAGAGGGCCCTTTCAAGCCCATTCCCATGCTATGAACCAGCCATTGCTAGCCAAAATAAAAGACCATTTAAAAATAATAATAATAATAAAATCATTCAAAAATTCAAAAAAATTCAAAAAATAATTAAATAATATGATTAGATGTAGCAGTCTCAAGACTATGTCAGATGGCTAATTTGGAGCAATTCCCATGTTCCCCATTGCCCGGAAACTTGTGGTCCTTTGTAGGTCCAAAATCTCATCTAATGGCAAGTAGTTCCATCATATCAGTTAGAAGTATTGTGAATTAATAACAAATTTTCAAAGATATAAGGTGTAAGGAGGCTAAAAGTATTATGTAGGTGATACCAAAATCCATTGATGCACATTAAGAAAGGACACTAGCTAATAATATCAAAACATATCATAGAAAAGAAATTTAAATAAAAGAAAGTGTACCAAATATTGTCCACTTGTAAGGTCACCACCTCCACATTATTATAAATAGAGCTATTTACTACCCAAAATGATCCCCAACTCCACCTAACTTACACTTGTAATTCTAATGCTCACCATTTTGAATATCCTCCTATTCAGTTTTTCCTTCAAAAATAAGGGGCATTTCTTAGGAGTGGTCAACTTTAGGTGTGGTTACCTTACATGATTGAAAGGGAAGTTAGGCCATCTGTTTGGAAGAATTTATGTGTAGGTTTGCATACAAATTTTTTTAGTTGCCAAGAATAGTAAAACAGAAGTTTAGCAATGGATGATGTATAGGGGAATGACCTATGAGGAGGGCATTCCGCAAAAAAAGGCCTCAATGCAAAGTCCGACAGGGAGGTTATTCCCCATTGTGATCCTTTTGGAGGGGATTGCTCAGCAATGAGGTTATTCCCTAGTATAAAGCTTCGAAAGCTTACCTAACTCATCATTGATAGTAGAAGATATTTCAAGCAACATGTCAGTCCTTCCTAGATAGGGATTGCAATTAGAACACGGTCGCTTTTAAAGCAGACTACCTTATGACAGTGCGATGAAATACCCCAGCCTACCATGATAAGATGAACAAAAATGAAATTTGAATAAAAATTGCATACTGCACAAATTATTATATGGAAAAGTGCATGTAAGGCAATTTCAAACTCCTGAATATGCTTTGTAATGCACTCAAAAAATACACTGTAAATTTTCCGTCAAGGGTTTATATGTCCTCAAAAGAATATAAGAATGTGTAGAAGTAAAAATAAATATCGATCTTTTGCCCTCACTATTGCTAAATTCAGTTGTACTCTGTATTATTACTGCAGTGACATTAATTTATCAATGTTAAATTTTTTTTATTAATAATTAAATTAGTGTAGGGTACTAGGGTGAGTATTGTTGTATAGTACTAATTTCCACAAAAATATAATTTTATAGGTGACACTAATTTTACATCCTCACTATTAGAACAAATCAATATATTTGTGCCACAAATTTTTAAAATATAAACTTAAAAAAAAAATTGCTTTCGTAAAGCGTTTAAAGAAATGGAGAGAATTAGCAAAGAAGATGCTTATAGGAAAAATTAAATGGCTAGGAAAGAATGACGAGGAATATACATGAGTAAAAATATATCTTTATTGACAAAAATAGGCATATTTATGCATTCAAAAGATTCTTCTACAAAATGAATTGTACACTATTCAAGAACATTATGATATGAAACTAGAAACCTCATATTTCAAGAGCCTCCCTTGTAAGAGAGATCAATTAAAAAATGAGATGCCAATAATTCTTACTTCATTTATACAATGTCCAAATTGTATCCTTATTTGTGTATCTAGATATACTACATCCAAAAAATTATCTCAAACTAGAAGTACAAACATCTGTAACATTGTTAACTAGCCTAAACCATTTTCCCTTGGAGGGAAGATAAATAATGAATCCTACATGCTTAGGAGTGAACTTAATTATATAATCTGCAGAAAATCATTGGTTAGGAAGTTGCAATACAAGTTTCATTGACTCAATAGAATATTGCAAGAAAGTCATTGACTTGCTAGGAAATTGCCATGTTGGAGCTCCCACTTTTTGTGAAAGCAAAAGAGACCCCCCCAATTTGATGGCATTAATTCCAGGAATTTTTAAGCTTCACTATTGATTATTTTTCAATTCCCTTAATCAACTCTTTTAACCAATTCCTATACCACGTATTGCTTCTATTTATGCTATACAATAAAACCCATTTTAGTGCATGATGCAAAGACTTGTGCACTAAGAGAGATTCATGCATTTAGAGATGTATAATAATGACAATCTAACTATGTTTGTTCTAACTACACTACTTTTCAAGAAAAAGTGCTTCAAATTGGGCTCACCTATTGTCTGCATATTTGACAATTATGCACTAGCTAAGAGAGGATTGCACTAACACAAGTTCTACTATAATTAGAAATTCTCACAAAATGGCAAAATTTGACTTGGTTTTATCACGCACTTTCAAAATCCAACCAATTATTTTTTTCCCATTTCTACCAGCTCCCTTTGTATTAACCCTATGTAATGCTGCAGTTCAAGGACATCGAGTCACTGGTAAGTTAACCCTGGAACGCCATTTTGTAGCTTTTGGATGACAATCCAATGATATTGGAAGTACTTTTCATTCCCCTTTTGCATTGTTGACCTTTCATGATGAGTTATGATGAATTATGAAGAGTGTTCAATTGAGTTTGTAGTCTTGCTAGTGTTTGTCTTCACATAAATGAAAAGTTTAAAAAAAAAAATAGATTACAGAATATGCCATCGCAATGTATTTTAGAAAGTTGTTGCTCCTTGCTCTAAATCTAAAAAAATTTCACAAAAATAATTTTTTTTGTGTTTGAGCCCAACTAACAAAATGAAGGTCATCTATTCTAATTAGTACTCCAATTTGAATTTTGATAAAATTCGTAATATTGAATATTTTATTGCAATTTGAACTTTGGATGTATTTTCAATGTCTATTTTTTTCTAATTATAGAATGACATGGAAATTGAATTTACACCATGAATTTTGTCATTGTAATTTATACACATAGTGAAATTTTTAGATTTTTGGAAATAATTTTCTATTTGATGTGACTTTTCTTCACTACAAGAGAAAGGGGTGTTTTAAGTATAGTCCTAGTAGTATAGTCTTTTAAATGATGACCTTTAAGTAAGTTTTTTAGTAAAATTTTATTGAAAAGACATTCTTTTTAGTAAAATTTTACTAAAACCTTACTTAAAGGTCATTACTTAAAAGACAATACTACTAGGACTATACTTAAAACACCCCTTTCTCTTGTAATTGTGCTTTTTCTTCAAAAATTCTCAAAAAAAACAATTTTCCACAAAAAAAATCGAATTTTTTTGTGATTTGAAGAAGACATGTAATTTCATCTATGAAAAATAAATATAAATTTTTTCATACATATCTAGTTGCAAAATGACAGCAAATTGAGTGATGGGCAGTGAGGCTTGAATTCAATGGTCATGGGTCCATCATTTAGGGGTTAAGCTTAGATTTAGCTTCACATGCAAGTACCAAATCGCCCCGTGCTCTGAAGCCTGACGCATACTTACTGCAGTGACGTTTTGCTACTGTACAAAACTCCACACCGCGTCCACGAGCTACATTAAGCTTATCTTCGGCAAAACTTGTCTGCAACGACGCCAAACTTGACCCCCAAGCTTTGCATATTAAATGCTCTCCTCAATCTCTTCTGCTGCAGAGTGTAACTTAGACCAGGAATTACTGCCCAAGCAACACGTACCACTTGCAGCATCTCTCCCTCAGTATAAACTGATCGGCCGCCATGTCGTTTGGAATCATACACTAGCGTCCGCGCGTCGAAAAGTATAGTAGCTGCTTGAAGCAATCTCTTGATCAAATACTTCAGTTCGCATTGTCGCAAATTGGCATGGGTAGAGGATCGAAGTGTTCGTAAGCTTGCATATTGTAGTGATTTGATGTCTTACAGAGCAATTAGGGAAGCGCAAGCCATCGACATGAGGCGGGTGGGTCGAGTGCAAGGAAAGCGCAGCAGCAAGAGCACAGTGACGGGGCGTAAGCGCCGCGACAGGTGGAAGCAATTCGCCGCCCACGTGCACAATAGCCCTGCTTGCGCTGAATTTTGCCTCCAGCCATCGCTGAAAATGTCTCATCGTGGTTTGGGGGATCAAGCACTTGATGAGCGGTGGAGTGCCGGCGTTGATCGTGCAGATGCGGATGCTGTGCAAGTGAAGAAAGCGACTGTGAATGAAGCGGCTATGGCGAGAATGGAGGACGGCTATGGAGATGATGAGGATATGGGGGAGACGACGGCCATGACTTGCCCCGTATTTGAGCTTGCGAGTGGCGCAATTCTGGATGGTGATGGTGATGGTGCAGATATGATACCTGCCATTGAAGAGGCATTCCACAGAGAGTTCGGGATCTATGAGAATGCCGTGGAAGGTTCAAACTTCTCTGAGACTCACTTCGCTAGAAGGTGGGGATCCGTTCTCAGCCAGGAAAGCTGGTCGGATGTTGAGTTCTTGGAATCAGAGCTGGAGAGCTCCGAGGACGATGACTGGTGTATAGTAGTTGATGAAGAAGACCACGTGTGAATTGGTGGTTTGCAAGATCAAAACACTAGCCCACTTTCAGTGAGACTTAAAATTGTTGTCAGCATTCTTCCACCGAGCTCCTGAAAGCTAGCGACCGCGGGTATAAATATTTTAGTGCATCGACCTGGAGTATGTCATCTGCACAACAACGGAACAGCTAGAATTCGCTCGTGCTCTTATTTCACCGAGCTTTGCAATAACCAAAGCTTCAGAGGGGAGGCCATCCCTTTCTCAGTCCACGACTGAACCTTCGATTCTTGCGACTTGTACAGCGAAGAATTAAAGTTTGTTAAAGCATAGCTTCAATCAGCGCCATATCTTCGGACGTGAATCATTTACAGCAATCAAAGCTTTCAGAACCAGTCTTGAATGTCAGCAACGCAATCCACTCCATGCGGCCGTCTCATGAGGTTCTAAGCACGTTCCAGCGCACAGACGTGGCATTTGCCAAACAGTCTAGCAATTAGACTGCATGAATAATTACAATATGATTGCCCAGGGTGATCTGTACAGAGTAGCTTACGTAGTGAGAGTTGTGCTTCTAAGTCCAGGTACCGAATTATGTCGCTTCATCACTCTGAATATATGAGTAAAAACCCCATTAGTGCAAGAAAACATTTGGAAATAAACCAAAAAAACACCAGCTCTGGTGACCGCTAAGGGCTGTGTCCCGAGTAGAATGCGGTAAATTGCGCTGCAGATTTCGTTGGATAACTTGATTAACTGAGGGTGACTCACCGTTACCCTTCACTGTAAACTGAATTCATTGTAGGTAGTCAAAGAATGATACAGATTGCAATGTGTAAATTCAAACTCCTCAACAATTCAATTGGGGAAATAGAAGCAGGTCTGTATGGTAAACAAAATGTGGGTTGTACATTCTGTACTAGGACCGGACCGTAACCATCAGAAAGTCATCAGAGAATTACCTCTTGCAGGAACAGATCATACTTGCTAAACCTTGGCTGCTGAAACCAAGATTCCAGTGACATGACTGCAGGCACTAACTGGCTTGGATCATTCATCAAATTTGCTTCTCCTCAGATGCTCTAATTGATGTTCAGTTCTGATGAGCCTTCATTGTTCCACAAGAGTAGAGTATGTAATAGATAACCAGGCAAGGGCCGTTAGGGTCTGAGTTGGATATTGGGCATGATCATCTCCTCTAAACAAACTAGATCAGGACCTTCAAATGTTTGAAATCTACGACTCTCTCAAAGAATGTGAGGAGAGTGGAGTTATGATACTAACCACACTCTGCCTTTCCAACCACATTGTGCCATGCGGCAATGAAAAAGTTAGGAAAGGACAGCGGATCAAATTATGGTATAATTATGCACCCTAATCATCACTATCCAAAATGTGACACCAACATTTGGATCAAAAAGCAATATTAAAATTTAGATATTGATGATACATTGAAATTTTAGAACTTATTCATACAGTGTCCAAATAATGCAGGCTAAAGTGCGTTGAATTTCTCTTTCACTTGCCAATCTTTAAAATCCAACGAAAATGATTTATGTGTGATAACCATTGACTATACTCAATTGGTATTAGCAAGGATCAGACGCTCTTACCATGCCTATAATGAAACCTTAAATCTTGAAATTTACAATGAGCCACTCTTTAAACTCAACAGTGGTCTAATACTAGCCTTCAAACATTAGGGATGAAAGGTGCTGAGATTGCCTTGGACTTGCAACCAACTTTGATTGTGTGCATATGTCTGCTCCATGGTGTTTCATCCACGAGCAGGATAGTTTCATTCATAAGTACACAATACTCATCCACACAGGCAAGAATTATATGAATTTTCATCTAGTGACTCAAAAGTTACCTAGTCCATATTTCCCAAAGGTCAAATCCTCCACTATAGCTTCAAACCTAGTCATCATACATTTCCAAACAAGCAACACTAGTGAATGTGAATTTTGGAGTGTGATGTTGCATATAGTAAAGAGCAGAATGGTCTAGGCTTTCTACCCACTTAGTATCGCTTCTTTTTGAGGCATTAGACCTTCTTTGAAAGGCATTAGGAAAAGAATGGGGCCTAGAGAAGGTCGTCTTTCTTTGAAAAACTATGATCAACAATGAACAATAGATTGTTGTTCTAGATCTAGCGGCCTTGTTGAGGCATTAGATGTTTTTGTAGGGCATAGGAGGGTTTTCTTCCCTTGTTGTGAACCAGTGCACTACTATCAGAATATTAAATAATTAAAAATTAAAAATTAAAAATTTTAAAATTTTAATTAAAATCAATAAATCAACTAAATAATACTATCTCACCTTACAATCTCCTGACCACATTAGTTTGCTGATTTGACATCGTTTGGGCCCAAAATCTTATCTAATGCTCCATAATTTCATTCTACTTTTAATGGCATTAAAAAACTTTGAGCCTATAGTATTAGACAACAATACAAGACAAACAAAAAGTAATAGTATAAATAGTACATAATATAGTATCATACAAATGTAAAATTGTGTGAGGACGACTATTGTTCTAGTGACCTTTTTAGTTTTTTTGTGCGAGTTTCTATTCTTACCACACTAGGCTTCTTGGTAGGAGATGACAAAGTAGATAGCTTTTTGGCTACAAAAACGGCGTTATTGTCTTTGATGCATATTTTATGTACCATCTTATCTTGTTCTCTTCAAACACCATAACAATTGTCTGTTTTGACTATTTTCAGCTTCATGTTTACAAAAACAATAGTGGAATTTTTTTCAGTCAATATTCATTTTTACATACTTTTCTAGAGCATTTTTGGCTATTGGTTTGCCATTTTGTAAGTATGATGATCTTATTGTTATACTTATATATAAAGTCTATCATGTCTTTAGTTGAAGTTTTGACAATTCTATTAACTCTAATACAAAAGGTTCATCTATTGGAAATACAACAAATGAAAATTGTAGTTGATGTCAATGCATTGATGCTTATTATGTCTAAGTGCACCATACATCATTGTATAAAGAGGAACTTCTCATTGAAAGAAGTTGAGGCCATTTTGAATCAAAAGGCGTTTGAATTGGCATAATACAATGAAAATTGTTTTGATATGACCAAAAAGGCAATGGAGATATTAAGAGACAAGTTCTATTGTGTTTTTGTAGTTGATGGAAAGTTGTTTCCTAAAAAACAACTAGAAACAAAAAGATGAGCCAAAGAGGTGAGCAAAAAGATAGAGATAGTAAAATTCCAAGTTTATAATTTATGTGATTTGTATTTTATACACCTAATAAAGAAGAAACTTAGTGAAGAGTATCCATTTGATATTTTGAAGGCACCTTACTTAGGATATAAGTGGTCAAATTCAATTATTGTATCAATACGTATCATTGCTTTCACGTAATACAACACGTTTTTTTTGAAATGGTAGATATATTATTTTGATCATTATAATCTTATTTTTTACTTTTGCTTCTATGTTTTAGTTTAGAATATTTTAAACTTCACTATATGTGCATTGAAAGCTTCTACTTTGTTTGTAAATCAAGCTCAAATGTTTTCACATCTCTAGCATGATTGTATTGTGATCCTGTCAATGTGTTGAAATGAATCAATTCAAAGGAACTTTGTAACTACTAGAATTTTCAACAATGACAATTCTAATTTGAAATTGATCTCATTGATATACGTGTACAATTTGTCTTTAGACTAGGTGTTGGGTTGACCTAAAGGGAAGATCTACCACCAATCATCATGCTCTTTGAATTACAACGGATTCACACAAACCTGGGGTGTGAGGTGTGATTGAAAATGTTCATCCTTGCACTTGGAGAGACACCATCTCCACGACAAAGAGCTTATCTCGTATTGTAAATCACATGCACGTTGTATGTTGCTCTGGATCACAAGAAAAGCTTCACCATTGCTAGCTCCAAAAATCACTTCACACCATCAATACCATACCTCACAACCCTACAACTATGCCACAACACACGAAAAACAATGTGGAGAAAACCAAATTCCTACATCTTCCAAAACTTTCATCACAAGTCAAAACATTTTGTCAAATATCACTCAAAACATGTCCATAAAAACAACATATGGCATCACATTTGTGGTTGAAGAGTTGTAATTGTACCTCTAATTACCAGTAGTAGAAACATGGTCCATGTAGACTAAGCTTTAAGGCTCACACTTGGTCTAATCATAATCATTTTAGGACAAATTACAAGCTTAGTCTAAAGCTAAGTCTATGCGGGCCTTATTCTAATGGTGTCTTAGCTTTGAAGCAAGGAGCTATAAAGCAAGCCATTAAACATTCGTGCTCAAGAGGTCCTGGCACCGCAACAGTTTCAGGTCCTCCCCAAGCTTGACAACATGCCACCACTGCAAACAATCCTGCTCTCATTGCCAATTCCACCTTTCTCCTCTGTCGGGGTTCCGAATCTAGATTGGTAATCAGATGCAACACAGCTCGACGGGCTCCTTCCAAGCTAGCCATACCCGAACCGACAGCCTTGGACATTTCTTCTAAAGACAAGGATTGTACAGATGGGTTGATTTCTCCAACTAATGCTTGTCGTACATCTGAAAGAGCTGTATGCCAAACTTCAGATTGTTCCAATGTAGCAGCATGCCACATTGCTCTGCTGATGTTGGGTGATAACCACGAAGAGTCCACCATGCCATCTTTGAAAGCTTTGAATGTCCACTTCCAAACATTCAACAAACTTTGAGGCTCATCAATTTCACCAGCCAAAGCCAAAGTAGCAGCCTGACCTAGTAGCTGGGAGAAGAGAACTGCTTCGAGCGCAGTCAATGAGTAACAGGTCACGGGAGCAGAGGCTGGCTCGCTTGGTGCTTCCAAACTACTTGCAATTGTAGTTGTGTCTGAAATGGAGGGATACATAATTCTCTCCACCATGGACATTTCATCTGGATATACTCTCACCAAATGTTGCAATTCTTGTAAGTTTGTGATACAATCCGATAATTGCCAATCATGGAGATGGCCACTACTATTGTGTTTCTTGCACACTCCAATCGACAGATCATGGAGATATTTCCCCCCACTTGCAAGTATAGCCATGGGCATGACGATGCACATAGCGATGATCCAACGGACAGCCTCAACCGATTGCTTCATCGTGTTGAAGTTCGACAACTTTGCCCATACCTTCGCACCGCTCCCAATGCTTGCCAGCCCCGTCACAAAAGCTTCAGCAATGCTACCCAGAATCAGATCCGTCATCACAAGGCAGGTCTGCATTACTGGACGAAGATCAAATTTTCTTAACCTACACACTTCAGAGGATTGTTCATATACTTCCTCCGAAAGGTGGAACGCACGTCGACAGGTGACCACGTGGTAAAATAGCTCAAGACCCCAAACCGACAAGCACAAACATGCGGGCAAAGTTCTCTTTCCTTCCCTCCTCAAATCACAAGCCATAAGGGTTATGATGCTGAAAGCCAAGGTGATTTCACAAATTGCTAAATAGGAGTAATGGGCACTCAGAGTCGCCATGGAACCAAGCTTGGACTTGAACTGAGGCTTGATGCTGAAGGCCACGGCGGGAATAACCGCGCTAGGCGTACTTGTAAACTTAACAGCTATGTCACAGCAATCCCGACCGATAGTCAATCCCCCTGGAATAGCACGTCGAGGCTTCCCTTCCAATATTGATCTCCAGAAGAAGACATCGTCTTCTAAGATTGTGCCATTGGCGACCGATGTGACCTCAACTCGTTCCAGGTACTGGCTCCAGTTTTTGGCCTCCCAGGTTGCAACCGCTGCCAGATGTTCACACTGTGTCTTGGAATCATCTTTGGTCTCGTCGCAGCTACTACAGTGCCATCCATGCAAGAAATGAAGTTTCAAACCTTTCAGAAGCACAACAGCTTGAAACAGGATCTGTTGTGCAGTCGATGAGGCTACAGATGTCCTCCTATACATAAGACCCAACTGCAACCACGTGGAAAGCATCCACAGGACCCGCTTCCACGCCAAAGCATCTGTGTTGGGGTCATAGTTATAGATCTGTCAATATGCTTGTGCACAAGCACCACAGCAATTGCTGCACACTAGTGTCATCCTGTGAAGCAAGTTCAGAGGCAGTAGTCGACGACAGAAACAAGGACAAACCAGCCAGACCAATCAAGGTTCTCAGGGACTACGAAGCTCTGTTAAGAACGCAGATGTGCACGAATAAGCTTACGCAAGCGAGGGCAACTGCAACGATCTGCCAAGAAGGGATCTGCACATTGAAAGGTGCCAAAATCCCAGTGGAACATGTCCTGCAGCCATAAGTGTGCCCAATTGTAGCAGAGGGTCAGATTTTTTGTTTCAGACTTTTGATACCTGTCGTTTCCTCGTAAGCTTGATCCAACACTCTAAAGCAGAAAAACTATACTAGATGAGCAGAAATCATTCTTTCATTGAGAACTGGTGCAAGAACGATTTGTAGCCTTCAATCCCCCAACTGCGCCCCCCCAGACTGGAATCAATTGGACTCCTCCAGAACTGGAAATGTTCAATTGAACTTGAACAGTAGAATAATACTCTCTTCCCCAGACTCTAGTAGAATAATGCTCTCTTCCCTCAATTGCGAAGAATTAACCAAGGCAATGTCGCAGTAGCAACCACATGCTGGAGCAGTGCCTCCATTTCCCACGGGCTGAGTAGTCTGGCCTAGCCGGCTGGTTGGTGCAGAATTAATTTTCAAGCACGACGTCCAACGCAACGGAGGCACGAGATCCTGCTCTGGAATCTGCTTTGCTCTGGTACAGCTAGGCTCGATGCTGCAACGAACGTCGAGATGAGCTTCAAGGGGCGTAGGAGCGAGAGATGCCATATAACATTCTTCACAGCACGGGGTCCCTTTCCTTTTAGTGCCTTCCAGTGTAAACAATCCTGAATGCATAGTTGTCCAGCGTTGTGAGCCACTGAAGAGGAATCCTTTGACACGACAAGAAACTAGGCTACGATTAGCTCTGACTCAGTCGCACTGGCACACATTTCGAGTGAGGGACCAACTCAAACCTTTTGACCGAGGGCTGGCAGACTGGCCAGTCTTCACCCTCACAATCCTCAGTTCCTCACAGCCACTGTCTGTCGGTAACACGTCCAAATTCTCAAACGACTCAGGTACAGACTGTAATAATGACATTTACTCCCGGCATCCAGCCCGATGATCTGCCATGTCGGCCACGGAAAGTCGGCAACAACGTCACTCACAAGCTCCAATCTTGATGCCCAAGCAAACGTCATTTGCACCTCACTATAAATCAAAGCCCCCAATATCCATCGAAATCAGAGTCCGTAGGAAAGTAGCCCTAGATCGACTTGAAGGATTCACTTAACTTGGTCATCTACTTAGCCCGCATTCTCGTAGTGGCTTCATGGATACTCAGTTCACATTCTCGATTGTTCATTTGAAGATTGAAGTGTTCGCATCCTCGCTTGTTGAGGAGAAGATTGAAGCGTTCACATTTCGCTTGCTGTTAATAAGATTGAAGGGTTCGCATTGATTCTCGCTTGTGGATTAGAAATTTGAAGTATTCGTATTCTCGCTTGTAGATTAGAAAGATTGAAGTGGTCGCGTTCTCGCTTGTGGGTTCGAAGGATGAAGTGGTCGTAAGCAACAGACGTACGAAACAGACGAGTTGCAGGCACACACCCAGCCTGGAACTATGGAATACTATTTGGCCGTGGGGCGCCAGGGAGGTTAGGGTCATGGCGACCTCGAGTCGGGGCACGGTCTACGGTCCCAAGGCCACGTCGACGATTCACGTAGATGAAAACACTGTCAACGTTCAGGATATCAGGGCTCATGGTGACGGCGTCCGAGCCTATCTCCACAGAGTTTGAAGGAGCGGTCACGATGAGCACCGTGGCGTGATCCCGTCCTTCTCATGGTATGTAGGGTGACAAATCCTGCCAGAAGTCGTCCAAGTCCGATTTGGCGTGAACAGCGTATGTGTGATTTTTATTTTGGGCTTGCTGCCCGTGCTCCGAAGCTAATTTCGACCAGGTTCGGGCTCAGGGTCGGGGATGTGCTAACGGCACATCAGCAACGGCAGAGACCATGGTGACGACCATGGCGACATAGACCATGGTGACGACCACGGCGAGTTGTTGAAGTCGAGTTGTGACGGTTTTAGTAGCGGTTAACTTTCGGGAGTTTCGGGAGCTTCTGGAAGTGTGAGGAAATTATTTAACGACGTAATTTTTTTGGGAGCTCCGCGGTTTGCCCGGGAGAGTGTTGAGCAACTGCTTTTGGTTGCCCCAGCGCTGTTGGCTGCCGAGGTTTTGTACACGAGCTAGAATGACCAAAGCTTCTGCATCGTAACTCTTACAACCTTCCTCTCATGCTGAAGGCTCTAAACAGGATCTCATGCAAGCCATTTTTTCTTATCTGCTTGAAAGTGGGCGGCTAAGTTGACTCTCTGTCGGTTGTACAGTTACTTGATGAGGGTGAAGATACCTTATACTTTGCGGCATGGTCCTACAGATCACAAAGCTACAGAGGCATGATTTGTTGGGTGATTTTTTTACGTGTTAAATAAGAAGCTGCTTGTAAAGACATCAGATGATCACTAGTCCAAGACATCGCCTGTGGCAAGCTTCAGGTTATTCTAATTCCGTCTGGGACTTGTACATACAGCCAGCTTCAAAGAACAAGCCGATTCCTTATTCAAAGCTTGATGGAGTGATCACATTTGACCTGCTTACATCTCTTTACAGGTTCAATTCGTACCAGTGGTAGTATTTGTTACATTCATGATTACGGTTTAACGCTCCAGCTTTTGGTTTCGGTAGCGACTTGTTATCGTCAATGAATTTGCCTGTACTCAATGGCACCAATTGGACCACTGACCTGCAGGAGTAGCACAAATCACGAGCATGATCAACCATCACTTCTACGTCTTCGAGACCCGCAAGTCCCGGAGTCCGTAAATTTGCCAGTATATGCAGGCCCTGAATCTCGGTACTGCCCAGCTCGAGTATATGAGTACGTCTTCGTCCCTACATCTTTAGCATGAGCTGTCTTTTCGTAAGAGGCACAGCTTTCAAACTCCTGGCAAGAGTGTATACAACAATTTCAGGAACTTTCAATCGTCAAAGATAATTGCCCGCCATTTCATGTAGATCTCTCCTTATCATCATTAAGTGGCCTCCTCGTGTATCAGCGCATCATAGGGAGGTCCAACATGCAGCAGCTAAAAATCTCCATGATGAAGATGCTCTTCATGATGAATCAGCTCAAGAATCCTGAATGATTTTTCTATCCAATCATTTATACAAAATCGATTCTGAATGAAACGTTCTTAATTGAAGTTCTCTACCTTCTGTAATTTCTGTGTTTTCAAATATGTTGCAGCTGAGAACGACAAGATGAAATTGAGCATCAGTGCTCAGAATTGCCTGCATTGCAAGGTGCGTGTCTGAGTTCCCATCATCAACTTTTTGTTGCAAGGATTACAAGGCTTCATCGTTCCAGGATGGTAGCTGTATTAAGTAGGATATGGCTAACGTAAGTAATGTGGTTTTTTGCAGGCCTGTGACATAAAGGATCCAACACAAAACATTCAGTGGACCGTTCCTGAAGGAGGGGGTGGGCCAACGTACACATTAATGTGACATTCAAATCGCGTACAAATGATATAAAAGTTTTATGAAGCATTGAAATTTCACAAGTGACCGATTAACTATAATTTGTGCAACTCTCGGAACTATCCTTGCTTGTGCGTACTTTAGTAGTATAAAGTGTTCTGTACTTCTTCACTTTTAAGTACTAGTTCCAATTTGCAAGGATATAGGGAAATGAACCTGTAACGATAGTGAACGGTTAAACTATTCATACATTTTGTCCACGATGAGCAATCTGATATTCAAGGTCTATAATATAGCTCCACTTTTTTGCATTTATATTGACAGTTCTTTGATATTCATAATACTCATATCAATTGTATCATGAGTATCATAGATTGAGAAAGTGAAGTTACTTTACTCCGTACATGCTGCATGTTTCCAGATTTGTGAAGAGTCTGTGATATGTACACTGTGTTATATCGAATCAAATTGAATGAAAGTGGGAACACATGACTAACCAGTTTTACAGTACCATCTACTTTTGAAGTGAATTTCGAAAAGAGGAGTTGAGTTAGAGGGGAGGTGAAAAAAAGAGAAGCTGCATGTGGAATGACATCAATCAAAACGGAAATCGACATTATCAATTTGTTTATACTATTTTCAATATCAGTACCCCTTAACTGCTTGCACTGAGCCACTCAGGCTTGCATAAGAACAAGTACTTCAATTACAACAAGTAAGCCTTCAAAACCACAGATTCATGCTGGACCGCGTCCAATTATAAAGCATATTGGGTAATGAAAATGTCAAAATGATGTGGGCAGTACTGCCAATATAACGAACTGGGGTTTCGTTATTTCTCTATCTGAGTTGTACCACCTACATAATGTCAAAGCCATATAATTCACAAAACGACATAGGCTTACTGACAGGTTCTCAAAAAAATTCGCGACTTCAACCGCCTGAGTACGTAAGGATCAAAATGAGGCTACAAAACACCTCGACTTGCAAAGCCTCCGGAGTACATCTGCGCACACGGAAATTCAGATTACCGCTTGGAGAAACGGCAAGATGGGCGTGCTGTGAAACTTTCTCATATCTTGGTGCCCATGCCACAACCAGCTTTTGTAGTTTACAACACTTGCCGTGTTCCAGAAGAACCTCTTGAATTTCGTGATAACGATGGCCACTCGGAGACGGCTCTTCGTAGGCCCAGAATTCTGAGGGCGGTGCAGAAGCTGCGACTTTTGTGACAAACATCTAGTAGATTACCATATCAGAGCTAGAACTCTACTCCCCTAATGCTACGAGGTACAGGTCATCCAGTAATTGCCGACGTGAGTCGTCTACCTCATCCAGTCGGCCCTGGAAGTATGCAAGTAATGGACCGTGTGGCCTTTGTAGAGCTTCCACACACTCTGCAGTGAGCCCCAGGTGGAACTCATACTTTTCTTCTCCATACCGATATCGTGATTTCCCACGTTCGTATGCCATGTCGCGAATGTGGGTAATTGCGTCAGGTAATGTAGCTCCAGTAAGGTCGAGAGGGCCAGGTGGAATCCCCTGTGCTTCAGTTGCCCCTAATGTTTCTCTATCTGGACCGGTAGGCAATTCCGGCAGCTCTGGGATTGAAGCATAATGCGCATTGTCCACTTCGGATACAATGGGCGCACTCAACCAACCCCGTTGCCGTTCGTAGGCCTGAAATTCAATTTCTGGAATGTGGCTTGGTATGGCACGCCCATTTTCGCTAATCTTCCGCAGCCTGTGATTGTTCCATGCAAGAATGTGGCGGTCCACGTCGTCTTGGATCAAAGGGAAGAACACCATGTGCAATGAGCTCATGTGCCACACATTATTCAAGTCAAGAAGGTTATGGTTGCACATGGCAGTGAATAGGGAGTGGTAGAACCATGCAGTCTTCTTCCATACCTGGCCCCAAAAATGTTCAATCCTCTGCAATGACATCGATCATGCTTAGGGGAAATTGACAGTGGAATTAGAAGTTCACAAACAAGATTTGAAGGGTTTCTTGACGGCATACCTGGTTATGAACCGATGACCCTGTTAGGAATGGTTTCACTACCTCTGGACGAGCCCGTTCCTGGTCTTCGCGTACCAAGCTATGTTCAGCCGCATAGTCGGACCGAATGCGGATAGGGTGCCCATATAAGTCAACCGCTGCCTTATACCCTTTGAAAATGGTGGTTGCCAACTTGTCCGTTGCCACTTCGCACCACAACACGTAATGCGATGCTCCATCATGATGGAAAAATACTCTTAACAAAGGTTTTCAAGAAGTGTGGTATCCAGCAAATAGAAGCGTATAAATACATACAAAAGTTTGATCGATGATCGATGATCGATGATCGATGAATCTACAGTAACTACGATGAATCTACAGTAACTACCCTACAGTAATAATGTAACAGTGATCAGTGAAATCAATCTGTACAGTAAAGGAACCACTGTGAAGTTAGAAGGACGCCGTGAGCGTTATCCAACACCCTCCCTCGCTCTCGGCGTCGTGCGAGTTCACAAAAAAAATGTCTCGTTTGCTGCCGGTGAATACTCTTCAAGGACAGCGGCAGCTTGCTGATACTCTCTCATTGGTGAGTTGCAGATCTTGATCAGTCGATGATGTTGTTTGTTTAGTCGTATTGAATAAGAGTCGACTGACTTTGGTTTGTTCCATGGCAGGTCCAACAGATCTGCATTCTTCTGTATTGGGCAGCTTTGGTGTTGCGGCGATTGTGTGACAATGTTTTGGACCTCTGTGGCTATGCTTTTGTATGGTTACAGGGATTATCGACCAGCCTAGATAGATTGGAAAGTTTGGATCCAGTCATAGAAGCCGCTAGGGTTTCTAGAGAAGGTAGTTCTTCTGTTACCGGTGATGAAGAAACAAATGAAACGTATTGGCAGGATGTTTGTGACAATCCGAACCACTGGTGGGATAATCGAATCTCAAAGAGAAACCCCAGGGGACCAGATTTCAGGCACAAGCTGACAAAAAAGGCTCTATGGATAGACAATTGGTTTACTCCCAGTTGGGTGAGAGACAAATTTCAGAGCTAGAGTTAAGGGAATAATACCTGTACAATCTCTGTTGGTGACAAAATTGTTGTATGATAAAGGCTTCGTCAAGAAGTCAGCTTGTTGATCGGCAGTTGGAATATAATGTACCTGTATTTGTCCAGACTTTGAAATCTCTCGAATGTAGTGGTGTTGAATCTCTATGTGTTTCGTTCGTGCATGCATGACAGGGTTTGCTACTAGCTTTATACACGATTGGTTGTCACTGAATAGATCCGTTGGTTGTCCATAATTTAATCCTAGTTCGCTCAGGAGTCTCCTAAAATGAACTATGTCCTTTGCAGCATCAGTAAGGACTCTGTATTCAGACTCTGTGCTAGAAAGTGACACTGTTGGTTGGAGTTTACTACTCCAACAGAAGCTTGAGGCTCCCAGTTTGTGAACTATACCCGAGATTGATCGACGTGAATCTGTATCGCGTCCCCAGTTTGCATCTGCGTAGCTGTGAAAGGCATCGGTGTTATCTGTTGGCATGAATAAGCCATAATCACGTGTTCCGCTTAGGTATCGGAGTATTCGCTTGGCAGCTTGAAAGTGGGCAATTTCGGGTTTTTCCATAAATCGAGAGACACATCCCACTGCAAAGCAAATGTCCGGTCTTGTGTGAGTTAAATAGAGCAAACTTCCGACAAGGGATCTATAAGTTGTTGTGTCGACTAGTTCTGTGCCCATGTGTTTGTGCAGCTGTGAGTTGGGATCAATTGGTAGCTGTGTTGGATTACAGTCTTGCATCTGGAATTTCTCTAGCAGTTTTGTAATGTAGTCTTTTTGTCCAATAAATATGCCGTTTGAATTTCTATGAATTTCTGCTCCCAAGTAGTTGCTGGCGTGCCCTAGGTCGGTCATTTCAAATTCGCGTTGAAGTTCCGTCTTCAATCGTGTGATCTGCTCATGATTATCCCCTGTGATCAATAGATCATCGACATAAAGGAATAAAATAGTCATTTTTCCATCTTCTTTCGAGTAATAAAGATTTGGGTCGCTTTCACTGCGAATAAGTCCTTGATTTAGCAACCAGGCATTGATTCTTTTATACCAAGCCTTGGGGGCTTGTTTTAATCCGTACAAAGCTTTTTCAATTTTGCATACTTTGGTAGTGTCATCAGCACTTGGAAATCCATCCGGAATTTCCATAAAGATGTCTTCATTGATTGTTCCATTCAGAAAGGCTGTTATAACGTCCATTTGTGATAGAGGCCAGTTTTGCTGGGCGGCTAGTGCTAATATTAGAAGAATGGTTGACCATCGAGCGACTGGCGCAAAGATATCTTGGTAATCAATCCCCTCTTGTTGTTGGAATGCCCTTGCAACTATCCTGGCTTTTAGTTTGTCAACTCCACCGTTTTTCTTGGTCTTAAATATCCACTTTGCAGTGATAGGCGTCTTGTCAGTGGGTCAATCAACCACTTGCCATGTTCGGTTCTTCAAAATAGAATTGATCTCGCTTTGAATAGCACTCTTCCAGCCTTTCTGTGTAATTGCAGTGTTAAAGTCAAGTGATTCGGCATTTAACTCGGAAACAAGTGTCCAGAAATCTCATAACTTTACAGAAGGAACTCTGTTGCGGGTAGGATAGCGTCTGACAGGTGGTCCAGCATTTGGATCTGCGGGCATGGGTCGTTTCTGTTTTTGGGGTGTTTTTGATAAAGTCGGGGAGCTAGATGGTGATGATATTGAGGTGCTAGGTTCACTAGAGCTGGAAATGAGTGGCTGTGGTATTTCTGGGCATTCAGGTTCCTGAAATTCTTGATTTTGGTTGCTTTCGGTGCCTTGCCTTTCAGCACTCTCAATTTCAGTGTCTTGACTTTGTGAGCTAGAAGATTCTGTTGCTACAGGAAGACTAAAGATATCATCTATAGGGGTTGGATTTTGTATGTAGTGGAAACCAACTTTGGATTCGTCAAAGATGACGTCTCTACTGATGATGACCTTTCTACTGATAGGATCGTAAAGTCTATATCCCTTTGTTTCAGTATCGTACTCCAAGAACATGCATCGCTGGGTTTTACTATCAAGCTTGAGTCTATTTTCTTTTGGAATGTGAACATAAGCTAAAGATCCAAAAACTCTCAAATTTGAAACATTGGGTTTTGTACCTGAATATTTGGCTTTGGGAGTCTGTCCACTGTTGGCTCTTGTTGGACTTCTGTTAATAAGATACATGGCTATCGCCACTGCCTCTGACCATAGGTAAGTTGGAAGTTGACAGTCATGTGAAATACTTCTTGCGCGCTCCATAATTGTACAATTTCGTCGCTCAGAGACTCCGTTTTGTTGAGGCGTATGTGCCTGAGTCAATTCTCTTCGTATTCCATGAGTGTCACAATAAGTTGAGAATTCTCCTGATAAATATTCACCTCCTCTGTCGGATCGCAATACTTGGATTGTATTCCCCGTTTCGTTTTCTATCAGTTTTTTAAAGATGCAGAACTTTGAGAAAGTTTCGCTTTTGTGCTTGAGAAAATATACCCACCCTTTTCGTGAAAAATCATCTGTGAATACAAGCACAAATCGGGATCCACCCAGTGAGGCCTCTTGCATGGGGCCCATAAGATCAGAATGAATACGAATCCCTGGTTTTTCCGATTGATTCAATGTTTGGTGTGGGAATCGTTCCCTGTGTTGTCTTCCAGCAAGGCAGCATTGACACACTAGTTGATGTCGATTGATGCTGGGGAGACCATCAATGTTTCCCGTATTAGATAATAAATGAAGGCCTGCATAACTGAGATGCCCTAGGCGTCTGTGCCACAAAGTGGCGACATCTGAATGTGTTGCCGTTAATGCATGCATAGTATTTTGGAAATAATACAATCCATTTGATGAGTCTCTGTGACCAAAGGCCATAATGCAATCTTGATCATCAAGTACCCAACATTGTTTATCTGAGAAGACCACCTTGTGTCCGCAATCAGCAATAGCACCAACGGAAATCAAGTTTTTTTTCATGCTTGGGACATACGAAACAGAACTCAAATTTATTGATCCTGAATCAGTTCATACAGTTGCAGTGCCCGATCCTTTTACGGGATGGGATTCACCTCCTCCCGTCTTAATTTCTCTAATCTCTACGCCCGAAGTACTGGGCTGATGATTGAACTTGTGGTAATCAGCGGCTATATGCCCTGATGCACCACTGTCTAAGTACCAGGGTCCGTTATCCCATGCATTGTGGTAATACAGATCATAATAGGATTGAGCCAGATGAGAGTCGAAGAACTCAGCAGAGTTGGCAAAGTTTGTACCTCCTTGTGAGTTTCCTTCGTTTTGCTGAGCTTGTGGAAGTCGACAGTCTCTTGCTATGTGCCCGGGCTTTCCACAATTATAACAATGAATCGGTGGTCTGTTCGCAAATGGTGGCCGAAAATAGCCTCGTCCAGGGAACCCACGACTTGGGTATCCACGTCTTGGATATCCACGGATCGGATATCCCCTCCCTCGGTAGTTCTGGAATTGGCCTCCTCGTCCCTGGTTATGTGGTTGTTGAGTTTTGTGAGTGGCCGCAAGTGCCTCGTCCTCTCCTAGCTGTTGTTGACGATGTTGTCGCCGATGTGATTCTGACATCAAAGAAGCACTAAGTTTCTCAAATGACATAGTCGCATTCAGGTGAGTAAGAGTTTGGATCGTACTGTCGTAAGATCTTGGTAGTCCGTTAAGAACTATCTGATTTATGTTACGATCAGACAGCTTCTCTCCCATGTTGCCAAGCCGATTCTTGAGTTCTCTTGCTTTTTTGATGTGCTCCTCAACAAATCCGCCTTCAGCCATCTTCAACGATTGAAGCTGGCTCATCAGTGTGAGTATCTGGGACTGATCTCCCGATTGGAACTGGTCTTTCAGTGCTTTCCAAGATTTTGCAGGGTCTGAGTGGTCTGCAATCATGTCAACTAGATCGTCAAAAACTGAGAGTAGTATAAGTCTACATGCTAATGCTTTCTTCTTCTTCAACTATGCCTCGGTGAATGCTTCGCCGTCGATTGTAACTGGATAAACAGTCGGGTTCTGTTCTTCGTCTGTAATCAACCACTGACTTTCTGCCCTCAACATTGCTCTCATCTTGAGAGACCACACATAGTAATTTGCTAAGCCTTTTAGCTTATCTGCTTCTCTAAAGGCTACACTTGAGCCTTCTGCCATCTCTGCTGTCTCACTATCTCAATCTAATCTGTTTCTAGGAGCAGTGCTTCACTAGATCGATCTTCACCCTCTGGTGGTATTCTCTCTACTACGTGTCTACGTCAAGTACCGCTCTTCTACAGTCTATGTTTTGAAGTGTCGCTCTGATACCATGATGGAAAAATACTCTTAACAAAGGTTTTCAAGAAGTGTGGTATCCAGCAAATAGAAGCGTATAAGTACATACAAAAGTTTGATCGATGATCGATGAATCTACAGTAACTACCCTACAGTAATAATGTAACAGTGATCAGTGAAATCAATCTGTACAGTAAAGGAACCACTGTGAAGTTAGAAGGACGCCGTGAGCGTTATCCAACATATCAATCCCTCCGTGAATTCTGAACTTCCACTTTGCCAACTTGTCGTAAGCTTGACGACACAAAGGGATGCACAGAGGAAGCCCACTTGCGTTAGTGTTTACAGTCAGGATTCGGGGCAAACAACAAGCAGGGCATTTCCTCCTGCAATGTCAACTCAGGTATGCTTTAGGGTTTCGGCGTCTGGCGCGTTGGAGGCATCGTTTTCAAATACAATGTTCATCTACTTTTTAGAGCTTCCTATACAGACTTTGGACAGGGGGGTTAAATGGACAAGCGCCAATTCAGCGAACTTGGGCCCCAATTTTGTATAGGGTTCAAGAGCGACTCACAATCCATATGCCACAGAACCATTGGTTCTATCACGTTGTATTGCCCACGGAACAGGAGTCTCACTTCCCTCCTACGCATATGACCCGGTTGCATGGCGTGGAGCACGTCGCGCACAAGTTGGCGAGGCAATCGAAGTTTAAGCTCCCTCCTAAGCAGAGACTGTGCATGACGAATTCCCCAATTCACACCGCCACGATCGAGCGGGACAACAGACATGATAGCATCCCTACACTCCTCTGGCGACAAATTGTGATACACTCCTTCCCACCCTAAGCTGTATAATCGGCCAGACAGGACCTTCCGTGTTAATCCGAGTGATGTCGCTATTGCTGAGAAGTGCTCGCCTCGATTCAGACGATCCTCAACATGATCCAACAGAACGTGCTCCGGTATGTGAATATGATCCTCTTCTACGTCCGCTTCATCCGTGTTCTCCCCAGAGGTTTCTGAAAGATTGTTGTCTTCCACCGCAAGCCAGCCTTCTAAATCTGCTTCCATTGTGTGCGTACTGGGAGTAACCTGCAGTAGGACACGTTACGGCGCTTCAGCATTAGGAAGGTAGGGTGGCAGTTTACGGGTACAGAAGGGATTGCAGACCACTGCAACAGACAACTTGCAACTGCGCATTACAGTTTAGGGTTCCTAACGTCTCCCCCATCGAATACGGTAATCCCCGAAGCCACTTATCAAAAGGTGAGCATATAGATGGAACTCACCCACACTCGCCGTGCTCGGAAGGCGGACCCCGTTTCCTGCAGCAAGAAATATCCAGAAGACAGGTTGGGCGTTGGGCGTTGCAGTCTTCTCTCCTACGAAGTTGCTGAACTATTAGAGAACGTGCAAAAATGGGTTTTAATGGAGGTTTGTTCTGTTGGTTTAGATTCACAAAACAGTCATGGAAAACAGTCATGGAGCCGTAGCAGGGATGCTGGCGTACGACGATCCTCTTGCATGGCTGAGTGCACACCACGCTGCACAATCGCGAGAGCGTGTGGACAACTGAACTCGTAGAAGGAGATGTGCAGCTCTGTAGCGCCTACGTAACTGATTATGACCATGGGTAGAGCTAGAGGAGCAAAAATTGGGAGAATTCTCATACTGGAAGCACACTTCAAGGTTAGCAAAGCCTTGTATCAAATTTCTGCGTCCAAGATGTTGATATGTAACGTGCTAGCGGAATCCTCTCTGTAGTACATGTCAATGTCTGAGTGATTCGCGATTCATTGAGGTGGTTTTCATAGCATTTGTTGAGGCTTGTACCGATTGTGTTAGACAGCTGTATGTTTCCCATGCAGCTTGTTTTGTCAACATGAACAATAACCTTCCTGAGTTAGTACCACTTCAAGGTCAACTTCACGCTCCCCGATGAGAAATATATATAAAGGATCAAGTTCATAACGGATTTTTTCATTAATATATACAATTTTTAATTTTGAGTAATGCACTATTTGAAATTTAGCAAATAATGCTGATAATGCATTTAAAGTTTCATTTTGTGCATATCTTCTTGGATCTTATTTCTTCCACTAAATCTTCTAAAAATAAATTCATGGTTAGATGAATTCAGAGCCACATATATTGTAAGAAAATAAAACTATAGTGTATTGTAGGCAACCAGCTTGACCCGTGCCGGCCACTAGCACATAAGAAATTCAATAGAAGTATCAAAACTCCAAGAAGAATTCAATGTAATTATAATTGTTACTTCTTCCCAAAGAACAACATTGAACTTTAAAATTGGTATTTTGAATAATCATTAGAATAACCTTTCAAATCATTTTTATACCAATTTGTTTATATGATGATCTGAACTACTTTATAGTTTAAAGTTTTTCATTTGAGTAGGGTATAGGAGAATATTCAAAGGTTTCTAAGGTGGTCCTCCCTAGGCCCGAATTTTCCTCTAATGTATCTAGTTTATTAGTGTTATTTTACTTTTATGAATTAATTTTACATATTAAGTAGCGGTTTTGCTTATAATATATTTAGAGGTAAATTTCTTTTACATAAATAGCGGTTTAGCCTCGGGGTGTGTAGTCATCGGGCGGATTAGCAAACTATGAGCGAAAAAATGATAGGGTATTTTTTATTCATTTGGGCTAAAAATTATAAAAGAGTTTAGAGTACTATAGGGTATAGAATATGGCATTGGATGTCTTTAAAGTACTATAGGGTATGGAATAATAGGCCCCATTAGAAAATGCAGTAGTACTAAAATAGCCCCCTTTATATTAAATTCTTTGGCCAAATGTTTGAAATTGCTTATTGTACTATAGGAAATATACATCTTAGTTCATGTAAGACTCTCGGATTCCTACAGTGACTTAACTACTCTTACAACTAAGTGTTATACATTGTACATGGATACACAATTTAGGGTCTGACTACTGTAAGTTAATACGGAGTATGATTTAATATTACAGAATACAAGATTGTGCAGATCTCGTTTAGGGTACTCAGTGATGGTTTACTGCGCTTAGGGGTCAGTTCAATCTGGCTCAGTGATGGGGTTTTCGGCTTAGGGGTCAGGGCAATCTGGCTCAACTCGGCTTAGGGGTCAGTTCACTTGAAGCCGACTGTTGCGTCTGAGTTTGCAAGGAAGAGGTTTAGGGTTTGTTCAATTGGTCGGGACTGGGTGCAATCTCCCGACGTGTGCAAGAATCCGGCCGTGGCGTGTGCAAGGACCTGATTTTGCTGTCGACGAGGTGGAGGGTTTGTGCAAGGACCTCAGTTTGCTGGATATGGGGTTTACGGTTTGTGCGCCCGTTCAGTTTCGGGTGTCCCACAGCAGCCCTCGTTACGGTTTGGGGCGGATATGTGTTGTGCGTGTAGGGTTTACGGTTTGTGCAATCAATTTTGTTGTTTAGCTACGGGTTTGTGCAATCAATTTTGTTGTTTGGTTACGGTTTGTGCAATCAATTTTGTTGTTTGGCTACGGTTGGTTCGTTGGGAGCATCCCCAAGCAGCCCTCGTTACGTTTTGTTGCAAATCCGTCACGGTTTGGTGCAGATTTGTGTTTGGGTTTTAGGCTTTACGACTTCAGGGTTTGGAGAATTGTTTTTTCTGTGTCTTTTTCTTGTGTGACAACGTCACATGGTGCCTGGGGTCGCTGCGATCATCTTGGCACCTGCTGCTTTGAGGTATTGTTAGTCTCTGAATTGGGCAACGTAGGGTTTTGTATTGCGGTTGTCTTGTGGTCTTCAGGCTCTTGTTAATTTGTGGTTTACCTTTCAGAGTTTAGGGTGCGCTGCTCTTGCGTTCTGGATCCAGATGTGCTGCGTGGTGTAATAACAGATTCGATTTGTTGAACGCAGGGTTTAAGGGCGTGGATGATGGCGCTCAATTACAAGATCAGATTGTACTCTGTGGAGGATGATGTGGGGCGGCCGGAGCTACTCAGTCCGTTTTTTTGCAACTCCAGCGATACTTATGCGGATTTGCGCATGCGCATAGTCTTTGGCAATGCTAACTTTGGTCCCATTCACTGTGTTTGTAAACACAATGAGCATTATTTTTCTTACTCCATCATTGTGTACGAAAACTATGTTTGATGTGTGTCCTAATACAGCTCCCACATGAGAATGAATCTTGTGAGATATCAAGTAAAGGGTGACACCAAAGTTTTTTTTGGAGTAAAAGCTTTCTTCTGTCAAATTTCGTTGTAACTTAAATTGTCGTTGGCCTGAAATTTTCTCAACATTTTTTGGGTCCATGCTGCATTATATATGTCGAGAATATTCCCTAAACCAAACCACCCCATTCAATTTTGGGCCAAAATTATAGTAGAATAATTTTTCAATCTAATTTACCATATCATTTATTCATAGAAAACTGGAATTGTAAGTAATGCAAGCCCCTTCTCTATTATCCCAAATTAGAAAAATACATAATTGTAGCATGTGAAAAAAAAAAAAAAAAAAAGTAATAGCCCCCTATAAAATAGTGGTTGGTCGCTCATATATCCTTATTTTTTTAAGGCACAGCACCCCTCGAGGGTTTAGCTTACAACATATTTAGAGGTAAATTTTTTTTTACATAAATAGCGGTTTTTGCTTATAACATATTTAGAGGTAAATTTTTTTACATAAATAGCGGTTTTTGCTTAAAACATATTTAGAGGTAAATTTTTTTTACATAAATAGCGTTTTTTGTTTATAACATATTTAGAGGTAAATTTTTTTTACATAAATAGCGGTTTTTGCTTATAACATATTTAGAGGTAAATTTTTGTACATAAATAGCGGTTTTTGCTTATAACATATTTAGAGGTAAATCTTTTTTACATAAATAGCGGTTTTTGCTTATAACATATTTAGAGGTAAATCTTTTTTACATAAATAGCGGTTTTTGCTTATAACATATTTAGAGGTAAATTTTTTTTACATAAATAGCAGTTTTGCTTACAACATATTTAGAGGTAAATTTTTTTACATAAATAGCGGCTTTTGCTTAAAACATATTTAGAGGTAAATTTTTTTACATAAATAGCGGTTTTTGCTTAAAACATATTTAGAGGTAAATTGTTTTACATAAATAGAGGTTATATTGTTATTGTTACATATATAGAGGTGGAACCAATCTTCTAAACACCCTAAACCGCAGAGTTAGTACTTAAAATATAGTAAATAAATCAATGACATAAGCCAAACAAATGAATTGTTTGACGTTTCATTTTTGATTTTATAATTGAATCATTTGAGATTTTAATTGACTATTATATTTTTATTGTAGTTTTTAATTGGCTATTATAATTTTATTTAATGTTTTATTATTTATATTCTTTTAATGTTTTAGTTTGCATTTTGCCTTTTATTTAATTTTGGTTGTTCTAAAAAAATTTAATTAATTTTAGTTTTTAATCAAGTAGTTTATTTTAATATAATTTTTTTATAATGACTTTTACTATTTTATTTTTATGTTTATTAAAATAGATACATTTTTACTATTACAAAATTTCCATATAAAGTCTATTCTCCAATCCTAACGTTCAAAACATCTAATGGCAACTTGATGAACTTGATGTATGAATAAGCGTTGTACATTAAACATTTTAGATTCTATATCTATACGTTTAGATCTATGATTGCTATCACTAGTGTTTTGTATAAAATTTAGAACTTACACTTAAAAAATTATTTTGTAATTTGATTACAAACAAGATATTCACAATTTTTAAATGAATAATGTTATGATGCAACTCTAGTACTTCTCTATTAGTACCTAAAATCCTAAATTTTTTAATGCTTCTAAACCTGCTTTTAAAACAATGGGCTTCACCAAGAGGGCAACTCCATATTGCTTGTACCTTGTATTTTGAATTGTACCATGGTTTATTTTTGAAGCATCAAAACATATTAAGGTCCCACGCGTTGGACGGAAAAATAATCCATAGTCCTTCATACGAAATTGTGCCCGTTCAATTTGAGAATGGTCTACAATCTCTGCAAAATATGTTGAATTCAATTACAACATCAAACACTAATAAATCCAACAATTTTTTAAAAACTTTTAGTATAACATACAATGAGATACTTTTATACTAGTTTTAAAAGAAATTTTGTCAAAGAAAATTACCTTCATGAATCCAAAATATGAATCCAGAACCCCCATCTTTATCATCTATATGGTTAGGTGACCAATAGTTCTCTGTCACGCTCATTGTCGTAAATGGAGAATATCCAATTCGACCCCACAATGTTCCGAATTCCCTAGACACTAAATTTTCCAATTGATTAATCCAAGATGACATTTTTAGATTCAACACGTCGTATACTCTATTAGCTGTTCGGGCACTAAGTGTGTGTAAATCTACAACCGAAATTGGCATAATTCTTTCCCTACCTTTTCTATTACTTTGTACATATATACCAAATTCGAGTGGTGTAAGTCTCCATCCGAAAACAACCATATCCCCGCCTCTCTTCTCCTTACCCCTATCTACTATTCCTCCTGCCTTATATAGTATACTATATTCTGTGGTCAATATGTCAATTAATTCATTTGAGAAAAAATTAAAATCAATTATTGCTACTACTCTTTTGTTTTCTACCAAAATTACAGAAGTAGTGATTTCTTTTAAGGCATTTAAATTATCTATCTTTTTAGATACATATGAAACATGGTGAATTCCCATTGGAATCGAAATACCCTGTGATCTAAACTTCTCTATTACAACTTCATCCGGGCTTGTAACATTTACACTAGCATAGAATGTTGATTTAACATCCTTTTTAGCATGTTTTTTAGACCTATAATGAAACTCAAGCTGCACTTGAGTTTTCATTTTTCTGTCACATCTATCACACTTATACTCCATACTAAATTAAGAAATGAAACAATCTCTTCAGCATTAGCGCTAGCAAAATAAGAATAGAACCTTATCAGCTGTTAAGGTTTCACTTTTTTCTTTTCTAAATTCTAAATTCTCTGACAATACACCATCGCCGCTCTCGAAACAAGAATGCTGCTAGTGCTTTGATGTTTCATCTCTTAAATTGATTCCTTTGATGTTTCACATTTTAAATTGAGTCTTTTGATGTTTCATTTCTTAAATAATTGAGTCCTTTGATGTTTCATTTCTCAAATTTAAGAAATGAAACATCAAAGGACTCAATTATCCAACAAAGGTCAAAAAGATAACTAAATATATAAATAAATATAAATAAATAACTAAAAGTAAATAACTAAAAATAAAAGTAAAGAAGTAAATAACTAAAAGTTAAAGAAGTAAATATCTAAAAAGTAAAAGTAAATAACTTAAAGAATGTTATATCATTGAAATTAGTGAAGATTACTACACATGTTGAATTAAAAGTAAAAACAACAAAAAATGATGTAAATAAAACCTACTCAAAGAATCCGCTTAAATTACTACTTGTTGGTGAAAAACAATTTTTTTTCTAACTTTAATTGTTACCCCCCAAACGCTAGAACATTATTTTCTGGCAATATAGTGATTTTGGGCAGCTCACTACAAAGGCAGTTTTTATTTTTTTTCTTCGGAATTTTCACAAAAGATTTTTTCAAGGAGCACCTTGAAAGCCCAACAATTTTCATAGTTTTTGACTACATGGTTAAGAAGTTATTGTATGATATGTGATTTTCAGTACTCGGCGGGCAGCTAAAAAAATTCTCAAAAAATCACTTTCAAAAAAAATAAAATTTGAAATTGGTTCTCTAGATTTATATATACATGTATAGCTTGGAATCATCTTATACCACGACGTTTTTTTATAGTGACTCTCTAGAGGGTTCTGCCCAAAGGTGGATAACCGGGTCCGAATGAGTTCCGACGTCCTAAACGCACTCAGCAGACATATATATAATATACACAAGCACAAGATCAAATGATTCCCGTTCGTAATCGCATAGATATTTTGTCCTACTTATATGCAAATATGGCAAGGGCGATGGCTGTAGTCCTGGCCATATCCCTGACGACGATCTTGGAGTCGAAGTTGACACGCGGTCGAGGACGGTATATATACGGGGAATTCCCTTCGGGCAATCATATTTTGAGGAGTCACTAACAAAGGTGCCAGCGCTATGGTACAGTACCCCACATAACCAAAGAGCAACTTGGGTAACACATTCTGGCAAATATAATAAGGAGTGGTGTTTGATAGCTAAGGGTTACTGTAAAGGAAGAGCTAAACTTTGTATACATGTCGACGCTATCTACCGATGGGGTAGAAGTACGTTGATGTACTGTGCACGAAAGTAGACAAGGTAGCTACATTAAAAGAATAAACACCGTCCTTCATGGTGGATTGGTCATCATTTTTTGACACATCCATGGCGCTTTGTGACCGTCCTATTGTGGAGTCGACGTTGAAGTCCATGGAAGTGGGTACTAGTACATGAGGGTATTCAAAGGGTGACCAGTACGCATTGTTGTTGTACAGGAATCGAAGTACCGCTTTGTAGGATTGCATTGCCTTCTCCCCACTACTGTGGATGAGCCACATGATTCTCTGGAGTTCTTAAAGTGAGTGGTCAGGTACGATGACGTGCCTGTAGGAGCCGGTCTCTTCTTTGCTATGTAAATTGTCTGCATGGCTCAGGGGAGTGCTAATTCCACACAGAGGAAGGCGTTGGGGTTGGCGATTGAATTCTCGTTCCAGCCCTCCCTGTTGAGGCTTTCATTTCGCTGCAATTATGGATCTTCCGTTGGTACCAGACATTGTTTGGGAGGGGTCCGTTCTTCCTACGCCATACGTGCCCCGCACTGGAGATGTTTTGATAACCCTTGACGTGAACAACGTTGCTGAAACGTTGTTCTGGACAGGCCGAATGCCCCCGACCTACACTGGCATACGAGGTGCGTGGATTGTGGCGGTGGAGACAATATCGAGCACGGAGGCGGGGGGTTCTGTCCATCTTGGCGCGTGGGCATCTAGTGGATTCCGCACGCTGTCCGTGTACAGGGAAGCAGAAGGGGGTTTGTGGATAGCTTGTGATACTGTTCCGATAAGTATTGCGTCGCTACTGGCACCGCATGGGCTTGGCAACGGCCAGACCACTGTGCCGTCGGCGGAGAATGTCTTTGTTGTGGTTTCCACTAACAACTTCCCAATCAGACCGCCCTTGTTGCAGGCCCGCTGGTGGTGCCCTCGCTACAATTCTCTATGTGTACCAAACAGTTGGATTCTAGGCGTTGTAGACAACCCTACCTCTTCTACATCATTCACCAGGACTGTGTCGTACTGGATTTGCCCAGGGAGTGAAGGCTGGACCATGGACGGAAACATGCAGACTTGCATCGTGACTGATCAGCACAGTCCTCTGGATATCCCTGTGGAGTTTGAATTACTTTTGCCAGGAGCAGCAGTAGACGTGGACGCTAATTCCACCCCGACGCCACCGACAAGTGCGCCCCCCTTCCTCTCCGATGGAGCGTGAAACTCCACCTGATTCCACGTGCCTTGCCCTCTAGAACGGATTAGTCTGAATGCTGTTAGCGTGTCGGTGATTGTTTTCCAAGCAATCAACTACGTGCACCGTAGACATATTGAGGTGTAGTTTAATTTCTCCCGGGCGATGCAGCTCACAATGCGGTTTGTCATTTGGAGATGTTATCTGCATTGTGTCTAAACCAGTATTCAATGTAAGTGGACAATGCCGTTTCATACTACTTTGTATGTTGACCAAGTGGATTGCATGTGGCTGCACACGCACTTGTTATGAATTTACACCTGAATCCGTTTTAACCAACTGAGTCAACGTTCTGAGGTAGTGGTCACTACATCACTACCTTCTGTTTATCCAAGACGACATGCAAATGCACTTTATACTTTGATTGCCCCCATACCGGGAACATTTAAAATCGGGTTGATTGCCCCCATACCGATCAGCGCAGTGCTTCCAATTCTTTCAGTTCTTTACAAATTAAGCAAAGACTCAAACTTGGAAATGTGTTATTTTGGAGAGGATTGAATTGTTTCTGTATTGCTTAGAACCCTTTGGATGGATAATTTTTTATGTACTTCATAATGAAATTTTGTACATGGTCAATTTCGTTAAAATGGCGGTATTCCATTAAAATGGCACAAAATGAAACCACTGAAAGAATGAAAACAATGAAAAGATTGTCAGAGGGGAGTGGAAATGCGTGAACTAGGAATGATTTGAATGTGCTAAATATAAAATGGGCACATGTATGACACTGTAGCAACACAGTTATTCTCTTTTGTAGAAGATATTCCATTAAAATAGTATTCCATAAGGATGCTTCCATATTGGAAGATTGTGTAACTTGGGACTTGATGTGACTAATATCCTACATGGACATTAGTCTCATTAGTCACAAGGTACACAATCTTTTTGTGGTGGGTTTAACCCCTAAAGTTCCAAGGCCATTTTTCTGCCAAAAAGCACTCAAAACTGCCATTTTTATAGCAAAGAGTAAAAAAAATCGAAAATTGTTTTTTTTCACATCTAACCATAGGATCTTATATTTAACTAGTATAGTAATGTGTGGAAAAAATTTCAGAATTTTTGACCGCACAGATTGGAAGATATCTGCGTTTAAAGTGAAAAAAACAAGATTTTCAGCACATTGTGTGACTGGATTTTTTTACTTTTGAACATTTTTAACTTGAAATTTTTGCACTACAGAGTTTTGAGCTTTAAATCTTTATAGTGGAGAATTGAGTTGAGAGTCTAGCAAAAAAAAATCAAATCAAAAAAACCTAATTTTCATTACTAAAAGAATTGTTAAGTACAAATAGGTACAAGATAGAACGAAAATCTAAAATATTAATTTCTTTTATATGTAATATTTAAATGTAATATTTAAATGTAAAATAAAATTATATGCTATTTTAACCTCTAAATAGATCCAAGCCCATTTACTATGAAAAAAACATTAGAAATTCCCTATTTTGTCGTGTTCATCCAACAAAATAGAAAAAACAAAACACATTAGAATCTAACTCCAAGACCTTCAAATTCACTTGTCTAAGGTCACGTAGCACAAATTTCTGAAACTTCCTCATTATTAATCCACATAAAATGAATCAAATCTTTACTCGTAGAAAAAACTTAGAATTGATTGTCACTAATGTGATTAATGTCCGTGTAGGACATTAGTCACATCAAGTCCCAAGGTACACAAACTTCCACTAGACCTCTTTTTTGACTCACAAAGTGGTCCAAGACAATCCCAAAAGTTGTATAGAATCCTAAATAAACACCTAAGATAGATGATATGGACATGGATATGCAAATTTTCATTAATCTTTTAATTTACAATTCAAACAATCAAAGAATTCTAAAAAAATCAAAACATGTACCATCTTTGCAACAAAATCTGTACTTTGCCATCTTATAGTATTTAGAAAGCATGTGCAAAATTGTAAAAAAACTAAACCCACTACAAAAAGATTTAGTACCTTGTGACTAATGTGACTATGTAGGATATTAGTCACATTAGTCACAAGGTACTAAATCTTCCACAAGACTTCATTTGTGACTCCCAAAGTGGTCCAAGGCATTCCCAAAAGTTGTACTAAATCCTAAATAAACACCTAACATAGAAAACATGGACATGGTCATGCCAATTTTTTATTTGTTCATTTATTTATTCAAAATTCAAACAATCAAAGAACTCCAAGAAAATCAAAATGTGTCCATTCTATGCAACAAAATTTGTACCTTGCCATCTCACATAATTTTGAAAGCATGTACAAAATAATAGGAAAACTAAACCCACTACAAAAAGATTTAGTACCTTGTGACTAATGTGACTAATGTGACTAATGTCCTTGTAGGATATTAGTCACATTAGTCACAAGGTACAAAATCTTCCACAAGGCTTCTTTTTTGACTCTAAAAGTGGTCCAAGGCATTCCCACAAGTTGTACTAAGTCATGGTATTTCACCCTCAACTAATTTGTCTCTCGTAACGCAATCACACCATTGTTAGATACTCTTTGTATAATACCCGCCCTGCTTGCTTCAACATACCTTTAAATTCACAAACAATGACAACCATATTGTCGATTCACTACCAATCTTACTTGAGTACCTGACTCACCTCGGCATTACTCTAGGTCTTCAATATACTACATGAATATGAATTAGACAGACCCTATCACCCATGTTACTCTTCTCTTTTTAGCACATTATCTTCCATATGGCTACACAAAATTCCTCTCTAACGACCAATCAACATTCTTTCAGCTGACTTCCTTCCCGCCAAATATATACATCCACCCTGGCAAAATTGGACCTCATTAAAATTAACCAAAGCCAAGAATGTACATGTCAGAGAAATTGTTTAATAAGAAAGAGCTTGTACTGAGCCTGTTCTTTCTTGGCATATGTCAATGATATTTGTGGGTGGAATGCGTCCCGTATTCCAATAAAATATCCAATCACTTCCTCCAACTCAACAGTTTGGTACCAATCCTAGGGACATGTCACTCGGAAAAGTCCACTCCCGTACTCCTTAGATGACACCACTTTACTGAAAATGGTTTTACTTTCTCAAATATTGTAGCCTACAGTATCATTTGAACATGTTGTTTCCTAATCCACTAATAGCTATGGGTGATCGTAGAAGACTCTTGTCCTATTTTGTGAAACCCTATGCATACTCATTTTGTTATTGGCTCTCACTTTTGTGCTCGAACTCTGAATGCCCCTAACGGTTGTCGGCTATGCATTCCTGACTATGAAACAGCTATCTTAGTCTCCTAATAATTCTTGAAAACAATTTACTATCAAAATCACATCCAAAGATTTGGCAAGGACTCCCATTTGTTCATTTGATGGTTGCTAAACCTATTGAGTACTTGCTTTGAGAAGTTACTTCAAAGAAATTCGAAACATCTTATTTTCATTTAAAAAAAAATGGGGATTATGCATTTACCCAATACCTTAATTGTAGAAATTTCCTTAAAATGTTATACATTATGATATGGTTGATGATCCATTGCTTTTGAAGGGCATAATTGTACTTATATTATTTTTCATACTAGAATCATACTTGAAAGTCTTCCCCACTTTATAGTTAGACATTTCAAAAAAAAATAGCTTCAAGGATAGTAGGTATACGTCATTCCAATCATGAATATCATAAATGTTACTTCTTTTGATTTTGAAAACACTTAGTGTTCAAATGAAATTTATATTGAAGTTGAAAATACAATCTGTCAATACATGTTTTAGTGTGCTCCTATCTTCCATAACCTATTCACATAGTATCCAAATAATACATATTTTAGTGTGCTAGAATAATCCTGCAAACGAGGGAAAGATGCATAAATGATAGTAGAATACATATACCTGTCTAGACTCTAGAGTGTAATGTGTAAAGAATATATGATTTACCAAACTATGCTTCCATACATCTCCTTCAAAAAAAGGATTGCAAACATGGGAAATTGATATTACATTCACTCATTAGAGTCAGGTACCCTTCTGGCAGACCATGAATTTGGGCTGCATATTTTACCTAAACGCAATGTAATACCTATCATACTAGAGTTCGTGTTCATATGTTAAATAAGCAGAGTGGAGCCGCAGTTTGATGTCGACTGGTTGACTCTTTGCTCAACTCCTTCCTGTAATGAAACTGGTAGGACGTCCTTACCAGTCGTGGTGCATGTTAATCATCCCTCAAGTGAATATTTAAGCAGAGGAAGACGTTGCTCTTAGATGACTTCTTACGTATCGCTTGGTATATTAGTTGAATTCCGTGACCTCCCGTGACAAGGTGCTCCGCGTGTTAAGGACTGCGTATATAGTTTTTTCAGTGACGCCGTCTGCAATGGTAGATCATCGCAGGGCCCAAGCATGGACATTTGAAGCGCCAGGCACACCAGGGACACCAGGGACACCATTGTCAACTTTGGTTGCTTCAAATGCTCTACTCTCTCGCAGCGTTCGCCGGGGTGGTGCTGCTGCATGTCGTCAGAGGTCGCAACTGATGCTGTCGGCATCGTCCAGCACCTCCGGATACCACACGAAGTCATTCAATATTCCAGATGAGCTTGCTCGCTATGAGGGCCCTGGAGAGGACGGCAATATAGTGGGCGTGAAAAGCGTCCGTGCAGCCATTATCACCTTGAAGATCAACCCTTCACTACCATGGGGAGACCATTACGGTATAACACCGTTTGCAGAGGGGACTGCACAGCGTCTGGTGGCGGAGGAGGCCGCATTGTTGTATGGAAACCCGTCACTGAGCACAGTAGGAGGATTCTTCTACACCTTGTACTGTGAAAAGGAACGGGTAACGTTAGAATCTTGATGATGTGCGTGCATGCGTGTGGAAATTCGGATTGAGTGTGAGGAGCAGCGATAGGCTAATTTGGACATGTGTGCAGGTCTCATAACGTGATGATAATAGAAGTTCTGGATTGATGCGTTACTATTGTTGCATCTATGCGTTAGAGCTATTTGTAATACTATTGTTTATGTTCCTGCATCGTGTAATGCTTTGATTGCCTCGACATCTCTCAGAATAGTCCAAGCTACAAACCTGCATCTCTGTCAAAAATTTAGAAATACTTCTAGCGCTGGATTCTCAAGATGTGTAAGAAGGGGTGCGAGGGTGTTGCCCAGAGTTGTCATGGTAAAGTGTATATGGAACCCTAAGTTACAATTCTGTCTGGATGTGCACGCAGGCCAAAGGGAAGGGTGTTGCGAACATGTGCAAACCCTTCATACTGCCGCGAGGGTCATCATGGAGGGCGGTTCCAAAACGTAGCGCATACTACTGCCCCGCAGTATACATTGCTGACCCAATCCGCATGCTCACCCCCGCACAGGTGGCCATGTACACCAAGCAAGCTAATGACCATCTGACGATTGATCTTCCGCTATGTCCAGGAGGTGCTGCAGAATGTGATGACGATTTTCTGGAATCTCCAGCTCAGTCAACACGGCAGCTATTCAACGACATTCCAGTATCAGCCTCCCCAGAGCAGCACTCCAGGCAGACGCCGGTGTCCGAGTTTCCAGCACATTGGTTGCCCATGCGGCCTACACTGCCTGCTGGCACGGAGAAGGGCGGCAGGCAGCGTGTCCAACTAGAATCGTGGCCCCCCCTTTGCAGTCAAGTTGATTCACGCATCCCAGCTAGTCTCTCTAGAGGCTGTGTAGATGGTAACAATCACGACAACTCCAGCCCACTGCAGCCTGCCCGCCTTGGCGTCCAAGCGGTGTCTATTGGCATCGAGGGAGGTGGAGTAGGCGATGGCACGCGGGGTCCGCTCCAGTCCCCAACGCACGCTGTAGACCACGACGATGACGACTTTGAGCCTGATCTTCGAATTCGGCGCGTACGTGCAGCGACTGAGCGGCGAGCAGCTTTTCGTGGAAGCGCCTCTGGCGTTACTCGGGGTGCGCCAGCCCATTTGCCCCCTGTAGTCGTTGAGTGCAGCGACGATGACTTTGAAGATGTCCCCGACAACCGCTTCCACTCACGCATCCGTTCAGAGGAAGAGCGTGAGATGATACGCCTAGATGAGGAATGGATGCGGGTCTCCCTTGCACATGACACACTATGCAGCACCGAAGATGTAAGTGGCGTGGATGAGAGCAAGCTGCTTGAAGAGGCACAAGGGCATGCGGGTAAGAATTGTGCAACTCGGTTCTGGGAAATGCTGAGATCGGTAAGGGTGACCATCGTGGGCACTGGCGATGCCTTGGCGTGGGACGCGCTCCTGAAGAGGAGGGAACAACGAAGGGGGCTGCCCGAGAGCGTGGTAAATGACAACTTGGCCACGGTTATGCTACACCCGGATATGGAAATGTGGACCTTATCACAAGTGGAATCGTTCTTCCTAGAACAAGCTCACTCTGATTGGGAAAAATGGGACATGATTGAAGATGCCCTGGTGACACAGTCAGAACAGTCAACCGCAGCCCAAATCCACAAGGGGCTCGTTGGTACACCGTTGGAGGAGACGTTTTCACTTCACTGTATAACCGGAATGTTTCACCGCCTCGACGACTGGCGCACTGAGGATGCACGTGTTTCGAACAGAATGTGGGAGGCGGCATTGGTGAGGAGTTATTGGCGCAAGGAAGAAGTGTGGAGAGCATACCAGGTTTGCAATTTCCGGATGCGCATTATTGCTGACTATCGAGGTGCACTATCACAATTCACTCCAGAGCGAATTTGGGTACGTGATTTGCTTGAAGTATTTTTGAATCAATTAACTGGAGTGAAGAGAACTGGAGTGACCCCATTGTGCACGTACTTTCAAAATAATTAAATTTCCTACATTCTTTTCTCAATGTACAATTGCACGTGTGTGCATGTCTTACCAGGTGAAGCCCGGGACAGAGCTTCAGGAGCTTCGGTCCATGTTACAACGTTCGAGGACGTCGAGGACACCGTTCCCGCCCATGAAAATCACATATGCATTCGATGTAGGTGACAGCTCGTTTGCGGAGCTGGACACACAAGACTGCGGTGGACCAACGCGTCGTTTTCTTGGACAATGTTGGACACAGTTCTGGAACGACTCTGGGGTACACACTACTCGCCTTAGACGTTGATGTGGCGTCGAGGAGTTAATGCTAGCGCTAGGCAGCATCGATCAAACTTTCTCATTGTTATTGTTTGCTTGTAGATATATATTGCAGTCGTAGTGTGATGTCGTTGAATCTGCTGCCCTTAAACCGCCGTTGACCCTTCCTTGTTTCGTTGCTGACAGGTCTATGGTTCAATTTTCGAAATCGCCAATGGAGGACATACACGGTCTGTGAAGACGCTCTGCAAGCCGCAACTGAACAAGCTTCGTACTGACAACCTGGAATTATTCGGCCTGTTATGCTTCCTCCTGGCCATGTACGGGCAACAAGTGGATCGGCCGATGACGCTGTCGACTATTGCCCTAGCATGCGGCTGGCGCCCGGATGAGGAAAGCACGGCCTCCATAGATAAATATGAAGGTGACTACCAGGCCGTCAAGCCCCATCTGTTCACGGTGCTGAACGCACTTATACGTGCCAAAACAGTCGAAGAGCAAGCCGCGGCAAAGTCAGCGATCCTAGGTGATTGCGACTATGCTGAAATATTCTGCACAGTGTCAAAACTTGTTGTAGATACTCCTGAGTTGGGCATTGACGGGGCCTTTCGGACTCGAGCGCGAGAGATCTTGCGACAGCAGATCGTGAAGGTCATCTTCGACGGTCCTCGTCTCGCTGGCGAACATATGCATGCGGGCTTCAAGTACGCAATGTCGTCTTGCGCTGCATCGCGGTGTACACCAAAGTCCGCCGCTCATGCCATTTCGTCAACTTTGATTACACTTACACCGGAAGTGATTGCTCCAGTTTTTGGTGCTGAGACCGGCGTGGACGCGGAGGATTTCCTGAGTTCATGCTACCTGGGGTCTTTGCCTGCAGTCCTCGAAGAGCGTTTTTGGCGAGTAGTGAGAAGCATGAGCCAGCCAGCCAGATACAAGTTAAACAAATTTATAACGGATTCGGAATACTTTTCATTTGAGCGAATCACAGTGAACCTGAACTCGGAGTGGGAGAAAAGTCGACTTCCAGAGGTGTCTACGTGCTTCCGAACCATGGCGATACCGGCTTACGAGACCGATGAGGTCATGGCGACGAAGCTTGCATATGCCTCGTGCCACACAGAGTATGGGAATGCGTGAAGCCTTGTCCCAGACTGAAGAGACTAAATCAGTGTAGGCAAATGTGAAATGCATCCATAGAGCTTCGTCTCTGCATGTCTTAGTATTTTCTCACATTTGTGGACAGAGAATTTTGAGACAAGAAGTTAGGCATCTATTTTTATAAGATTGTCATTTTGAATACACCTGGCAGGTTGCTAGAAATTGATGCACGCAATGTGAAAATATGCGTTCTTGTAAGGTTTATCGTGCATAATGATTGAAACTGTTTCCACTTCTCAAACAGTTCATACACTGTTGTATTGATATTAGAACGAGAGATTCTGTTTACTTCAATTTTTAGCCCCCTTCGTTCCATGCGTTCAGGCGAGTAAGAGGAGCAGAGTCAGAAATATGAGTGTGGAGGTTGGTTGCTTATTATGTTATGGGACCAGAAACTAACGAGGGGATCAAAAGCCAATTGCAAAGGACGGCAGAACTTGAGCAATCGTACACAACAGTCAATACAGATATGAGAAAAATCGCAGGATCAACGCTGGGATAGCCTTCGGTTTATGAAACTAAAAAAAAAAAAAAAAAAAGTGTAGATCTTTTGGTTTTATGTCCCTCGTTGGTATGTGTTATTTCGTTTGTGGCTTATGGGTAGAAATGGCATAAGGTTGATTAGAGGATGAAAGTACCCTTAATTCATAGAAAATAGTGGTATAAATGCACAATGGAGTAAATTAAATATCTTAAAGAAAGAGAGGAATATAGAAAAAATTGAGAGCACACTGGTCCTTCAGTGTGGGATGTGTCCTGAAAACAATTTGGTGTTAATATTGAAGCTGCAAAATAATGTATATTTTGAATACATACATTGTGTGCTTGCGGTGCAACTCTCTACCCCACTCTGCATTCCACCATGGTCCACAGGGCATCCTGGAAATCCCGCACCAGGCCTGTACGACGCCTCTACGTTTGGAGCTTGAGCGTGCAGGACGAAAGCAATGCCGCCGAGCCTCTGGCTATGGACCTTGCATTGAAGGTACGACTGTGAATTCCCTTATATTTTGGATGTATGTATTGTTTTGGAGTGTGGCATGAGTTGTAGAGTTCGTTTGGGATTGAGTTTGTTGCAGTTTCTAGTTATGAATACCGATTTGTGATGATGATGATATTAGCAGTGTGAGGTTCTGTCTTGGTGAAAGATTCGACGTTACTGGATGCTCCGTTAGTGAGATTGGAGTTGGAAGACTATGATTGGGGTAGAGTGAATAGAGAGGATTTGGACTTATATGTCATGTGATTGGTTACATGTTTCGTGAATTGTGGACAGCCACAGAGATACATGTTTCCACTACAACTTATTACAAACCATCCGAACAAACTAATAAACACTCTGCAATGCATCAGAAGCAAAGACACGTAGACAAAATCAAACCGATGGAATCAAACCCCTTGGCGAAGTGAACATAGGTATTGCCCACAAAGACTTGAACCACGGCCATGGAAACAACCCCCTTGGCCACCAAGTCAAACATGAAGCCAATCTACCAGGATTTGTGTTCTGCTGAGAAGTCCGTCTACCATGGCTGGCATTCCCAGACCTGAAACCAGTCCTAGTCATCAGGGACTGCCCGGTTTATACAGTACTGCCCGACCTTAGATTGCCCAAGGGGAGGAATCGCCTGGGCCGGCGTCTAAAAAATTGGGGAAGGGACTGCCACAGATTCACAGGCTTCAACAATGGCAACGATACACCAGTCCCAGGCCGCCAGGGTAGGTGACGCCCTGATATTCAAGCCGGTTGACGCCGCTGCCACGGGTGTTGTCGTCAGCCCAGCGGGTGTTTCCGTTGTCAACAACCTAGACGATGCTGACGCGGCAGGTGCCATCGGCAGTACTCGAGGTCGCTATGACCCTAACCTCTGTGGCTGTCCGCAGCCAAATAGTATTCCATATGGAACAGCCGCAAGAGCAAAGACTCTGGTGGCTGGGACGCTGGGTCTCTCCAGAAGCTTCAGTGTTCCCGTTCCTCGCAGTTTCTTACTTGGAAGCACGTGGTTCATTTCTGTGGGGGTACTACCACGGGGCTACTAATAACTTGTAGAGACCCACTTTCGTATGGGAAACAGAGCAAGCTTCCTTCTCTTCTTCGTCTTGGATCAGAAGCTTGCTTTTGGAGGTGGAGTGGTGCAGTGAGCAATTGAAAGCGTGTGGGGCAAGGCTGGGTGCGCAGGACTCGTGACGAAGTCCGGTCGGGGTGGGTGGGTTTATAACATTCTTGTTCGCTGAAGTGGGATTCATCAGTCAGGATCATTCTAGAGGGGGGTGGAGTGTTGATCCAGTTGTTGTTGGAGCTGGAGCTCAAGGAGGTTCTGTCTTGTGTTGGAAATGAAAACACATCAGATTCCTGGACAGAGAGAAGGGCGTTGATTGGAGAGAGATTGCTGGTTGGGTTGCAGGGGTTTGGAATCGTCGAGAATTCCTGAATTCGGTGGGTTTTTCAGTTGCTATGAAAAACACGTCTGATTCCTGGACAGGAACTAGAGCTTGCTTGAATTGAACGAGAGCTTGCTTGAAGGAAGCAGAATGTGCTGAGGAGGAATCGAAGGAGAGCTTGCTAGCAAGAATTATTGCGTAATTTGGTAATTTGAGAACTGCAGAGCAAGTAGAGAAGCGCAAGCCTCGCCATGAGGCGGGAGGGTCGCGTGCGAGGAAAGCCCACCAGTAAGAGCCGCGTCACTGGGCGTTGCTGGGCGGGTAAGACGCGATGCCGCAGCTGCCGCGACCACCCCGTCGAGAAGGCTCGCTCCAAGCGCATGGGCAGGTACAAACGCCTCGCAGTCGACGTGCACAACAACCCTTCTCTCGCTGAATTCCACCTCCAGCCATCACTGAAAAGACTTCACATTTCTTCTCTTCGTGACATGATAGGTCATGAAACTGATGAGCAAACTCGTCATGCGGGCGTGAGGATTAACGTTGCCACTGTGAATGGCGTGATCGACGCTGCCTTTTTGAGAATGCACAGAGGTTTAGGGTTTAATCGAGAGATGGAGGAGACGACGGTCATGGCATTCGAGCTTGAGAGTGGCACAATTGTGACCGGCGATGGCGCAGATGTAATTCCTGCCATTCAAGAGGCATTCCACAGAGAGTTCGGGATCTATGAGAATGCCGTGGAAGGTTCAGACTTCTCTGAGACTCACTTTGCTAGAAGGTCGGGATCCGTTCTTAGCGAGGAAAGTTGGTCCGATGTTGAGCTCTCGGAATCCAGCTCGCAGGAGGACGACTGGACTATGGTGGACGACGGTGGCGTGTGAAGTCTGGGAACCTAAACCCTAATTTCCAAATGCTTGATCAGTTTGTCGATCGCAAGCAGAGTTCCGTCAGTGTGTTTGGAGTTTGATCAGTTTGTTCGTCAATTTGCACAACAATCCCGCATCGTCTACTCTTTGCGGGCCTCTTTGCAATTACTGGCGAGGAAGTTTGGCGTCCATATCTGATACTCATTCCAGCACTCTTAGTTCAAGCCTGATGCTTGAAATCCTTCACAGATGAAGACCTCCAATTTGACTTAAGGATGCTCTTCAAAGACCCAAATAAATCACGAATCCTACGAAGCAGCGTGAGTAGAGTTTGAGATAATGTTGAAAAAAAGTGGCACTGGCGCGTAGCTTTAATGATTTAGGGTTCTCTATGCTTTGGATAGGGCTTTGTAGAACTTCTCAGTTACTACTGCCCCAAATCAAAACTCTAGTTATAAAGCATATCCACTGTTTGAGTGTAAGTTGCACAGCCTCATTTGCTTTGTACTCGACAAATATAATTCATAATACATCGTATCCAATGCTCATTCTAGATCCATCCAATCCAACCACTCCATAAGGGTGTACACTTTGGCACCAAGGGAGGTGATATGTCCAAACAAAGCAATTAGACCTTGCAATTATTTGCTCTTGTGATTTTAAAAGACTAAATAATGCAGGATTACATAATTATGCTGCTCAGAACTTCTGTTTCCTCGTGGGTACTCCATTTCACTGTGTTTCCTTTTTTGCAGACCGATAAACCCACTTGGAAATAGGCCCTAATCTTGATGGTGATATTGCAAGAATTGGAAGCAACTTCTGCAACTGCCACTGATACAGACGTGAGTGGAGCTTGCCACTAAATATTTCTTAGACCTACCCAACACCCAGTGTGATGAATTGAGCGTACGGTAACTTTGTTGAACTCTGATTAGTGATGCGGTAGGTGGTTAAGTTAGGTTTACTCTGAAAGGAAGGTAGTTAGCAAGACAAAGGTTTAACTACAAACAGCACGAAGAACAGTTTCTGTTGTTTCCACTGACATTGCTTGCATGCACTGCGCCACCATTGAAGCTCTGTCAGTCATCAACATACTGCTTCGTCTTCCCCCAAACAATTAAAATTCTGCAACGGTGCATACACAGACAGACATTCCATCTCTCTTAAAGTGTGCGTGAAATTGTGCCATAATTTGCAACCACTGCAGATGAGCTTGCTGCAGAAAACCGGACCCTCAGCATGCTCAGATTGGTGGCCAATCTAAGATCAGTCAGTGGAGGTCATCATCTTCATCTTGGCCAGTATTGTAATTCTGCAAAGATTGTATTCCACGGCAAGAACAACAGCCTCCCTGCATTGCCACTATGGCATCACCACGTCCGGCATCCCCAACCCAGTACGCATTTTGTCAGAAAGGATTTCCAGAAAGTTCCGTTGGCGAAGCTCTCTTTGGGAGGTTTGAGAGGCTTGGCTACTGGTACCACTTCCGCTGCCTCAGGAACACCCCCCTCGGGATTCATAGCGTGGTACTTGCGGATGCTCAACAAATATCCCCTTCCCACTAAGAGCGTCACGGCTGCCAATATTCTTGCGTTTGCAGACATGACAGCCCAAGTACGTTTCTCTAAGCGATGGACTTACCCCCCTGCGGGCCTGAAAGAATAACTAAAACTGCAGTGCTATTAAAATAAGCAAATTTTTGTAACGTCCACAACTTATTATTCTACTATTATAAAATGTAGGGCATGATTTCTTCTTTCTATTGGTGCATTCTATTCCTTTCATTGAAGCTACTTAGATGATTTGCTGCAACTCCTATGGATATGGAAGCTGCCATAGAAGTGTACAGAAGTGTAGAGGTTAAATTCCTGGGATCCTCTGAGCTTCTATTCCTCCAAGCTTGAGGTGATTTTTATTTCAAGGATCCAGGTTATCTCTTTGGTTTTCTAAATTAGCTTTCACTAATTTGAGTAAAGCAAAGTAAAGAATTGTTCAAATTTCAGTATCATTGGAACAAGGGAAAATCAATGCAACAATTTCATGAGACTGAAGTTGCATATTAGCGAATTACCTAGCGTCGATTTTTGATACATCGGAAGTTGCATATTTGCAGATACTTAAATTCGGCTTTTGATGCAATTGAAATTGCATATTTACAAAAAACTAAATTGAACTGTTTGATGTAATTTAATTTTCCATATTCGCAAATAGCTAAGTTTGATTTTTGTCAATGCAATGGAAGCTGACAGACGCATACGAAACTTGATGGTCTTGCAGTATCTTGCCAACATGACATTAAAAGAAGGTGAGTCAAAGCAAGATTGGGACAAGATGCGGACGCTGCGGATGCTGGGGATTGGCGCGTTTTTCACTGCACCCATTCTTCACATGTGGTTCAACGTCATGCAGAGGATATTGCCCAACACCGAGATTGCCAGTTCCATCAAGAAAGTCCTGGCGGGGCAAATTCTGGCGTCTCCGGTTGTCAACAGTGCTTTCTTTGCTGTCAACTCTTTCCTTCAAGGTTTGCGATTCGATCTCAAACCATAGGCAGTGACTGAGCCTCAAACATCATGGGTCCCGTCCAAGTATTATAATCTTACTATGTGTGTAATTTGATGTCACAGATTGAAGATACATTCAATTTCATTTGCATATAACCATTTGAAATTGTGAAAGTCTCTTCAATCTTGATGAATAAGTTGGGCATGGAATGGTGGTTAACTTACAGGGGAAAGTGTAGATCAAGCCATTGAAAAAATCAAGCGTGACTTGTGGCCGACTTGGAAAAGTGGAGCCATGTACTGGCCGCCTCTTGATTTTGTCACATTTCGTTATGTTCCTATTCATCTTCAGGTTGTTCCTCTCTGTCTCTTGATTTATTAAGGCAAGTCAATGTTTTACCAGCAGCATTGCTAAGACACTGAGGATTGAAAATTGTGTCACGTGTAGGTGTTTTTCAACAATTGCTGCTCGTTCATCTGGACAATCTACCTGACCTCCATGGCAGGGAAGAAAGCAGAGGCTCCATCGACAGAGAAACTGACACTTCATAAACCGTATTGAACAATGTTTTAGGTCAAAATCACATGGTTTGCTCCAATGCTCAACTTAACTCTTCAGCACTCCGATGTCCAAAATCTGGACGATGAACAGAGACGTTCCCAGGGCTTCAGTTTATAATTTCAGTTGATCACACAACTTCTCATTCATCCAAACCAATGCTTGATTTTTAAAAACCCAACACTTTTTTTATGATGAATTGGATGAAAATTGAGGTAAATAATTTATAATTATAAAGATATAAGCAAAAATATGCAAAACAATTAAGAAAGGACATAACATTGTTAAGTGGACTGATTCCTTCCCTTTGCAAAAAAATTAAGAAAGGACATAACATTGTTAAGAAGATTGATTCTTCCCTCTAACAGCAAGGTTAATTCCTTCCAAGATGCTTGTTATAAACTTTAGTTATAATTTGAGGTTGTCCATTGGTTGGTAATTCATCAACATTAGTAGTTGATGCAAAGTAAGTAGAGAGTGGCGACACGAGATTGGTTTGTAGCCTGATGGCCACAATAATTGCATAGATTCCCCTGTTGGGGGCTTCCGCTTCTGCGGGGAGCAAAAGGGCCCTTCCTAACGTTGGTTTAACAATGTCATAGATTCATACACTAAAGGATTACTGGAAGAACCAAAAGTCACACTTTTCTGCAAACCAAGGTAAGTACACTTCATTTTTGCCCTTGGTACTAAAATTGACCTCTACACATTCTTGCCTACAATGTATAGCTTGTAAACTTGAGAACCTAAGGCCTATCTTGGATATATCTATAAATTTGTAGTTTATTTACATGGAGCCTGACAAACACATGCTAAAAGAATGAGGCTAGGAATCACCTTTGAACTGCCAACAAGACCTAATATAAGCTAAAATAAGTTAACCTTGAAATAACAAAGAAGACATTTTGTGTCTTGTGGATGATTTCAAGGACGTTTATTAAATGGGAAAAAAAAATTTCATCCGAATTTTTGGAAGAGGAGTTTCTTGAATATATTTTAAGTGAAATGAATTTTTGATTCACTTATTGAAATTTTCATGACTTATAGAAGATATGTTGAAGTACATTTCTAAAAAATAATTTATATAATTTCAATCATACATAGTTGCAAAATGGGAGCATGCAGAAAAAAAGACTTTGAAGTTTGAAAAAATAATCAAAGGTCTATCAATAAAAGGAACCATGTTCAAATGCTTCGTCCCAATTTACACCAGAAATGAAGGGGCCAAAAAAACTGAGTGCTCTCCATATGCAAGCCTATTTGTTTGCCTATTTGTTTGAGAAATTTTCTTATAGAAGTCGTGACTTTGTGGATTTATATAAACTGCCAAGATGGCATGAAATGGAAAAATTAATCTAAAATTTAAAACATTTTAAATACTAAAATAAAATTAAAAATAAAACTTTTCAATGAAGCCCTCTAAAATTTTAGTTAGACTCACCTTCTCCTTGAGGTAGGTCTAACTATAATTTTGAGGACTCAAAATTTAAAGAATTTTCTACAACATAGAAAAAAAGTACATTCTATGTAATTGGACCTTCTTGGACACCCGTGACCAATGTTCCTAATTTGGAGCAATAGAACCCTTGTGCTCTTGTATAGTAAGTAGTATTTTGAGTGTAATTGCAAGTTATCAGTGCCTTCATCATAATGTTGGAAAATGAAAGAGCGGGATTTGTGATGCTACTTTTGCACTTGGCGTTTGGAAGGAGCACTGGCAGAACGTCAATGTAGTCAAACAATGGACTATATAACCTTCGAGAGGAGGTAGGTTCTTGATGGAGGACCAAAGCGTGGTAGCACCAGGGGGCTCCACCAAGAATCTACTTCCTCGAGGAGGTTATTGGACATAACAAGCAACCACGCGAATTGAGGTGACACTTGTCGACACGCAAATTCTGACAAGAATCAGTTCTTGCCAACGGAGCACTTGTTTGTTAACAAAATCCTATAATTTGTCACTTCGTTGACAAAATGCGGTTTATTTCTTTGTTAACAAAGATGTTCATTGCTCATTGCTCTTGTTGCGGCACGACACAATTCTCGAAACGAATTGCTCTGCTGAAAGCCAATCGTAGCGCGACACACTCCTGAGATGCGCTTGGCTGTTGGTTATGGAGACTGAAGCGGTCTTCAACGTCATCGGCAGCCATGTATTTGGCCCACTTACTGGGCACAGGGGACATAACATTATTGATGTTCCCATTTGCTCACCCAAAAACAGGAGCCCTCCAGTGAATGGAGTGCCAATCACTGACAACACACAAGTGCCCAACCAATCAAAGTTGGATTATTATAACTAAAAATTCCCCCTAGGCAGCTTAGGGGATATTATACCTCCACCTGGGGGGAAGAACCTCAACCTGTATACAATGTTATGGAAGTGACCGTTGTTTTCACGTCGTTTTCACATATGCCTTCTTCAGTTTCCTGTATGTTAGCATGGGTTCATAGCACTAGCTATCCTAGTTTCAAACCTGATCAACTGTTGTTACAACGTCTTTACGCCCTCTGTTTGTTGCACATTGGTTTTGCAATGTTTGCAGCAAGTGACATGTTCATCATCCTCAAAGTGTCGCGGCCAATTGAACAAATTCTTTAGCAACTTGTCCACAATCCCTATATCGCAGCAATGAGATGAAGTGTGAGCGGAAGTAGGACAGTGTTGATTGTGTCGCTTGACAATTCTATACGTGTGAGGCCTATTTTGTTGACATGGAATTCAAGAGCAGTTTGAAGAGGGCAGCTATCACCGCAGCAGCGTCGTGAAGACTGCTGGAGGTGGTGTTCCTGATTAGTTATTCAACGCCGTCTTCCACTAATTGCCACTTCAGAGGCCCATTAACTATGAGCACTCCTATGGACCTCAAGTCTATATGTCTCCCTATTTTGGCTACTAGATTGATTCAGCCGTATGTCTCGGGCCTTATAAAAGTCTGATGTCCTCTCCCAGTCACAAGGTAGATAGTAGCCTTTCCCTCTTTGGCAAAGTGGGAAACCTCAAGACCTTTTCCCCTTGTCATGTATCTGTAAGTAGAAAATTACTTTACCAGATGGTAAAATAGGTCAAAGAGGAAATATGTAAATGTTTTTCTATGAGGGAATCAATCTATTAGAAAAAAAACTTGTACCAAGTTTTCCCTTCCTGACATTGATGTATAAGTCTCAATTTCTATAGTTACTTTGCACATTCCTTCCTGTAATCCATTCCAATTAAGTTTGAACCTAATTCATCCCTATTTAATTTAATGACCTACATATTAAGCTTACTATTTAGTCTCTCACCAAGACTATTCCGCATGTTTTATTCCAAGGCTACTGCATGTAGTATGACAAAGACCTGCAATAAAAGTATGCAAACAAACAAGAGTTAAAGGACATAAGTATGAAATCACACCATCAACCTCATACTACAATATTAAAGATCAAGGCAAACAAAGTCAATAAAAACAAGCAAAGAGCACTAATTTGATCAACCAGAAGGAGTACCTTTCAAACAATGTAGTGCATTGCATCTCAACGCTTGTAATCTACAAGGCTATAAGCAACACTGTATGCTTGTCCAATGCGCGCTAGACACGGAATCTTCATAAATTTGCATACAAGCTTCTCCACGAGGCGAATGCAAGTGTAAGAATATGGAAACATGCAATTGTTAAGCACAAGATTCATTCCAGTATTGTTGTCAACCTTGTCTACAAGCCTCCCATCAACCTCATCTTTAATTGCAAATAATAAAATGCAGAGAAAAAAATCCAAATTTCTCCACCAAACTTGTGACTGAAAAAACTCTTGATATTTGCTTTATACAATGTTGCATCCGTGGAATCTCTCTCCACTACAACATCACAGTCAGGTCTGTATAGTTTCCCTTCTACTATGACATACTTCACTTCCTTTATGAAAGGAGTGAATTTGTGGGAATTCAAGTCCCCAAGGATCCCTTTGTTCCTCAAATACTCCAGTACATATTTTTGAAAGTCCATAGGCATATTTTCTGCTTTGGCATCGCTTCGTCAAATCAAAATCCCTTTTAATGCAACCATCCTTGTACAGGCATTTGGACCAATCTTTTGCAAAAGATTCCATATTTCATATGCCTTTTCAATTGTAGATACTTCAATGACACATTTTGAATGCCACAAATTGCAACAGATATCGTCAGTCTCATCACAAAAAACACCCTCTGGAATAATTAGGTGCTTGTGCATGAACATACTTCTTTGTTGACTTGAAAGTCCATCTCCATCAATCCGAAGTTGCTTCCTAACTGTGGTGAAAATCTTCCGTGAATAATATTTTATGTACAACACCTCCATCTCCTTGTTGTTGGTAGAAATCTTATGAATATTTGAAACCAACCTTTCATATGAATAACACCAGTAAAGCTCACTAGGTCCAAAACACAAAACATCTTCAAAAATGTAACATGCACCTGCATATGAAAAGGCACTTGATTAGAACCAATCAAAATTCTTGGTCAAATACAATTAGTAATTAAAAATCCCAAGCTCCAATTATAAAAAACTCACCAGCTACATGTTCTAAAGGGACTCCATTTGGCCCATCCAACTCTTCAAATAACACCCTCCAAGAATGGAACATTCCTTTGACAACTTCAATGTCTCATGCTGACCAACCAAGAACTCTGGTATGGTTGAAGAAGTAGTGGCTGATGTCTACCAAAAGAAGACCCAATTGTTGTCTTTCAAATGAAATCCAACCATGAACCAAATTTAGAACATGTGGAAGAACCCATTGCATAAACAGTTGATTCTCTTCAGCCATGTAACTTGCATGGAAGTCAACAGGATTCTCTGGCCATCTCCTTTGTCTCAGTTCATAAGGCCGCACCTTAGAAACCGCCAAGGACATCTATTTAACTTCTTCCATATTCACTCCAACTTCCTTCATATCAAAAAAAAATTTTGAAACAAAGTTCTTGAAGGGGTTCAAACTAGTGATGTGCATGACATCAGAAACCCAGTCCAAACTGATGTCAAAGTCGTACAAATGGAACAACCTCCACAAAACAAATTTCCCTGAAATACCTCCTTCCTGCAATATCAAATCTTTTGCTGGTCCAATTGGTACTCGTTTCCATCGCCTTACAGTAGAAAGCAACTCATCACTAGAATGCCAAAGTGGGGGGTTAAGAATTTGCTGCCTATTGTTTCCATACACATAGTGACCACTCTGCAGGGAGGAATAGCACACGCACCTTTGACATGGATTCTTCCCAAATGCCTTTAGCATTCTAATCTTAGTTTGTGCAGGATGGTCACCAGTGATCATCATAAGCATCACCCTTAAAACAACAGGTTCCCTATCTGGACAAAGATGTCTATTAATTGACTGAGGGGTGTGTGCAAATTTTGCACTCAAACCTGTCAAAAATAAAGCTTCCAACTCGTCCACCAAAAGGCGGGACCTCTACAACCCAACAAATCCTTGTTGTATGGCGAGTTGATTGAAAGCTGTTCCAGTGGGTCACAAGAGCAATATTTCTTGGGTCACCCTGAAATCAACATTTTAACTTAATGTCAATGAAACCGTCCATCAAACCACAAAGTGCATCTATCTACACATGCCTCAATCCATTCAAATCCAAAAGAACAATTTAGTTACAACCACATCATAGTTTTTCTTTATAAGAATATAGGAATACATAATAAATGTAAGAGTATGGGAATTTAAAATAAATACAATACTTGAAGCATGTTTTTTGGTGCAACAATAGAATGTCTGCATTTGCTGCAAAGGAACTTGTAAATTTGTAAACTTTCATCCAATTTGTACAATTTCTTGAATCCAATAATTTATCACACTTTCTTGGAAATGCTATATGGCATGTTCTACATTGTGGACAAACTGTAGGTAACTCCCACTTTGTAGTTGGGTTCTAGAAATCTTGATTTATTCTGACCTTTGAACCATCCCAAAAGTTTCTTATGGGATCCACAATGTCATTTGCACTCTTCCCTAATCAAATATGCTTGTTCCTCCACATCTCTAAAATTTTGCAGCAGAATAAAGATGACTGCATAATCAATGCTAATTGTGGCCCAATTGGTAGGTAATCAAATGATGTCATATATTTCCTCGCTTGTTTGCATGTTGGACACTTCTCACAACACTCTAGGCAATCTCGTAAATTCACTTTGTGGAGGTGGCACTAAAGGATTTGGCTAGATCTATAGTAATCTTTGTTGCTTGGTCTTAGAACCACTCCTTCATGCTCATTTTCTATTGTCCCAACACATAATCTCCATCTCTCTGGCAACACCATTCCAAGTTGCAAATATGAATCCATAAATTTCGGCCAAGAATCTGGTAGTGCACAGTTGTTTAGGGTTCCATCCCATCTAGCTGGTAATTGAGACATTAGTAATCCAAGGGGTTGCTGATTAAAATCCAATTCTCTTGCTGCACTCCTTTGGAAACTAAATCCTCCCACAAACTGGTGCATAAAAAAATCTTGCAAATCCATGTTTGCTCCATGTTTGTCACAAACTGATTGAATATAGATTATTTGATTCAATATGGCTTCTTCTAGAGTAGTGCTTTCCGAATCTCCCTGCCATACTGAGGCTCAACGTCTTGTGACTCCAAGCCATACTGCCCCACAAATTGAAAGACCATTCAGTGAACAAGTACAATGAGAATCAATCATCATAATGCACAAAACTTATAAAAATCAAAATCAAAAATAATGATGAACTTAAATGCAAAAACAGGGAACTGTGTAGACCAACTACAGACAAACCTTGTAGCTTCTTGGAAATACCAAGCTACAAACAAATCTTCATCCCGCCACCTGCTCTATACAAAGAACTTGGAAAGTTGTATGGGAAGGAACTTCTATGCCAACACTTCTACAACCAATACCTTACGTTGATGACCAATCACCGCATCATCAAGGGTTGGTTGACAGACTATGGTCTGTTTGCGGATCCACCAAACCTTAGAGATTCCGAGGTTTCTACTGCATTGAAATCTTTCATTGACGACAAGAAGTCAGAGTTGGTAGCACTTAACTTTGGATCAACTACACACAAACTGCAATCCAAGAAAATTTACGAACTTATCAAGGAGATGTTGCACTACACAAGAAGGAAGTTGAAGCACAAAAGTGACCACGAGGTTAGTTCTTCCACCAAGGTTTTGACTTTTGAATATTTTATTATGAAAAGTCATGATTGTTGAATATTTCATCGTGAAGAGTCCTTCAAAAAAACATTTGGATGTTTTTGTTTGGGAGAATTTGATTGGTATAAATATAGTTTGGGAGTAGTTAGTTTAGGGCATCAAGTTGATTTGGGGGAGTTTTGTGGTGATTTAATTTGAAAGCAATTTAGGACATTGGTTTGGGGATAGAAAGAGGCTTTACTGTTTGGACTAATGTTGATTGGTATAATTTTTTATCTTGTGCAGGTCAAGACAATTGAAAGTGGAAGTGGAATGGAAGTGGAGACAATTAATGAGCAAGCTATACCTGCATCTAGTAGTAATTTGATAGTTGCTACATCATCCCATCTACAGGGTATTGTACAATATCCTTTTTGATGCTTTCTAACAGGGGTTTGCAAATTCAGTGAAATGGTGAATTGGTAATTGACATTATCATGTTGCATGCAGGTTGTTCCATCACAGGAGCCATTTAACGAAACAGAAACCGAATTGCAAGATTATGATGAAGAAGTGGAACACAACACTATTAGGCAGCAGGTATGTGCTTGAGTTAATTTAATTTTTATATTATTTTTGTGCAAAATGTTTGATTAAAATTTCTCAAAATTAGTTAAATTGAAATAGGAAGCTAAAAATATTAATTCAATTGCCCTATTGTTGTTGTCTAGCAACTAACACTTAGGGCTTCAAAGCGAATTTGTGGCAGAAAATCTAGAGCACCACCGCCACCTCAACATTCAAAGATGGTGTTGCCACTATCTCTTGTTGAGAAACTGATCATGGAGAGTGTTGGTTACAATGATGTGGATGATATGTACTCCAAGATTAAGGTGTTTATGAAGCAGGAAAATATATTGGGGAAGAAAAACATTTTCACAAACATCAATGGTATGACTGATGAGGAGGCCGTGAGGAGTGTGAGCAAATTTCTCATACATGGTACGTTTTTGCTACTTCTTTGAACGTTCTGTTCAAAGTTCTAAACTTGATTAATTTGGATTTGCATTGTTGTTGAAACTATTGTTATGAATTATGGTGTGTGATTTTGACATCTTTGTTTATTCTCTGTAATGTAGGTTGATCAAGAAGATGTGTGTGATTGTGGAGCTACTTGACAACTACTTCAAGCTGTGTATATAGTTTGTTTCTAGATTTGTTTACAAACTTGTTTATAGATTTCTTTGTAGATTTGCTTGTAGATAGATTTTTTTGTAGATTTTAGTGACACTGATACATGATGAGAATGCCAAGGAACATTTCCACAAGGCATTATCTTGATGATTTACCAAAGGGTGTTTCTTTTATATTTTACCACAAGGCATTTATAAAAAGCTTTCAAAGCTGGGGTTATCTTGATGTTTTTACTTATGGTGTGGCTTTTATGTTTTCCCCTAGTGTGTTTTCCTAATGCTTTACTAGAAGGTGTTTGCACAATACTTTCCCAAATAGGAATTTGATGAATGGTTTCCAGATGGTATTCATGAGGTGATTTACCTTATGGTATTCATTTCATGGTTTTCCTCAAGGTAATGTTGCCATAACTTTCCTGTTTAACGAAGTGGGAATGGTCCAATTTTTACCAGGTGCTCATGTGCAAAATGAAGTGGGAAAGACCAGGTAATTTTGCTGTTTATTTCCTTGAGGGAAAGGGTTCTATCTTCCCTGTGAGTAACAACACTGCTCTTTGCGGCTGACCGAACCAGAAACACGTAAGCTCAACGTTTGCTTACGAACGATGGTCTGAAAGCACAGCGACTGCCCTTCGTAGCACCGCACTGTTAAGACCTCCTCAGCGCCAGGTGCGGAAGTACCATAAGACAGTTTGAGGCACACACAGTTTGACCACCATCACACCAAAACACAGTCCAATACCAAGAATAATCCAACACCCGATAAGAAAAAAAACTGTGAGAACATTACACAGAACTGCTACTCGTCATTGGAAAACCCAAGTCTACGAAACTAAAACTACTATACAGATTGGCAGGGAAACTAAACCTGCGCACGCCACAACCACCATGGCACAAACCTTACAACTCCTTATAAGGAGTAGCCCTCTCTTTCTTCTTCTATGCATCGGTGGACATGCTTCATGGATTGTTGAAGAAGATGGCTACAATGCTGTTTCTAGTAAATGACCTGCAGATGGGTGTGGACACACCCGATCCTACGATACCCCCCGAAAACCTCATCCTATAATCCTCCAGACGCAAAAGAAATCCACACTTTTTGCGCAGAAAATTTACCAGACGCCTCCAGATGCTAACTGATCTTCGGATCAGACCTCTCACAATCTAGAGACATGAATCAAAACCAGGTATGGTACAATTTTCTGAAACAAACATCACCCTCGATTTTCAAACCCCACCCCGAGCTGAGCTATACTAGTGAGCCTCTAGCTTGGGTCTTTTCAGAGTAGGCTCAGGCTCTGCAGCAGGTGATGGCCGTGTCCTTCCTTGTGATTGATGACTCTGGGCAGAAGACTCGGGTGTTGTAGCAACCTGATATCGATTAAAAAACAAAAACAAAAGGCAACCCATTAGACACCAAACATGTGCTCCATTGAAACGTGACAAAAGAAAATTGTCAAGAAAACGAGTGTATGTACAAGTTTTTAATTCACGAATATGCCAGGTACACCAGGACGAAACCGGAAGGCTCAAGCTGATTGAATAGAAATATATGCTTTTAATAGCTAATTGCCAATTATAAAAACCTCAAAACGTGTTTCTATTGTTCAAAAATGCAGGATGTGATTTCGGCTTTCCATTGGTACGTTTTGTTACTTTGAAACTTCCTAATTGATTTATTTCAACTCCTGAAGCTATGGTAGTAGCCACGTTTGACTGTTTGGGCAATTATGGATCAACTGCCCCAATTGAATTCCAAAAGACTTTAAGAATTGCGACTAAAGAAAGGAATGACTGTTTACCTTGACTGAAGTGTCAGCAGCAGCTACTGTGGCATTCTGACCAAGATCAATTTGGACAGAAATATTTGCTTTACTCAGGTCCACTCCAGAGCTCTGCAACGCTCGTGTCAAAGTGTCCAGTAACCTGCCAATTCAGAAAAATAACAGTCTCAGCACAAGCATATACAGTTATACTCTTTTTTTACTTTTCATTTTTGACACAAATAACTAATTTTACTCTTTCATTCGGTGGTCAAAACTAACAACAACCAAAACACTACCAAGTCACTGACACTCAAAAAAATAATCAAGGACATTAAACCCCAAAGGACCAAGGAGCCTATATTGGGCCTCATGTTACCTTTAGCAATTTCAGTGAGTCATATAAGAACTTTTTTTTGTCCAAATTTACGTATCTTTTGAACCAACACACAATATTCTACATTAATTCTAAAGATATAAATTTGAACCCCACTGAATTACGTCACTCAATAAATAATCAACCAAATTGGTAGATTCTTAGCCATGACTCCTCGGTCCTAAAGCTGTTCCAACACACTATTGTGCTAGCTATCGCACAAGAATATCATAAATTTAGACCAATCCAAGATTTGAGATATCCAGTAAGGCAAGCAAGTCTTCGCAGAATTCTAGATTTGAAATACCATCATACTACACCCACAAAACAGTCGTTACAGGTCACTCAACCATGAGATATAAACGCTGTAGGGTACATATTACAATTGCGGTAACGCGTACAAATCTAGGCAGCGTTGCAGGATTTGCAATCAGTTTCAAAGCACACGAGGTAAGGGGTTAAGGTTTAGGATTTAAGTCTTACCCTTGGGAGTAAACAGAAGACACGTTGATGACCCCTCCTTGGATCCGAGGTAAAGCTTGCGCAGGGGAAGCAGCAGATCCATCTCCAGGGGTTCCATGCTCATTTTGTTGCGACTGCGGATGCCTCGCTTGTTTCTCCTGCGACAGCGGTGGTTGTCTAGGAGTACTAGGCATAGGAGCTTGGGCTCCATCTATTCTACCTGCAAACGTTGCAGCGGATCTCTGAGGCTCAGCCTTGGATTGCTGGGTAGCCATTTGGTCAGCTTGGCTAGCAAGCGAAAATCGCGGCCTCACTTCAAACTGGTGATCTGGAGTGGCAGCCCGACCATAACCCGGGTTGTACCCGTTTTCAAGGGAGCTCACAGTGTCTGGATCACTCAACTTCTCTTTCGCTGGAGAGTTGGAAGCAGGTGCTCCTCGACCGTAATCCTGCATCACAAAAGAGCCCCCATTAGAATCACAAACTAATTTATGTCGATTTTGTAGAACATCAGATCGATCTTGACTTGATGGTCACTTAATAGCTGCTATTATAATATCAAGCTAAAGGCAAAGACACTGACATCAGAGAACATTAACCTTTAAACCGAAGAAGTCCATATTTCGCCTCATATTCTGGATTGTTCAAATAACTACTCTTTTGAACTAACACATGCAATGTTCTTCACTCAATCTAATGATATAAAGCTTCTCCCTGTTTAAACTATACTTTCCACAATCCGATCAGTCAAAGTGGTCAATTAAAAACCATGAATTCATCCTCACAAAGGGTTAGGCTAACAGCATTTGCATACACCAACACTAACTTAAAAATAAAACTCAAACATCACGAGTAAGGGCTTCTGCTATGGCGTGTACCTTCGAGGGCACAATGGGCAAGGCATAGGGCAACTGAATGGCCTGCTGCAGAGACTGCACTCCCACTGGCAACGCTTGTGCAGTCAATGCAGTCGCATTCTCTTTCTCCCCTTCTAATGACGAAACGCAACTGTGAATGCTGCAAGCAGGGCGGCTGGAGCCTTGCTGCGTGTTCACGCCGACAGTCGACCGAGCTTCCGACACCGGTGCTCCTGCTTGTTCGGCGGTGGAACGGGGAGCTGCGTTCACTTCCGTCGCAGGCTTAATGTCTACGGGACTCACTCCTGAACCGAAGTCCTTGGCAAATACTAGTGCATTGATCTGTGACATCTCTTCGCCTGAGCCTGTCGCCCCTCGCTGCAAAATAGAGTTCACCATGCGTACACATGAGGAATTGATAGTGAAAATAATGAAGTGGACAACTTAGGGCTTCACTTTATCTAAGGGTTTGAAAATGGTCCGAATAGATCGGAAAATGATAGAATTCGATTGGGGTAAGATAATTTTATATCAGTGAAGTACACGGCATGTGCTGGTTGAAATTCACAGATAGTCCCCATATGATTTACTGGAAACTGCGAAGACGAAAATGAGACCTAATTTGGACCTTTCTGGGTTACGAAAAATGATGGTTTGAACATTCGCTCACCTTGCAGAGATCCCAAACCATGGACTTCAGCCTTTCCTGATGCCGTCCTTGCTCCACATTTTCAAACTTGCGTACCTTATCCTGAAGAACTTGAATATACTCAATAACCTGCAAGCAGATACAGTTTGTTAAGGAAACTTCATATACGGTGAAAGAATCTTTGGACTTCTGGTGAATGTGTGAACTGGCACTGCAATCAGAACGAGCTTGAAAACTCAGTAATGACAGCATCGTGTTGGTATAAATTTAGGATATTGTAATTGAATATTCTATTGCATAGACGAAGGGAAAAAAGACCTCTCATAAAATCCCACGTACGAGGACTAGAGACTACAGACAGCTCGATCCATTGCATTCATGAGTTCATTGATCACCTCAAGTAAAAAGGACGCTTTATCTCGCTTCTGATCACTGTGAGGAACTAAGTCTCGCAACATTTGAAACCTGTCATTAATTTTACTCCGCCTCCGCTGCTCAGTGGCTGAATGCTTAGACCTCGGCGTACACGCCCTCAAATCGGCATTCTTAGAATCCACTCTTTGTGCAGCATCCCCTGAGAATGGCAGAAATAACAAAACGTTGAGCATAGATTTCTTTTATAAAAACAAAAGGGACACCCATCATCCAAGCCTCCTGTAAAACACAGAATCTACCTTTTTGTGACATTGGCTCTTTCCGACTTCCTTTCATTCGCTCAGACGAGTCTTCGTCTTCATCATCGTCCTCCTCCGATGGCGGTCGTGCAGGGCGTTTCGGAACCTCCAGCATACCTTGAGCCGCTTGTGCCCACTGCCTGCAAATCCAACACAGTCCCAAATTCAACATGGGTTCCATATGCACAAGAATCTAGAGCACCAACCATGAAGCGCCACTATAAGGGTGGACAAAAAATAAACCTATAGAAGAGTTTGAAATTGAAGCTTACTTGGCCATAGCTGGTACAGACTGATGTCCATTCTCAACTGCAGTTTTGACTGCTGGAATACCTGCAGGAAACGTCAGATCTGATGGTATACCAAATTTGAACCGGACTCCTGGCCAATACGCGAGATTTTCTGTCAATTGCAAAGAGAGAAGGCGTTCAGTTCAGTCATACACGAAATGTAAAACATACACGAAATCTCACAGCCATGAACCAGAAAACAGGCCAGAAAACACAAGTTTGCAAGTCCTTGTGACTTGGAACAAGTACACTCAACCCTCGTTGTAATGAGCTTCTCTACAATGGCATTCCAGAACATCCTGCACACTCGCTACACTATCATCGACAGTAGCACATTTCTCACAGATTCAAACTATGTCAGACTGAAAAACTTGGGCTCCCAGGTCGTGAGATTGAAGAGGATTGAGTGCAATACTATGCCAATCGAATACAAGCAACGATCAAATTTTCAATACAAAGATGCTCAAACCTTCAGGTATATAACCTCGACATCACAAAGTAAAAAAAGGGCATATCTGGGACACTAACCTCGGCCATTAGCAACTTCAGGATCCACGGCGACCTCCACGCCTCTCAAAGACTCCTGAGGCCCACTGTGATCCTCCCGCGACGAAAGCGTGGCCACGGGGTACCCCCGACTTTGACGCAAGGCCTCCGCCTCGCCCACCATCCGAATCATCGAGTTTGGCGGCACCGCATAAGGAATTTGAATGCTAGTGTAATTCGGCAACACTCCAGGGTGCATCCGCTCACCAGGACCAGGAGTGGAATGACGGGATTGTAGCACTGGGATTGTATTAGCAGGTTTCTCTCGCGGCGAGGGCGCGTCTCTGTACGCTGATCGCGCGCCATTCCGTTCCAGTGGTTGCAGAAAATCATGTGTAGTGAGCGCAGAGGATAAGCCTGGATACCAGAAATAAAACCTTCAAGGTCAGAGCTATCCTAACTCTAGAGTTTTCAATGCGTAGGAAACGAATTTGTTCTCATGTATCAAACATGGCTGACGCGGAGGATCTAGTTTAGAAACGACAACTTCGAAGATTGCTTGAGAGCGTCCCAATTCTAGAATTCGGCACAATTACGGTACAAGGAAGGATGTAAAAACGTGAATCTTACCTGCGCTGGACCCGTTTTCCACTTGCTGGGATGGTTTGTCATAGAGCGAGAGAAAGTCGTGGGTGGAAGGTTTAGTGTCTGCAAACAAAACGAGGAATGCCTCACAGTCAATTCGCCATTACTAAAATCCACTAATGCTATGAAGGCATCCGTCCAAGCACCAGGAGCATTTTTCAAAAGGGATCATAGGTCCTACTAAATACGAGGAGAATTGAGCACCAGCATTGAATTAGAACCTATGGAGCCTCCTGACATCAACACAGATGGAAGGAAATGCGAACCTTCGTTGACAGCAAAATGGTGGGGCGACCTTTCAGCCTGTTGTTGCTGCTGCTGCTGCGCCATAGCCGCGTTGTATCTGTGCACCACGTGAAACTCGCGTTGCTGCTGCTGCTGCGCGGCGGAATCTCCGAAGCTTGCAGTGAACGAGGACGATCTCTCAGGCCCCTGCTGCTGTTTCTGCCCCGTCGTGGCCACAAACGCCATCTAACTCACACCACGACCACAATACCAACACCTACACCTACACTGGTTTCCACGAATGCTTGAAACCAACCAATTCCCAGGTGCTTGCACCAAATCTCCGCCTCAAAACCTCGGATAATTCGTAGCCGAGGTTTAGGGACCACACTAACAATCACAGCTCCCCTTGCAAGATTACTCTTCGCACGCAAATGTCGTCAGATTATCTCCTGAACAAAACTCCAAGTTGTTCCTATCCTAAATCTACAAGCGCCACTCGAAATTCCTCCCCTGGAAACGAAGGCTGATCCTTGGTATTATCCTCTAAAGCTGGTTGAATCGCCACGGAAAAGCTAGCTCTGTATCATATCCTCTGGCGTAAGTAAGCTTGGTCCTCCTCCTCCGACCACCACACCCGTCGTGCGCACGAAGAAGAGCCCAGCCCGCCCAGTTGGAGATGTCAACATAGAGCATGCGTCCTGTTCCTGCTGCTGCTCTTGCTCCTCCTCGTCCTCGTCGTCGTCGTCGTCCTCATCTGCTCATCACCATCATAGCTGCCAGCCCCTGTGAGCGCCACCCCAGCTCCTGGAGTGCTGCTGCACCAGCAGCGTGGCCCCAGCAGGCGTGGTGCCCCTGGTGGGGACCCCGAACGCATTCACGTGTCCGTCGTGTCCACAACATGCGCATGCACGGTCAACCAGGCGCAATCGCAGGGAATCACGCGGGTGGGCAGCTGGGGGGGATGCCAGGAATGAACTCACGCACCTGCTCCAGGGCTCCTGCTCCCCAAGCCTCGGGCGTCTCCCCTCGCGCTTTACCTTACCTTGCCTTCACAGAACGCTAGTGTACTCATCATCACCATCACTACAACGCGAACTGCGCCTGCTAGCACCAGGGAACTTGATGATACTCAACCTGAGACTCAACCAGCGAGCGCCACCCATGCATGATGAGCTACTGTAATGCAGGGGGGGCGCAAAGACGAGGAAACGAATGCCCGGAAACGAGAGAAATACATTAAAAAAAACCGCTAAGTTAGAGTGGTGAAGCGTTGGTCACGAGTTGTGACAGGAAAGTGCGAAAGGGACGGGGCCTAATTGCGCGACGGGTGGGGTTGGCTCCCTGACGGACGGGCTGGGCTTGCGGACGGCAGGGCCTGGTAGTTACCTGACGGGTGGGCGTGGCTCCCTGACGGATGGGTTGGGGTCCCTGACGGGTGGGGCTTGACTTCCCTGGCTCCCCTGACGGCTGGGTACTGTAGGCAGACATGGCGAGGCCCGTCATGCGAATTCATGACACACCGCGGACCTCGCCCCGCGTGCGTCAGCTGCCAGCACTTCCAGCAGCAGGAGGAGCAGGAGGCCGCGGAGCGGGCGTGATGGTCGCCACGGCTCGGAAAGCACGGCGGCAGTGCGGCCGGGTCTCGCGGGAGCCGGGAAGGGCGGCGCCAGAGCGTGCTGAGGCCTCGCCACGCGTGCGAGAGCTGCCAATCGTGACTCGGAAGAAGAAGGCGAGGCCCCGAGGGGCCGGGCTCTTTTTTCCTTTTCTTTTTCTTTTCCATGGGGTTTCTTTTATGGGCGCGTGACGGGGTGCGCCTTTGGCTCCGCCTTGATGCTCGGTCCGTGCAACCCGCTTGGCCGCCATGGTCGCTCCGTCCGTCCGTCCATGCGCCAGCCGGGTGTCACTCGGATTACGCTATAGTAAATTAGACCTTTTCATTTCTTCTTCTTCTTTATTGAACAAATGGGCGACTCATTCCTTCTTTTTCTTTTTCTTTTTTTTTTGGGGGGGGATCGATAGGTGTAAAACTTGTCCCCTATTTTGCCCCGATAATTTTGTATTTTATAATCACTTATGTAATTGTGAATCTCTGGTTTCAAATGTGAATTCTAACATTTCAAATGATTTTTTCCAATTCTTATTTAGAGTCCCACATTTCAAATGTTAGAGCCATTTCAAATGCTTATTTAGAGTCCCACATTTTTTAAACAGACCACTTTTTCCAAATTTTCAACTTTTCACCTTTTACCACAAATGATCAAAAGTTTTTTGAAAGGTTTGAGTTCCTTTTTGGAAACACAGGCACATCCCCACGGCAATTTGCATGTCTGACTGAAGAGCTCCAGAAAGCACGGAATCAACCAGGCCAGGGGTTCAGTTCAGTTGTAGCCAAATTTAATTTTGCAGCAGTTTCCAGTAATTCATCCATTGATGGCATTTGCTTCTCCATCTTGACCCTGCCTGCTGAAGAAAACATTGAAGGTTGACGGATACACATGAAACTACAGTACAGTAGTCAAAAACTGTACAGTACTGTACAGTAGTGAATTTGACTGAAGTAAGTAATCACCGAAAATGATGGATAAAATCTTGAAAGCAATCTGGACATGTTCTGCACTTCTGCTGCTGGTTGAAGTCAATTTGCAAAAGGCTACTATGCCGCCTTATTACATCATTGCAGCCTCAGGGGCTTGTCATTTTGACTACCAGTGGTACCGCGTATGGTGAACGAGGGGCTTCAATCCACCAATCCAAAATCTCACTCTAGTTTCATTTGTTTTAAAATAATCAAATAATATAAAAATCTCCCTCTCTGTACGGCTCTTTTTTTTTTCTGTTTCTGAACTAAAGGGGAACCTTTACTGCAAGGAAACTCTCTGTATGGCTTTCAGTTCTTCTGGTGTGAGACGACTTGCATTGGCAAGCAACGGCATCTCCATCCACACTTTACAGCACATGATAAATCCAGATGAACAGACGGAAGGGCTCAGTGTCCATCGGACCAACCAACCCACCAAGGAAGGAAGCTGGACCACTTTGAAATGGTAGCCCTCCAATCAGTTACCTCCGTCCCAGTCATACACACAATCAAAAAAATATGCAAGACCAGGTCTAAGAATAGTACAGAGTACAAAAGAAACACAACACCAAGTTCCATCAGTGAGAACCCAATTTTGGTAAGGTAACTGACTAAGCAATTTAACATGATTCAGCATGGTTTTCACTAATATATTGGAAAAAAAAAGGTTGGATCCCATTGGTAATCAAAAGGGGATTTTAGATTCTCTTAGAATGCATTTTTTGGATACCATGTGAATAAATGACAAATTTCCAAAGTGCTGAGAATAGGTGTGTCCAAAAGCAATCATAGAGTCAAATGAATAGTGGGAGTACATTTTAGGCAAGAATATCCATTGTGCGATTTTAGGAAGCGTGTGATTTTAGGTGTAATTAGTTACCTTACTTCAAAGAAATTCATCCTGTGTTTCTCTCAAACTCTGGCTTCTGGTCGTCATTGCAGACACACTTATGATTAACTCTAATTCCCTAGCGTGTCTGTCTTTGCTGAATTTGCCCATCCGTCTGTTGCTCTTGCTCAGGCCACTTGGCCAGTTTCAGTTCCGTGGAGATTAGTCAATTGGTATTATGCATTTCTTATTATGACTGAGCAGCTCGCTCAGGGTGGGTTTCAGTGGTCCAGGGATCATTTAAGTTATTAGCCCCTGCTGCACAACACCATTGAATACGCTGGTCTCACATGAAACATGCCCCTCAGTCTTGCACATGCAATATGGGGGCCACTGGACCAAGGGGACCCCCTGTACGATGTCCTGCTGGAGTCTGGGAGTCCAGGACATCCAGACCACGAAAACGTGCGGAAAATCCCTCAATGACAAAGCAAAAGCTCTGCAAGCTGGTTGGTGCGGCTGTGGGGTTTACTTTGGACAGCCCACAAAAGAACGCAACTCCCTTTTGGTATTTGAATGCCATACCCAGTGGACAGGGTCCACATTCTTTACCAAGTATTTTTTTACTCTACTGAAAACTTGGAATATTTTGTCATTATTTTTAAGATTTTCTTTTTTCTTTTTCTTTTTGCCAACCAGGACCACCGTGTACAATAGTTGAAAACTTGCAACATGTTCACACACACACACATATATATATATATATATATATATATTACATATGTTTCCAGTGTGTGCTTGGTTCCGGGCGTACTCACAGCATGGGCACAAGCAAGTAAACAGTGAAGCTTTTAATTTGAAAGTTGTTTGGGTACTTCTCTGGTAATCAATCAAAATGTCATGCATACAATGTTCCTTCCCACGTTGGAAAGGTACAATTGCCTCCCTAGATAGATGCCTCTTTAAGGGATCGGAGTTGGCTGAGGAGCCATCAATAAGACAATTTTATTTCACCACAGGGGTCTCCTTTTCAAGAATGCAAAAGTGCCAGTGTCCATCATTGGTAACCCATTGTTTTACCATGAGCGACATGGCTCGAAGATCCGTGTCAAAATTTACCGTGACCCACACACGTTCAGTCAGATCCAAAGTGTGAGAAAAAGAACAGAATAGCTCTTCCAGGAACAGCAGGGAGTGATCACGGGGACCGCAGTGCGGGGTGCCATCATGATGAGGCATGAGGGGAGTCCAGTCGGGGACTCCAGGGGGAGGGGAGGAGGAAAGAGGCCGGCAAGAGCCTGGAATGTGCAGCCCAGGGAGCAGCTCGACATCCATGGCATTACATGGCCACACTAATTAATTAATGGAAGGGCAGCACCTGACAGGCGGCATTCAGGCCAGGGAGCGTGAGAAATGCGGACTTGCGGAGGGAGGCGGCCCTCCCTGCGGCAGGCAGCGGCTGCAGAACAGCAGGCGTCCCGACGTGGAAGCGCCGGACGCGGCGCGTGCAGACCGGCACGTGGGGTGGTGCCTGGCCTGGACCGGGTCGTGCGGGTGGCCCCCGAGGGGCGAGGGGAGGGGCCGGGCCACCGGTCTTCCACGCCCGTGCAATCCAATCCTCCATGCTGGGCCTCATGCCGCCTGCCTGCATGCCTGCTCCCAGTCCCCACTCAATTAGGTTACTTTAACTTTATTACGAAAAAGCAATAGTACGCAATTGAAGTCCCAATAGGGCTGCCAGATTCCACCTACTCACCACCACAGCACCGACCGGGGGTGACCTCATACGGTCACTTTTCATTTTTGTATTAACGTATTATTTGCAACGCATGATAAAATTTGCAAATTCTGAGTTCATGATTGCAATTAGAGGCCCAAAAATAGCTAGGAGAGGTCTTAATAATTGAATAAATATGGCACAAAATAGGGGGGTTTGTTTTTTACATTCACCCTTGGTTTTACCTCTGCAAGGGGCTCATTGCACTACAATAGACTCAACTCTAGAAAAGATTCCCTTTTATTGCAAGAAATCAAAAATACTAGCGCCAAATCGCTTGTGTCCTGGGCGAGAGAAACCATGACAACAAATACACTAAATAGTGAAATTAGGTTGCCCTACACTAAATTCTCGACATTCTACACTATATAACTATGTACAAATACTGTATAAGGATGTAATAATGTAAAACTATGTGGGTGGCATGGGCTGGAGCATTGGTTCATGGCTCGGGTTTAGAGAACGGCATGTATCTCCATCTAAACAAGCAATGAGTCATGAGGTAACTTTTCTGATGAAGACAACCTAATTGTTAGGGCACCCCAAAATTTCTATTTAGTTTATTGTATTTCTTCAATTTTTGACCTGCATTAACCCCTAAAGGCCCAAGGCCCTTTTTCTACCAAAAAACACCCAAAACTGCCATTTTTTTAGCAAAGAGTCAAAAAAAATTAAAAATGTTTTTTTTGCACATCTAATCGTAGGCTCTTACATGTAACTAGTATGAGAATGTTTGGAAAAAAATTCAGAGTTTTTGACCGCACAGATTGCAAGATATCTACGTTTAAAGTGAAAAAAACAAATTTTTCAGCACATTGAGGGACTAGATTTTTTGACTTTGAACATTTGTAACCTAAAATTTTTATGCGTAGTACACTACAGGGTTTTGAGCTTTAAATGTTTATAGTAGAGAATTGAGTTGAAAATCTACCCAAAAAAAAAAGTTCAAAAAAATTTAATTTTCATTATTGAAAAAATTGTTAAATAGAAGTAGGTACGAGATAGAAGGAAAATCTAGAATATTCATATATTTTAGATGGAATTAAAATGCACTAATTCCAATGGTCAGATTGTTCTAGCAAGTAAACTTAACCATGCAAAAGAAAATTTGAATACTTTTTAAAATTGCATTTAGAAATGAATCCTACAAGTAATTTTTTTCAAAAAGATGCTCTAACTGCCCGAAAAACAAGAATGTCTATAACTTTCTCATAACAAATCCAAATGAAATGAATCAAAGCTTTTTAGACAGACAAAAATATAATCTATAAAAAAATACTAAAAAAGAAAAAAGAAAAAAATGCAAATTTCTTTTTTTGCTTGTTGTCCTTTGTTTTGAGCTTATTTGATCATAACTTTTGTTGACGGGCACCGATTGTGAAAGGAACTACATTCCTATAAAGCTAATCAGTTTTTCTACCTCCCAAAAAAATTTCAAAAATCAGGATAAAATTTCAGCCCATAGGTGCCTGCCCAAAAACGCATTTGTCCCCCGAAGGAACATCGAGCTTTTAGGGGTTAAGCCTTAACCCCTTGAAGTGCTCCAACGTCCAATTTCTGGATGACAAACAAATTGAAACTCAAATTTCATTTTCAATATTGCTTGGATGAAAGCCATCCTAATTGGTGGAGGTACTTTATTGAGTTGTTGCCCTATCTAATGGTTGGCTTTGGTGATACTATAGTACATTTATTTTTCTAAAATGCGGAAGTATGTCAAGTCAAATTTGCATTGACTCTAGTTCAAAACTAGATAATTTGCAAGAATGAGGTCATAGATTTTAGAGCACAAAAATTTCAAAAAATCACCATGTGAAGAGAACCTCATTCAAATCCTTTCTAAAAAATTGTACTCAAAAAATGATAATATTTTGCAAGAAATAGAATTTCAATTAAAAAGAATTTTGAAATTTTCCTTTCAAAATTTATTAAAAGATATTGGTTATAGCATTGGTGAATCTAACCATATAGATGAATCTAAAATCCAAAATCAACAACTTTTATTTGTATATCAATTCCAAAATATTCTTTCAAGTATTTATGCTGATGCTTCTCAAATCGTGAATTCTGGAAAAGACTCTAGATGTTTAGGGGGTAATCCCTAGATGCCTACCTAGGGCCTTTTGGGGTTAAAAATATCATTGCTTTTGAAGCAGTATAGGTCTAAATATCACTGAAGGTATAGAAATCACAACTGTACAATCTAATAGTGTATGTGTTGTAGAGGACATGATTCAAATTTGAAGTCAATTTTCCTAGCAATACATTTGGACGTGAAATGTGATTTCAAAACCCACTCAAATGAAAAAGCTTTAAATTATAAAGTGATTCAAAACCAACATACAAAAACATTGGTGAAAGAAAATATCATTCAATTGGCTCAGTGTCTTTTCAAAATGGCTTTGAAATGTAAAAAATAGCAAATAAAGTTGCAAAATTACATTGAAGATTAAACCTCCATCTTAAAAAATGCTTCTCAATCACTTATAACTTTTTGGATTGATATGAAATTTTAACCACACAAACTTGACTCATATGCACAACTTTTCCAAAAAATTACTGAAAAAGGACATTGTATGAAGAAAAAACAAGACACTGAAGTTCGGTTCTCTAATCCAAAAATGTCTAGATTTTGAACTTTGGATTGTTCTCAACATTCAAAACAACTTGGATTGAAGTGAATTTCTTACCACAATAAGTAGACTTCAAATGAAAGATAACCCAACAAATTTTATTGAAAACAAACATTGGATGAAGGAGATTCAAGCCCCCAAAGTTGCAACCATCAAAATGCAGTTTGGTGAACTCAAATTGAACCTATGAACTTTAAATGGCTTCCAAAAGATTAGTACATCTTGGATTGATTTAAAAATTTTACAACGTAAACTAGAAGAGAGAACGTAGATATTCCAATAAGTTTTATTAACCCCCCAAAACTAGCTTTTTGAATTTGGCAACACAACAATTTTGGACAGGTACATGTGACTGGAGATTTTTATATATTTGGCCCAAATTTTAATAGAAGGTGTGATCAAGGAATATCTTTCAAGTGCACCAAAATTCAAGACATTTGAAAACATGAGTTAAAAGTTTTGGCCTAATATGTTACCTTGTGGAAATTTTTGAAATTTTTTCCACATGTTCTCAAGTCAATATACTACAGGATCCCATCTTTATCTGTGTATAAAAAATTATCTTTTTCCAAAATTTCGTACTTTTTCCAAAAATGGGAGTTTTAGAACGTTTTTGGTGAAAACATAATTAAGAATTTTAAGAGGTTATATTTGAACATTGGATGCAACAGTTATAGCACTTTGAATTGGACTTCAATTCTAGACTGTGTGAGGCATTTTGAAAGTCAAAACTAAATTTTCACTTATTTCTTAATTTTAGATGTTCATAAGCTTAACTAAGAAAATGTATCTCCAATAATCTTCTTCTTACTAAATTTTAAAATTGTTAAAATTGAAATTTTTGTGAGACTTTGAAGAGTTATTTTGAAAGCTCAAAGCTCTTTTAATGATATTTAAGAGCTCTTTTGCATTTTATTAAACAAGACCCCTCACTAAATAAAATAGTCTTACAATATCTGGCTCTTCATCCAACCCCAATCCTTGAATTAACTAATAAGCCCCTCCCAAGAGTCTAACAAAATATAATACTTTTTCAACATTAGAAAGAACATTGCCCGATTTTGCAATGTTATGTTATTTCAATAGCAAAAAAGAACCAATACACAATGTTACACTAATAATGATATTTAGTGTAAATCACACTAATTAAATTATAAATGCTACAAATTCTTGCTCTTAATGAATTTCTTACCAACTATGTTTATAAGAAATCCTCTTCTTTGAAAAGTATAAACATTTGTGCTTTAGGTAAGAATTTTCATCAGAAATAAAATTTTATAGCATTTTCAAATCAATTTGTGTAGTTGACACCAAATATCAATATTTAGAGACAAAGATGGGGGCAGCCCTACCAAATAGCAACACAACTAAAGCATTGAGGAATGGATAAGAATCTAGGACACCTTGAGTTCATCTTGCAAATAATGCCTTGAAATGGCCCTAGTCCTCGTCAAAGTTTGTTAATGCAATGATCTAATAAATTTGTCCCTATTTTATTTGATCTTGAAGGGATTTACAAGGTGGTTTTAAAATGGTTTTAGGGGCATCTCACAAGAACTACATCAAATGGATGAAGTACATCCAAGTATGTTGTGAAAGCAAATTTTGTCTATTCTTAAACAATGTGATTAGTGTGGTAACTTACTCACTTGGTGCTACATAATTTTTGTGCAAGGTTTTGAAGTAATTAATGTAGGGATGGGAGAATAGGAAAACTTGCAAAAATGAAGATCTTATGGCGGCTAGATTCCCATTAAGCCATAATTTATTTTGCCTACAAAGTTGCATGTCAACATGCCCCTCTCCATTAAGGATTTTTAGAGGTTAATAAAATTTATATGACATTACCTTTTTTAACTATTTTACGGTCTTTGATTCTAATATGAAAGCAAATTTTTCAAAATTCATCATTTGCAATAAATCATAGTTTGTATTGTTCCTCTTAGTAGGAATTCGAAATTGGATCTATAAGACCTAATGTAATATAACACCATCTATTAAAGAAAATCAACCTAAGCCACTTGTTTGAAAAATTGAAAAAATTGTTGAAACTCATTATTTATCACAAATGATGAAAGTTGTAAACTTGGGATTTGTGTTGAATTAGGATTCTAACATAATTAGGAGTGATCACACAATACAAAATTAACCAAGTAAAAAAAAGATCGTATGTTATAACATTAATAGATGCATGTGTGAGAAAGACACTAGCATATAGACTAATCCTCATATGCCTATAAAAGGGTTTACAATGAAATATTTTTTTAATATTGTATATAAAAAAATGAAGAATAACATCATATTAATAGATAATCATCATTAAATGGAATATGTTAGCAATAGTTTTATCTAGAGCATCTTTAGTCCACATATAAGAATGACCCTTCAAATGTGATATTAATTTTTTATTAATGAGGACTTAGAACTTGAAGGTACTATTGATCATTAGAAGTGCATCAAGTAAAGATTCAAAACTGACCAAATAAAATTCAAATTGGAAAATTGAAAGGTTGAATTAAGTTTTATTAGAAGCAAGACAATGTAAAGGCCTTTGCAAACTATGCTTAACCCTTTAAAGCCCACGGGTCTAGAGAGACTCACCATCTATATCACCATATTTTCAATGATTAGAGAATACAATAAGCTTTAGGTCTACAAATACAAACTATATTCAAGGCCAAAAACTTCCTACCTATACACACTATAACAAAGCACATTACCCCAATGCCAAAACAGCAAGTGGGAAAAGTTGTTGAACATGATAAATTGGGAAGTGGTGGGTGGATTAAAATGAGTTGTTTACATACTGTAGAGTAGTGATTTTTTATTATTATAAAGGAATCTGGATCTGGGCTCCAGTTTATAGGAAAGTGGCGAAGGTTAGGCAACAAATACATATTCTTTTGGTGCAAAATTTGGCTCCAAGTATGAAAGAACAGTGACGTTTGTGGCATCAAGAAAAATAGAGAAAATACATTTTAGGCAATTTGTATTTGCAGACTGGTGCAGTTTTAGGCGATAAGAATTTGGACTAATAGCAACATAAGGCAACAAGATTTTTACAAGTGGTGCAAAATAGGCAACAATAGATTTTGGGGCAATACAATTCAGGCTGCAACATACTGCAATGGGGATGAATGAATTCATATGCTGCCTAAAATCTACCTAATGCTAATGCTAAATTAATTGCTAATACTAACTAGTTTTCACAGCCCAGATTTAGTTGCATGCTGCAGTGTTTCCCACAATTTAAAAGTCAACAAAATATAGTATCATGCTCAACTAAAAATAATCATAATATCAACACATGTATGTTAGTAGGGATTAGGGAACACATCAATTATGCATTCATTACTTGCAACATTACTAGCAACATTTGGGACAATATCACTAATAATTGAGATGCATGCGAGAAAATGATGGACTTTACCTCTTTCAAAGCCTGCTCAAACAAATCACGTGTACGTTCTAACTTCTTATTTCTATAGCAATTCACAAACTTATCTAAATTTATAGACCAGATTAGGCGCACATGAGGATACTTGAATACTTGAACTCTGTAAGCTCCCAATTTGTCACTTGGAACTTATGGATTTCTTTTTTTTGAAATTTGCAATTTAGAATATATAAAATCATATAAAAAGCCAGAAAAAGAGTGTAGAACCCGAATAGGGTTGTACCATATCCATTATAATATTTGGTCTATTTTTATTTTAATCCTAGAATTTTCTCAAATCTTGCCTAAATATAGAGTTTAAATCATAAGATAGCGGGAGTTGGAGGATTTTAGTCACTATCGCAACACAGGGCAAGCAAATTTCCAGTTATACTACCAAAAACCACTCTAAAGTATAACAAAGTGACTCTAAAGATCAAACCCGCGAGATTCTGTGAAGTATCTAGCCTTATTTGGTCTTTAAGTTCAGTCAATATTTATATTTCCTCTTTCAGTCCTAACACCACAACCGGAAACACAACAACACTGAAAACTACAATTAGACCCTCTTCTCCTTTCCCGACCCGGCCAACTATCCGACCCGGTCTGATCAACTCATATTCACCCTTACTCTCATCCGATTTAGTTTTACCTCTGTTTCACCATCAGAGGGTTCGCCGTTTGCTTTTGAGAGTGGCAGGCCCGCCACTCCTTCCGTGACTTATAGTAGCTGAAGACCCACTCTTCTACTCTCCAACCTCCTACACTAATCCGGATCCGGTTTGATCCTTCACAGCAATCCAGAGAACTCTTTGGTTCACCGATCACACAAAGACCCCCCGTACGATCCTCTCATACTACAACGACCTTAGCGCCAAGTTCTATCTGTACAAAGTCAGGCGGTTACAAGTGTACCCGTCCGTTCCAACATTGACTAAAATTCTTCCGTTTACCAACTAGGGCAGCAAGATCTCTCTGGAGATCGGACACTCAACCGGATTTTCCACCCAGGAGTTCTAGCACGACTAAGGAATTTCTCCCTATCCGCCTAGCCTAACAACGGCTGTCTCGCCCGGAAACCTAAACCTTAGAAGTGCTAAGGAACTAAAATCCACTCCCAACTCTTTCACAACCCACTTATTTGCACATAAGATCAAAACAAGAATACCAAAGGAAGAAATCACACCCAAACCAACGTGCACTTTCCTAACTCCTCACCACACAACCCTGCCACGCACGGGAGAGACACACAACAAGAAGCCAAGAGAAGACACAAACGAAAGTTGGGCAAAAAGACTCGCAACTCCCAAGCAGGGGATGACTTATATACAACTTGATTTACAAAGGCAAAAAGGCCCCCGAAAATCCACATGGGACTTCCGGGTCCGATCCTAACCGGCCAGACCAGATCAACATCCGATCTGGTCCTAACTATCTTTTAAAAATTACATTCCTATCTACCTACTCTGCAACTCTCCCACGCAATGTAGGACTCTTGGGTTTCGCGGGTAGTTGGTTGAAAACTTCGGTCAAGTTCCTGCTCCGCTCTCCGGCAGCAAGATCCGGAAGATCTGATCCTGGCGATGAATCTAGATGAATTGGTTGTCCAGGGTCAGTCCTTCGTTGACTCTTCTTTGACTTGGGAGTCCGATCCTTGGGCTCCCTCGGATTTGATACTCCAGCTACGAATGAATCCAGCAGCGAGAGGTTCGAAAGTTGAATCTCCCGGGAGTACATGGACCCGTTCAGCTTCTAGCTGCTGATGTCCATCCGGTTGGCTTCCTCCCTGGCTGCCACCATTGCCGCTTCCACCCGATCGATAAAATCGGTCAGGATCCGAACTATCCGGGAACCAGATACCTTCTTCTCCTCATGTACCCCTTTGTCAAATAACTCTGCCTTGACAACGACGGATCTGGACTTTCTGAGGGTAGCCTTTACCGTCTTGGCTACCTTCCGGGTTGCATCCGCCATTTCCCGAACTACGGCCTTGTCCTCTTTGAAGGCGACTATCTTTGCCTTCAAAGTGTCGACTTCCTCTTGAAGCCGACAAATCTCCGCCTCCTACTTCCGGTGCTCATCCGGATTGAAGATGTACTGTGCCACCTTACCCGATAGCCTGCTATCTCTTGACGCACCCACCAGCTCTTCGATACTAGCGAGGGTTCTCCTCTTGATCTCCCAATCCGCTCGTATTCCGCAAAGAATCACGGTCAGCTAAATGAACAGATCATTCGGGTCTTTGGCCTCCGATATCTCCATTTTTGGTCCATGTTCAAGAGTTGACCGGTTGGTAGGAGGGGTTCCTTTCTTGTGAGGAATCTTCGTCTTCATCCGCTTCCTCGTCTTGAGGTGTTCCTCTTCATCTTCTTCTTCGGTCTCGGGTTCGGATCCGATTGTCTCCTCTGGCTCGTCATCCGAACCCGACTCCCCATACTTCAGGATAGATTCCTGAATTGTTCCACGTTTTTTCCTCCGTGTCCGTGAAGATTTGGTTGTGATGGTAGAGGTGAAAGAGATAGGAACTCAAAGGAGTGGCCCTACTCTTCCCAACCCTCGTCACAAGCTGGGACACCAGATCGTAAAAGATTCGGGCCTAGTTCACCTTCCGTTCCCCGCTTAGAGAACCGAAAATGGTGTTGCCGATGGTCATCGTCACCCTCGTCGGCTTCTCTGGGTGGATGATCGGAACCAGGAACTGGAAAAGATGGAGGTGCGGGTCGTTTTTCCAATCCGCGACCGCATATCCGTCTTTGCTGCTCGGCTCTCCATGAAACTTGTCATGGATGAACTCTGCCCTTTGTCCCGCCATGCCGGAACCTCCTATCCGGAAGTTGTAGACTTCCCTCCACCTTTCTTCTTCCCACTCGATTGGGCGCCCCCAGACAATGTTGCGAACTGATTTGACATTTTGCACTTCAGCTCTCTCACCATCCGCTCCTCCCTAAACCCCCAATATTTATCCATCAACACCAAACAGCCCATCGTGTTGAGATCCTCCATGAGCTCGGTTCTCGCCGGTTCCTCAGAAAGGATGATCGGAACTACTTTCCGGAGCTTAACCTCAAAGGAGGAACCGGGCGCTCCCGGTCTGTTCTTACAAAGCTGAAGCATGGACACGGACTGCTAACTGGACCTTTCCCAGTCGCTACCTCACTCTCTCCTAATCGCACGTCCCGTTCCTCACTTCTTCTCGTCCGATCTCAACCGGAAGACAACACAAAACCTGCAGCCCACACAAATTTAACCTTTCCTGCACTCTGACGTACCCGGCCTAAAGTTTACACTCACACAACGGCTCTGGCGCAGACGAAGGCATTAAAGCGCTCAAGGTCAGCTCCAAAACTTGAGGGAAGTAAAGGAGTGAAAAGGGGGATGACCAACCTTTATATAATCCCAGGACCCCTGACTAGTCATCATGACCTTTTCCGGTCCGATCCATAGCAATCCGATTCAACCCTAATCCGATCCGAGATAAGTTCCGGATGTAATTCCGCTCCTGAGTACTAATACTCTGACTGGATCAAATCTAGTTTACCACTTACTGGATTAGCTTTGTCTATCTTCAGTCTTCTTCTACCTCCTAGCAGGATCCGGATCCTAATTACTCAATTTCGTTCCAACTTTTAGGTAAGCAAAGGAAAACCAAAAAATCTGGTTGTGACAGGGGGATATTTTTTAATTTTTTTTTTTTTTGGGGAGGGGGGGAATTGGTGGCTCCAAGCTCACAAACTCCACGCTTGCAGCTCACAAGCTCACTGCTCCAAGCTTGCACGTTAGCGTCGTTGGAGTCCCAAGGCCATTTTTCTGTCCAAAAACACTCAAAACTGCCATTTTGGCTGTGTTCACCCAAGAACACACAAATAAATATTTTTTAGAATCTAACCGTAGGATCTTGTACTTTACTTGTCAAAGATCATGTGGCAAAAATTTCATGAAGTTTGACCACATAGATTGGAAGATATTAGCATTCAAAGTTGAAAAAGAAAAATATGTTGAACACCGACTTGCAATTACATATGACTTTGACCGCAATTTGTGGAAATTCTTTGCACTACAGACTTTGAATTGAAATTTTTTTATGTTGAAGATGTAAGTTGAAAGTCTACCAAAAAATTTCAAAAAACACACACTTGATTTTCATTCTTTAAAAAACTGTTAAGTAGAAGTAGGTCCAAGATTCTTTAGAACACTAAATCGTAAATAGCTCTTAGATGGGATTGAAATACAATAATCCCAATGGTGAGATTGTTTTAGCAAGCAAACACAATATTCTCAAAAACAGATTTTTAGGAAATTGTGAAAACTGCATTCAGAAATGAATCCTACAAGTTATTTTTCAAAAAGATGCTTAGATTGCCCAAAAAACAAGATTGTCCATAACTTGCTCATTATTAGTCCAAATGAAATGAATCAAAGCTTCACATGTAGACAAAAATATAAAGTTTTAGAGAGAATAAAAAAATTAAAATTTATTTTGACTTTTTGCAAAAAAATTGTGCTACCCGCCGAGTTCAGCTTGAGGCTTCTTGTAGTATAACTTTTGCTCCCGGGCACCAATTGAAATAAAAATTATATTCCCACAAAGCTAATCAGTTTTTCTATCGTATGGAAAAGTTTCAAAAAGTTTCACTAACAACTGAGCCCGTAGATACCTGCCCCAAAATCTAATGTGTCCCCGAAGGGGACAATGGGACTTTAGGGGTTATGTTCCGTGCACACTAGGGCTTTTCTTTTTTCGCTTTCTGGTGCCAGATTGCACCAGAAAAAATAATTTGGCTAAAAAATGGTAAAAAAATGGCAAAAAGCTTGGATGAAATCGCCAAAAAGAATTCAAAGTAAAAAAAAGGTTGAATGAAATCGCCAGATTGTGGATGAAAACCAAATTATAGACATGTGATGTGTATATTTTCTATCTAATATGGATGAATGTTGAAATTTGAAGCACTGACTGCAAAATTTTATATCGCCACTATGGCACTTCTTAAAAAATGAGAAAAAAAGACCTGGTGCACATATTCAAGAGAATCAACACTTCTACCACGTGCATCAGCAGCGTAGTATACACAAAGATCATATGGATAAGAAATCCTGCATTCTTGTAGAAAACATGTGGCGATGGTGGTCCATGGCACAAAACTTTGTTCACAAGATCTGTCCACCCAAAAAATGCTCCTGGATGGTCCAATTCATCAGTTGTTCCCAATGCTGGTACAAGAAACACAATACAAAAAGCAGATTGAAGCAACCGGAACAAGGAAACAGGTGGAAGCAAGGGAACTGTGTTCTGACTTTCGACACTGCTTTCTCATCAGCTATTCTTTTTGGAGCTCAATATGGACAGAATTCGGCTGCCGAATTGGGGATATTTTTTTAGTTTTTCATTACCAGCTATTTTCCTTCAACTCCCATACCAGGGCCGGGGTGAACCGACCCACCTCGCTCGGCCATCAGGGAAAATCCTGAAATTTTTTATTTTCCATACATGATCAAATTTGCAAATTCTGAATTCATATTTGCAATCAGAGGCCCCAAATTAGTTAGGAGAGGTGAAGAACAAAGATTTAACATGGCACACAAAAGGGGGCTTTTTTTTACATGCATCCCTGGAATGGCTTGGGCAGGCCGAGTGAGGGGGGCATTTCACCTTGGTCCCATACCAGTATATTGAACTATTTTTTCAAGTATTGAGTTCAATTTTTTCTCTATATTTTACTCTAAATAGAAATTGTGTACTTTTTTTCATCACTTTTTTTTCATGATGTTTTCAAATTGTAACCAATTTTTTTCCCAATTCCAACTGCTAACAATAAACTAACTGGTGGTTCTCCTTGAACATTGATTTGCTATATATTTTAATCTTATTACAAGGATGAATATGTGATTACTGAGCCAAGTCGCATAGTAGTTCCGTTTGAAAATTTGTACTAAGTTGTCAAGAAAGGAATTGAAGGTACAAAATTCAAAAATTTCTACACAGAAAAATTCAAAAATTAGGAGCCTCAATCTTGGACTCAACCATATCTTTGGCCTATTTTGCAAATGATGAAATACAATAAAAGAAAGGTTGTTGAGTGTCCATTATTTTTATACGATTGTCTAGTAGCAAACTAAATACAATTACAACTAATACACAACAAAGCCCAAGTAGTTGTAGAGACTTGGAACTAGCAACCGTCTTGAATACACGGTCCTTGTAAGGGGTGGTAAATGTACCATTCATCACTTTTGTAGGTATAAAAAAACTCATGCCATTATGGGCAAGATGAATAACTAATTGTAACAACAACGTCTCTTCAAGTACTCTTATAAGAGAAAAATCTATAATACCAAAAACATAAATGTTTTTGTAATCAACCAAACTTTGCAAAAAAGATAGGATGTGATTTGAAACTCTAGACAAAAGTATGCAATATATGCAAAGAAAGAATTGGAATAGTTTTCCGGCAAGATCATAAGAAGGAGCCTATGAAAGGGGGAGGGAGCAAGATTTTTTGACTTCTAGAAAACATTCATTGAACTTGAACTTTTTGGTTGCTTGTAGCTTGCCAACGAGATAAACCTACTCCTAAAATATAATTTCTTTCTACTCACATGAAAGTGTAAATATCATAAAACTTGGTGAAAACAATTTCCATTCCATAAAACTTAAAATTTATTTTCTAATTTTAACTCCACATGGAAGTATAGCTCACATAAATGGTCATTCATAGTCTCAATTGAGGATTTTGGAGTTTGTTTTGGTTCTTTGCTCATGACCATAATGGTGAATTGTGTCTGTGGTTTTTGCCTCGCACATGACTTCTTCTTTGCGATACAAAGCTATTCCCATGGCCATTGTTTGACTCAAGATTTTGGTGGGACAATTAAGATAACTATTAGAAAAGAACTGGGGTCCAAGGATGCCCAACTCAGCATTGGCTAACTTATCGGAGAAGATCCTCCAGAAATTAGGAAATAATGCCAACATGGTTGTGTACAACGTGGAGACTTAACCCCTAAAGTTCCATTGGCCCTACGGGGGCCAAAATGGGACTTTGGATAGGCTCATTTGGTCTCAATATTCATCATAATTTTCTAAAACTTTTTGTGAAGCGAGAAAAATACATAAGCTTCTTGGGTTTATAATTTTTTATTTCAATCAGTGCATGGAAGCAAAAGTTATGCCACAAAAAGCCAAAAACATTGGTCAGCGGGCAACCCAAAAAAAATCACAAGAAGTCAAAATAATTATTTAAATTTTTTTTCCTAAAATATTATATTTTTTTCTACATGTGAAACTTTGATTCATTCTATTTGGACTAGTAATGAGAAAGTTATGGACAATCTTGTTTTTTGGGCAATCTAAGCAATTTCTTGAAAAAAACTTTGTCCAACTTTGAATGCTAATATCTTTTAACCTGTACTATAAAATTTGATGAAATTTTTAGCACACAATCTCAGACAAGTGAAGTACAAGATCCTATAATTAGATTTTTTTTAAAACATTTTTTTCTCTCCTGGATGAATGCAACAAAAATGGCAATTTTGAGTGGTTTTTGACAGAAAAATGGCCTTAGGGCTTTAGGGATTAAGCAATGACATTGGATTTTGGAGGTATTGCCATCAGTAGCAGTAAATCATTGAAAAACAATAAAGAAAAATGACATCATTTGCTTGTTTCTAGGGTCTTATAAAATAGACATTGTTGCCAACAGTTTTATTGCTTAATCCCTAAAGCCCTGAACATGCTTTTTTGAGAACATAGCAATTTTGGGCAGCTCACTACGAGCAGAGTTTTTAATTTTTTTCTTTGAAATTTTCACCTAACAATTTCCCAAGGAGTAGCTTTAAGGCCCAACAATTTTCATAATTTATGACTACATGATTAAAAAGTTATTGCATGATATGTCATTTTCATTGCTTGGCGGGCAGTCCGGGCAGCAAAAAAAACTTCTTTAAAAATCACTTTTTTAAGAAAATAAAAATTTGAAATTGGTTCTTTAGATTTATATGTACGTGGGAAGCTTTGAATCATTCCATCTGGATTAACGAGTCAAAAGTTATGAGGATTCTTAGTTTGAGGATAGTTATGGAATCTCAACTCTAAAATAAACTTTGAAGTCCTTTATTTAACTCAATTTTCAATATTTTTGAAAAAAATAAAAACATTGGGTGTAGATTGTTTATTCCAACATTACAACCGTTGGAGTTGGCATTTTTCAATTCCACAAATAAATTCTTAAAAATTTAGTGTTTTGAATCATTCTCTACCTCTTCCTACTTACTATTTTTTTCCTATATGTTGTACAATTCCAAATGATCTGAAATTCTTCAAGCATGTAGCCAACTTGCCTTCAAGAATAAGTTCAAAGAGTAACCACCATTTTAGACATTTTTTCATACAAATTTGACCTTGTCAAGAGCAGCTGCCTGTTTTTTCGTAGGGACAAAAAAGGGATTTTGGTCAATTCAAATGCTATTCTCTTGCAATCCACATGGTGAAAAATTCTGAAATTTTTTCCACATCTTCTTAAACAAGTTTACTACAAGATCTTATGGTTACATGTATCCGAAAATGCTTTTTTTCTAAAATTTGGCACTAGTTTTAGAAATGGCAGTTTTGGAGTGTTTTTGGTGAAAACATAGTCAAAAACCTTTAGGGGTTAACAGGACTTCCCACATGGCAATAATCATCCTGGTAGCCAAAGTATACTATTCAATTCAACATCTTCATTGCTTGAAGTAGCAAGGTACCAACATGGACCTTATTAGGTAGATCATAGGGACACACGGTTGTTGCCACATTAGTTAGGCACAAGTGCATTGTTGCCAACTCGGTTTGTACCACCCTAGGTACCCCCAACATCCGATTGGGTTACAGCTGTGATGGAAATGTGTGATAATCATGATCCCTGAAATGGAATTTTTCCTTTTAATACAAATCAAATATTTACTTTCCAACCAAAAGTACCAAGCATGTTGAAACCCCAATTCTCCTCTAATATATACCTAAAATGGACCACTCCTCAAAATTGACCCCTATTTTTGAAGAAAAATTGAATAGGGGAGGATACTCAAGATGGTACACATTACAAGGTCAAATGTGAGGTGAAGTTGGAGGCCATTTTGAGTAGTGCGTAATTCTATTTATAGTATTGTAGAGGTAGCAACCTTAGAAGTGGTCAATTTTGTATTGTTTTACCTTCTTCTCTATGACATGTTTTGATACTACTAGTGTCATTTCTTCATGTGCATCAAATGGATTTTGGTGTCACCTATATGACACTTTTAGCATCCTACACCTTACATCTTTGAAAGTTTCTAACTAATTCACAATGGGTCCAAAAAATATAGACCACTTGTATTTTGGTTCATAGTCCTTTGCCAATGTGCAAAAATTGTTAATAATTTTCTAGAGCATATTAATTATGCTACATAGTTATTCGCGCATTTTTAGGTGTCCTAACCTTAGAATGTGGCCACGATTATAGTTGAGTATTGCAAAAAGACACGCTGCCCCTACTCTAGGCCACTATGTAATGAAGCACCTTCACGTGTTTCAAAAAATCAAATATAAATAGAAAACCAATCCAGAGAAAAATACCAAGAAAGTGAGACTTAGAAAACAACTGAACTGCAAAATGAAACCATTACAAAAAATTTCAGCACTCAATAAGACTGCCAGTGCATGATTTTCAGTACCTGCGGGGTGCAAATACAGAGGGGAAAAAATGATTTTTATTTTATTTGCAATATTAAAAAAAAATTCAATTTGACATGGCGCTGACGTGGTAAGAATGCGACCACGTCACACTTCAAATTTTCAATTTTTTTTCACCATAATTGCACCATGCGGGTGCAAGACTAGCGGCCTTGTTGAGGGCTGAAATTTTCCCTAATCAAAAGAAAAAAGCTTTGGCCCTGGGCTTTTAGTTCAAGCCCATCGTCGGTCTAGCCTGTCTTTGTGGGTCTTTGTTGTTTGTTCCCTGCCAAGCCACATGTGGTTAGCAGTTTTGTATTTCATCCTTTGCAATGAAATTTCATTTCATGTGTTTCAAAAAAAGAAAATGAAAATTTCTAGTGAACCAAGCAATGAAATTCCGTTGCAAGACATTAAATCCGTCTCACAAAGTAGGACAAGTAGGGTAAATTATGTGTTCTTCTGGATAAAAGTAAAAAAAGCCTCCTATTTTGTGTTGTAATTTAGTCTATGTTGTAGACCTCTCCAAGCTAATTTGGGGTCTTTGATTGCAACTATGATATCAAAATTACTTGACTTGGGACGGGCAGCATTGATCAAGACACAAGGAGGGGCTCGCAACCGGCCTCAATCGGCTGGAGCTACTTGGGATTGATTGAGAAAATTTGACTTTAATTGCCAGTGAGTGCTTGCTAGCAAGGTAGATGGGGAGCTCAAGTGGAATTGTGTTAGCCCCCCTCCCTGCTCACTTGTGTACGTTTTCTCTCATTTGTTTTTTGAGGCTTTTTCGTTGGTTCTCTGCTCGCTATCTCTTCACTGTCCAGCCGTGAGGCTTGGCTTGGCTATTTTTTTGTTGGTTTCTGATTCTTTTTAATGCATTGGGTTCGCCCATTTGTTAAAAAAAAAATTCAAAATCAAATTTTGTAAATTTTATCATATGTGGCCAATAAAAAATTCTGACGCTTTCCCTGGGGTAAATCCACCCTGCTGGTCTCACTTCGTGAGACGTGTATACTTACTGAGTAAGAAACGTCCTGCAATTCCGTTTCACTTGTGTAAAGAAAAAACAAATTTTAGCTGGGTTTTTTGTATTTGACCTCTTTGAAATTCCGTTTCATTTGTGTAAAAAAACAAAAAACAAAAAACAAAATACAGAAAGCAGGCAGGTTCATGAATGCTGGCGGTCCGTCCCAAGCTGAGGGAATCATTCTCGGGACCAACACGTGACGCTTATGGTGGTCCCGAGTCCCGAGTACAAAGAGCGAGTGCCACATTGTGCCAATCAGAAGTGTCCATTTTTCTGCGAATCCGCACTCGACACCTGGCACTGCATCGGCTGCCCCAATCCGGTATTGATGCTAATTATAGCACGGCTGTCAGTCACTACCCTGGCTACGTGTAGGTCATTTTCGTAAATAAATAAATAATTAAGGAAAAACTGGCACATGTCTACAGTAAATTATGAAAATTTGCACAACTTGACACTATTTCTGAAAATCTGAGAAATTTCATTGTTGCCAATTCTGAATATTCAAGATTATTCTTGAGAGAATTGAGGAAAAGGAACTCATTTCCATGTGAATTCGAAAAAAACATTATTGGAATGAAGAGTGTCAGAAAATTAGAAAGGGCTATGTACTGAAAGTCAAGAAAATCTGAGTAACCCCTAAAGTTCTATGACTATGTTTTCACCGAAAACACTCAAAAATTGCTATTTCTAGTACAAGTACCAAATTTTTGAAAAAAATACTTTTTTGACACATGTAACCATAGGATCTTATAGTAAACTAGTTCTAGAAGATATGGAAAAAAATTTAGAATTTTCCACCATGCGGATTGGAAGATATGAGCATTTGAATTGGCAAAAATCCTTTTTTTGTCCCAACGAAAAACAGGGCAGCTACACTGCACAATGTCACATTTGTATAAAAAATGTCCAAATGGTGGTGTTTCTTTGAATTTTTTTTTCTAAACAAGTTGGCGACATGCTTAAAATTTTTTCAAATCATTTGGAATTGTACAATATACACAAAAAAAATAGTAAGTAGAAAGAAGTAGAGAATGATCCAAAATACAAAATTGTTAAGAATTTAATTATGGAATTGAAAATTGTTAATCCCAATGGTTGCAATGTTGTAATAATCAACCTACATCCTATGAATTTATTTTTTTCAGAAAATATTAAAAATTCAGTTAAATAAACAACTTCAAAGTTTAATTCAGAGTAGAGAATCCATAACTGCCCGAAACTAAAAAACCTCATAACATTTGACTCATTGGTTGAAATGGATTGATTCAAAGCTTTCCACGTATATAGAACTCTAGAAAATCAATTTCAAGTTTTTATTTTTGAAAAAAGTGATTTTTTTTATCTGCCCGGATTGCCCAATTACAAAAAAAAAATAACATAATTGGCCATAACTTTTGAAATATTTCCAAATGTCATGAAATTTCATGCATATAAAAAAATTTCCTCGCGCCCACCTTCTAATAAAATTTCAGCTTCAAATATGGAAATCTCTAGTCACACGTACCTGCCCAAAATTTCTATACAGCTAAAAAACGCATGCCGGTCTTTTAGGGATTAAGCTGCCAAATTGTTCAATGCCAAAATTAAATTATTTTGACATACAAGTGATGAATCTGACTGGAACGTACGATAGTGTTTCTTTTAGAGGGCAAAAATTTGGAGCTATAAATTTACACCTAAAGAAAAAATCACCGGAACAAATTATTTACCAAAAATGATAAAATTTGGAAATTTTGAATTCACCATTGGGATTGGACACCTTCCAAATAGGAAGAAAGCTCACGTGGAACATTATCTATGTCCCAAAATAGAAGAAAGTTTCCACATCTAATCTCTAGGGATGGAAAATGAAAAAAAAATCTTCATTTCTCTTGGAAAATTCTTAGGAATACTATAATGTAATTTGGTTCTACCAGTAGCGCATGTTGGGCCTACATAAGAAGAAAATACAAATTTTTTTAATAGATTTTATTCACACCATTGAAGCTCCAACATTGATTTTAGAAGGCCATATCGCATAGGACATGTGCCTATAAGAAGAATTTTTAAAGATTTTTAAATATACTAGTTTTTATAAGCACGTACCTTCAGTCTTTTGTCAAAATAAAAAAATTTGAAACAAATTTTTAAAGGTTACAAAACATGTACTTTTGGCCAATAATAGGAGATCTATTAGTAAGATGCTATGTTGCCTTTGAAACAACGGTTTTAATGTGTTGTCAAGTTTGGCATGCATCAAGGCATACATTTATGATGTGGATTTCCTACTTGTCATACCTTTCAACTTTTGGGGAGGTTTTGTTATGATTGCCTCCCCCTCTTGTTATTTCGGTCTTTTGTAGCATTTTGCTATAGATGTGCCTTCTTGTCAACCAATTTATTGTTGGACATTTGCCCTTGGAGTGTTAGATTAGTAGGAACATTTAATCCAAAGCGATGAATTAATGAATTTTTTTGGTAGATATTAGCGAAAGTTTCTGGACAAAAATGTTGAATTAATGAATTCAATTAAGCGTGAATGTTGGAGGAAAAATTTGGACTTTTAACCGTTAAAGCACTAAGGCCATTTTTTGTCAAAAAACACTGAAAATTATCATTTGGGTTGCTTTCATTCAAGAAAAAAAATTTAGAATCTAACCATAGGATTTTGTACTTTATTTGTTTGAGATCATGTACTAAAAATTTCATAAAGTTTGACCATACACATTAGAAGATATTAGCATTCAAATTTGGAAAAAATAAAAAAATTTGAATATTGGCCTACAATTTTAGATGACTTTGAACGCCATTTGCACTGCAAACTTTGAATTAAAAAACTTTGTATTGAGTAATTGAATAGAAAGTCTAGAAAAAAAAATAAAAATAAAAAATGGTGATTTTCATTGTTCAAAAAATTATTAAATAGAAATAGGTCTAAGATTGAAAGAAAATAAAATCATTAATAGCTCTAAGATGGGATTGAAACACAATACTTCCAACAGTGAGATTGTTCTAGCAAACACATGTAACCTTGTGAAACAATTGTTTTTGAAAAATTGTAAAAATTGCATTCAGAAAATGAATCTTACAAATTAGTTTTTCAAAAAGATGCTTAAATTGCCCCCCCAATAGATTGTTTGTAATTTTCACAGCACTAATCTAAATGGAATGAATCACATCTTCACGTGTAGACAAGAATAAGATCCATAAGAAACAATTTAAAAAACAATTATTTCAAGTTTTTGTAGATTTCTTTCTCTGATCAGTGACGTGAAAATTATATTTAAGATGGCATAGCTTTTGTTTCCAAGCACTGATAGAAATAAAAAATAATATTCCTAAAAAGCTAATAATATTTTTGATCTCATCAGAAGTTTCAAAAAAAATTGCAAAAAATTGAGGTCAAAGAAACCTGCTTGAAATCCTTTTTTGTCTCCTAGGGGGACAATGGTTCTTTAGGAGTTAGAAAGATTTAAAAAAAAATTAAGAAATGGACAATTAGAAAAATTAGGCAAATTTGTAGAATTTGGAAATAAAATATTATGATTTGGAAGTAGCATTAGGAAGTGAACTAGGAATGGAAAGTGCAGGTACCCAAATTATAAAAACTAGAAGAAAGAAGAAATGAAGATGAAAGCTAATTTCATAACTAGAATAATGAAGATGAAAGCTAAGATCAAGGAAGATGAAGGCATGCAAATGATGGAGGAGTGTACGATTTGTGATTCCTCTCTTTTTTTTTACTCTTCTCTACCTTCTCTCTTGTTTTTTGGCTCAAGATCAAGATAGCTCTTTGGGTGTATGATGGTAGCTTCCATGTTTGTCTACGTAGATTTTCTTTCACGCAATGTACGACCTAAGGCCTTTTTGTAATTTTTAGATATAATTTGATTGAGTTGAGGTTCTTTTAATCCTAGGTGGCAACTAATCTTTAACAATTGTTTATGCAATGAAAATTTTTCAATGTAAACGTAGTTTTTTTCTTTGTAGGGATTCTTTGTAGCTTTCCATTACTTTTTGTCACGATTGATCTTGAGTTATAGACAATAGTTACAAATTTACAAAAGTAAGGCATATATATATATATATGATCTTCTTGTGAACTTTCTAAATACATTTTTTACAATTGACTTGGAGCTATAGGATATTACTTATGAATTTCAAAAGGTAGGTTACACATTGTGATGTCTTAACATGTGGCGACTATTGGAGCATGGATATATGAGCAAGATAAATTTGAAATTTCCTTGCAATATTGTTTTTTTGGAAAAATGTTTTTGTTAACTTTTTGAGTATTTTTGTCATGATCAATTTGGAGTTTTGGGTAACTAGTTGTGAATTTCCAAAGATTTGGTTAAATCTTTCATATTAAACGCTGTGAGTAATTTTAGACTTAATATTAGAGCCAAATGACTCTAAATCTTTGTACAATATAATTTTTCTTACAAGTCTTTCTTTAAGGTCTCCATAGTTGGGTGGCACAATGGATAATGAGGTAATTATGAACTTCAAAATTACTAATATAATTTGAAAGTTGCAAATTGCCGACACTTGATTGGGGCTAAACCATAAAAATGACATGATTCTAAATCCTATGTGTCTTAATTTTTTGTATAGATCTCTACTTTAGCTTTTCAAGGCCAATTAGCAAGGTCAATTTGGAGCTAAAATGAATGTGTTATGAATTTTCAAATGGAAAGAGGTTTATTGTGAAGGAAGGAAGAAACCACTCATGTTTGATTTAAGATGACAAATTAAAGTGAATGAGAAAAAGATGGAAATGAATTGTATGATAATATGCACTCTTGAATCGATGTGCATGAATTAGAATTCAATTTTGTTGAAGGAGGTCAAATAATTCAAATGTGAGTACCATTGAAGACATAGTACATATGTATGCTTCTGAACGTACAAAAGCTTGTGGTGCAAAGTTAAATTGCTTGAAGTTGTGTATTAGATAAATTATGAATTTAACCATGGAGCCACATGAAAATGCAAACGTATAGTGTTAATGCATTGTAAATGGAGTTAATTAGGACAATGTCTAAATTCAATAAGCTTTGATGCATTATAAAAAGTTCATTGCTTAAAAAGTTTAGGTGTCTACACTCCCTATTGAACTCTTCTAAAGGATTTTTGACCATCCCTGTTAAAAAGCTTCACACTTACCTTTCATTTTCTTGTGCAATCCTAAAATTCTCACATGATACAATCTTTGTCTATCTGGTATATTCCATTTGCTCAAAAAATAGTTTGAATTGTACATCAATTTTATTTCTCTTGACGTCATGGCTTACTGCAACCATGTTCTTAATCTATTGCACAATAAAAAAAATTTCTTGTTTTTGTTGCTTCTGCTATGAGATTATGGCTTAATACATTTCACCGCTTTACCTCTGTATTGCCAAGTTTATTCTTTGATGAAGAGCTTAATTTATTGGACTTGGAAACTATATATAGTGTAGTGGCCTTGTCTAAATTAAAGTATTGTTGTAGCTTGAGGCATTAAAGAGCTGAATAGTTGATGGTGACTAGAGGCACATTAGAGTAACAACTTAAAGGTGCAACTATTGTACAAAGGTTGATGCAACTTCAGTTCCACCATTTTAGTTGGGTCTTCATAGCTAGGTGCATTGTCTTCCTCATTTGAATCACCTTCTTAATGTTGAACCCTCAAATTTTTGTCATTTGGTGCTAGCAAGTCTTGTATGTGGAGTAGATTGATGAAGGGACACTCTCTATTCCATTTATGAATGGAGGCAAAGAAATTTTGAACAAAGATTTCAACAAACTTTCTATTAGATGCTCATTTGATCTTTGGTCCCAATATAGAAGTGCATTTGTCCATGTCTTGTATAATAATCAGTATTTCCTTGTAATAGGAAAGGACTTCATGCCACTTTGTTTTGCAAGAGTGTCCTTCTCAAAGGCTTGGAGAGAATTTTTGTACTTAAAATAGAGTTGGATACTCAAATCCAGTTGCTAATGTTTGTATTCATCAAATTTGCACATTAGGATTGTCAAGTTCCTCCATGAAAGATTGTCATTGGATTGCAACCAATGCAAATATCTCTTGTCAGGTCTAGTTGGGCATCTGGTCTTTGCGTGCTCTTGAAGATTGCCCACTTTGTACTCCTATTAAGTTTGATGACTTATTTGGAGTTGGTGCTTCTATTTGTGCTGAGAAGGAGTTTGGTTGAAGCTTCAAATGGATGTAGAGAAGAATTATGCAAGTGAGTATTGTTCTTCAATCTTTGAACTCAATTTTAACGATAAAGTAAAATGAACTTAGAAATCTATAAACTTGCCAAATAACTATATAGAATTGCAAGTATAATTTGGAGTTTGCAATAAGTTATGATGAATAAACAAAATGAAACAGACACTAAAAAAATGCAAGTCATCTAAAATTCAAAATACGACCTAGAATTTTTAAGTTTCATGATAATAAAAATAAAACTACAAGCCTATAGACTTGTAAAATAAACAAATTGAATTGAAAACATGATCTATAGTCTGCAATAATGATGGTAAATCAAAATCAAATTGAAAATCATGAAATTGCAATAGTCAATCAACTTAAAAGTCTTAGTGCATATATATACATGTAGGAGTTTGGTATCATTCAAAAACTCTAGTGGAACTTTAAAAAGAATCTCAATTGTTTATAATGACAAGAGCTGATTGAAGTTGGAGTTTAAAGAATTGTAGCAAAATGCTTTAGAAGACTATAATTGAATGATAATAAAGATAGAAATAACATGAGTAATGAAGCAGTGAAGAAATGGGAAAATTTGTGTGAACTTTATGTAGTAATAGTTGTTTAGGCAAGGAACTCCTCGGGGGGTGCACTCCCAATTTTTTTAGAAATGACGTGCAAACTAATGAAGGGTGGTTTTAACCCCTAAAGGACCATTGTCCCTTGCGGGGACAAATGGGATTTCGGGCAAGTACCTACGGGCTGAATTTTTGTTGTAATTTTCTGAAACTTTTTTTGGAGATAAGAAAACTGATCATCTTTGTGAAAATATAATTTTTTGTCAATTGGTGCCCGGGAAATAAAGTTATGTCCAAATAAGCTCAAAACAAGGGAGAGCGGGCAGCAAAAAAAATTTGCAAAAAAATTCTTTTTTTTCCTTATAGATTATATTTTTATCTATTTGGGAAGCTTTGATTCATTTCATTTGGATTTTTTATGAGAAAGTTATGGACAATCTTGTTTTTCGGGCAATTAGAGCATCTTCTTAAAAAAAATAACTCGTAGGATTCATTTTGGAATGCAATTTTTGCAATTCTTCAAAAAAAAGTTCCACATGGTTTAGTTCTTTTACTAAAACAATCTCACCATTGGGATTAGTGCATTTTAATTCCATCTAAAAGATATTAATATTTTAGATTTTCCTTCTATCTTGTACCTACTTTTACTTAACAATTTTTTTGAGAATGAAAAGTAAGTTTTTTTGAGTTCATTTTATTTCCCTAGATTTTCAACTCAGTTCTCTACTAGAAAGATTTAAAGCTCAAAACTTTGTAGTGCAAAAAATTTAAGTTAAAAGTGTTCAAAGTCAAAAACTCTAGTCCCGCAATGTACTGAAAAGTTTGATTTTTCCACTTCAAACGCAGATATCTTGCAATTTGTTCGGTCAAAAATTCTGAAATTTTTTCCACACATTCTCATACTAGTTAGGTATAAGACCCTACGGTTAAATGTGCAAAAAAAAACAATTTTTAATTTTTTTTACTCTTTGCTCTAGAAATGGCAGTTTTGAGAGTTTTTTGGCAGAAAAAAGGCCTTGGTCCTTTAGGGGTTAATTACCTTAGCCTAAATTTTAGAAAAATTTTAGAAGTACATTAGCATCACTAAAATTGGGTGTTTTCAATTATAAATAATGAAGGGTATACGATAATATACAATTTTTTCTATTTCTATTTTCTAAAGTAGGGTTGGCAAAAATCCCTTCCAAAAATTAGAACTTTAAGGACTATAATGAGCTTGGTTCTACCCTCCCTAAATTTAAACTTTGGACAATTGGGGCTTAAGGAATCCAAAAGGCTGGATTGCTGGTGTTGTAGACTTATTTGTAACAATGGATGAGAAGTCCTGGATGAAGTTGTAGTGGATGACTTCTACTTGAATTCCACTCACAATGACTCACCAATTCAACCAACAATTCAACATTTGTTTGGAGTTAGGGTTTCGTGTTTCCAATTGCCGAGCTGCAACTTGGACTTTTGTAAATGTTCGATTTGTCAGAGACGCTATGAATGTTGGTTGCCAATTGTGAGCTCCCAATTCGTCACTTGGGACTCATAGTTTTCTTTTTTTTGTAAGTATGCAATTTAAGTCGTAAAAAGATACAAAAAGACCAAAAAAGAGTGAAAGACCAAACTAGAGTTGTTACATGCCCATATAGCATTTGGTCAATAATAGGATTTTCCCTTAACCCCTAAAGTCCCATTGTCCCTACGGGGGACAAAATGGATTTTGGGCAGGTTCCTATGAGCTCAATTTTTAATGAATTTTTTTGAAACTTTCCCATAAGATAGAAAAACTTACTAGCTTTTTGGGAATGTAATTTTTATTTCAATCGGTGCATGATAGCAAAAGTTATGCCCAAATAAGCTCAAAACAGGGGAGAGGGGGCAGCAAAAAAATTTTGCAGAAAATTTAATTTAATTTTTTTAATTTTTTTTCCTTATAGATTATATTTTTGCCTATTTGGGAAGCTTTGATTCATTTCATTTGGACTTTTTATGAGAAAGTTATGGACAATCTTGTTTTTCGGGCAATTAGAGCATCTTCTTGAAAAAAACTTTTTCTTTCACTTTGAATGCTGAAATCTTTCAATCCGTACGGTCAAACATCACAAAAATTTTACTACATGATCTGTAAAAAGTGTAGTATAAGATCCTACGGTTAATTTCTAAAAAAAAATATTTTTTCTGATCTTTTAGATGAATGCAACAAAAGTAGCAGTTTTGAGTGATTTTTGACAGAAACACGGCCTTGGGACTTTAGGGGTTAATAGATCCCTAAATCCCGCTTGTAAATAGGTTAGAAACCAAAAAGTAGCGGGAATACAAAGGTTTGAGGGTTCTTATTCAAAATAGCCTAAAATGTTGTGCATGTGACTCTACCTGGCTAAAAGTGGTCTGAAAGAAGTCTAGATGAGTTTTAGGATAGATTCCCTCGGAGAGGTTTCAGTTTCCCCATTCCACCGTCGAAATAATAGAAACCCCAAATGTTAGCTTGTAGAAGTTACTTTCTTAAGATGGGCCAGCAAAGGAATCTGCAGCCGCCGGATTGTGCTCTTGGTTTGAAAGCATGCCAGAAGGTTTGAAGCGGAATCCATCCGCCAAGATTCCCTTGCATGTGGAAGATTCTTTGACTGCCGATTACTTTAAAAGACATGGAATTTTCATCTAGACCAGCATGTGCGGGATGAAGAATTATGAACTTGCACATCTCTTGGGAAACTCCATGCAAAGTTCCGCGAGAAGTTTCGGAATTTTCCGACTTAGGGAAATACCCCTTCCGGGCGGTCAACCGCTTAAACTGACAACGGGAAATTCATGGAAATTCTCCAGATTGCGGTAAAATCTCACAAAAATTAGAATAGTCTCTTTTATGTAAATAAGGCGCTTCGACAAATTTCATGGCGTTCTGATAGCGGGAGGTGGCCCAATCAGCGACATTCCTCCAAATTAATTACGTGGGGAGATTTGCGTGAAGTTGACCTGCGTCCCAGGAGCATACGAAGCCGAAATCAAGTCGACAAGGGGTCTTTTTTTATTCCCTCAAACATTCTTGACAACCCTAGCTAGTTACTTTAGTCAGAAAAGGGCAATACCAAAATCCAGATCTTTACCTTTTTACTGGCCTCAGTTAGCGCTAATCTAGGAGAGGTTTTAGACGTCAAAATAGGGATAAAGGGATCTTTGGACTAAAAATGGCCTTCTAAAGCCATTGGCGCAATCCGTGTGAAGTTCCAAGATAAACTCTAAAAGATACAACATTGAACCAGCGTAAAACCCAAATGCCGTGAAAATCTTAGAGATAAGGATGAAAATCTAAATTGATAAGGTTACCAAGGTAACTTGAGGGAGGTGGGTTCTTTGGGAAACCTATAAAAGGGGGCCCATTTTCCTCTCAAACCACTCCCATTCTTGTTTTGGGTCCGTGGGTCCAACTTAAGTTGGATTTTCTGGCACTTTTGCCAAAGAAAACTTCCATGGTGTTTTTGAGCACTTTGTGCTCCGTTGTTGCTTAATTTTCAGCTTTTGAAGGTCTTGGGTATCCTTCTTTCTTTGGGTTTACAAGCTCTTGTGGTGTTTTGAATGTCATTTGGCTTTATTTTGAGTTGTTTTAGTCACTAACTTAGGAAGTGGAGTGGTTTGGTTGAGGTACTAACCTTGGTTTGAAAGTTCGTGAGTTTGTACTAATCCTAAAGCTACCCCCCTCCGTGCCTTGGCTTTGCCGCCTTGGGAGGCCTTTAGTCTTTTGATTTGTTTAATTTGCTAACCCACGTGTCCCGTACTAACCTCTAAGTCTTGTTCCCCCTGAGTCGGGGACTTTTTGAGCTTTCTTTATGAGTCATTTTGGTGTGTGTCCTCTTCCTTGGGATGGCGGAGCTTTGACCCACCACCCCCACCTCCATCCCCACCCCCGTGTGGATATTTTCTAACAAATAGGATTGCCCTCTTTAAAGTTGCCTTTCCTTGTGTGGACCCCTCTCCGAGACGGCGGAGCTTTGAACCCCTTAGTAGTACCTCTTAAAGTCTAGGTAACTTCCCTCTCTTAAGTTGCCCTCTACCACGTAGTCCGCCCTCCAGGATGGCAAAGCTTTGACCTTCTATGGTCCCTAAGTCTTAGAAGAAGTGTTAAAAACCGGTTGGACGGCGAAGCTTTGAACTTACCTTGTTTTCTAAAGTCTTAGAGTTGGTGTTAAAACCAACTCAATGGCGGAGCTTTGAACTTACCTCGTTTTCTAAAGTTTTAGAATTAATGTTAAAACCAACTCTAACGGCGGAGCTTTGATCCCACCCCACCCCACCCCCATCCCGAAAGTTACATACAAAGTTTAGTTTCCAAAACCTCTTGAAACTAATTCAAGGTTTAGCCTCCAAAACCCCCATACGGACCTAGAGTCCAGCTTAGTTTGCTTTGTGGAGAGCTCAGCTAGCGTGCCTGGGCCCCGCCATAAAAGGCCAGCTCGCCAAAGCCAGGCCTCTAGCCACTTTCACAAAAATTTGGGTTCTTTTCGGAAAAAACTAAAACTAAAAGGTTACTAAAATAGATAGGTTAAATAAAAAGGGAGAAAATGATACATTTAGGGGTGAATTTAGGGTAGAAAGGGTAGGATAGTTGAAGGACAAATTAAGCTAGAAGTAGAAGCAAGAACTTAGCCAAGTAGAAATAGGAAGTAGAAGTAGGAACTTAGCCAAGTAGAAGTAGAAAGTTATTAAAGTAGAGTTAGAGGTAGGATATTGTAGGGTTGTGGAAGGGAAAGACTAGGTTGGGAGAGAAATTCATGTTGAAGCACAAAAGTAACCTACAAACTTACACAATCACTCCACGCACAACTCACCCAAGCTTTCCATACACTACAAACTAGAAACTTGGGCATTGCAACCCAAGAAGAAGATGAAATAGGAGAAAAGATCAATAATAAATAGATTAGGGGAAATCTCAACTTACAATTTGGGCCATTGAGAGAGTAAGTGTAAGAGTAAAAAAGTGCGTGTCCAGGAGGTGTAAGAACAAAGTCAAGGTGTAAAAGAACACCAAGAACAAAGTCGAGGTGTAAGAAGATAAGAGCAAGGCCATGGTGTAAGAGGAGTAAGAACAAAGTCAACGCGTAGGAGCTTTGAAAGGCAAAGTTGTTTTGTGTAAGAAATAGTGTGGAAAGAAGGAGAAAGAGGAAAGGAAAGAAAAAAGAAATTCTGCTACATCTACCAATCCTTTTTAAATTCTTCATCGACTCAAGAATCACTCAAGGAGCCAAAAATTCAAGAGGAGGGGACATGGCCGAGGAGGGAAATCTCGACCACCTAATACAGGATCTCCAATAGAAAAAACCCTACTCTTCCTTGTTAAACCTTGTTCTAATTAGCGTAATTAGAAGGGGGCCGAGAGCTAGAGTAGCATAAACTGCAAGTCATGTCAGAATTAAGTCAAAGAGTAGAAACTAGAAGTCTAGGGGCTTCCAAAAAAATAAAGTACGTTCAATTTCGAGCTAAAATGGGAAAGTTACATGCGGATGAAGTTTGGTCCACGAACCGGCTAAAATCCACCCAAAAATCATCCAAGAAATTGAAAGCTCACTAATTGAAAGCTCACAATATGTAAGAGGAGAATTTTACCTAGAAGAAAAAAAGTAAAAGTAGAAATTAATTTAGGAAATTAGGTTAGCAATAAATAGTGGATGAAGTTCCAAATCCAAGTTACCAACCAACTTTCATCCATCAGTAAATTAGGTCAATAAAAGTCAATTATAAAGTAAAATAGTAAATTAGGAAGGATAAAAGCAAGAGTGTAAAAACCAAGAAAAACCAGTAAAAATCCAACAAACAATTATCAATGGGGTAAATTAGATTTAATCGGATAAATTAGTTTAAGCTTTTTCGGTAAAAACTTAGAGTCACATTTAATTAGGGTAACTCAAATCAGACTTTGAGTAAAAATATCAAGTTAAATTAAAAGCAGAAACCCATAGAAAACCATGGATGAAGTTTGATGAACTGAGTTTAGGTCAAACTTCATCCACGTACAACTTTTGCTGGGAACGTCCAATCCCAATAAACCTTAGGGTTCTAAAAATGGTATGAAATACTCCATCACCTAACATTACTAAAATCAGACCATAGATTAGGCAAATCCAGGACCCTTGTGGCTCAAATAGCTAGGACACCTTAGTCGTAGGTAGTCGTAGGTAGTCGTAGGCTAGAGTGTTTGAGACCTTTTTTGCAAGGGGATTAGACGTTTAGCGGTTAGAAAAGTTCTATTGCTTGGAAGGCACAATGGACCGACATTTAGGCACCCACTTAGGATAGGATTTCATGATTAAAATTAGAACCTGGTTGTGTACAAATATTTATTAAGGGTGGGTAAATTAAGTGCCCACACCAATGTGTCTTGAATTTTTAATGTGTTTGCATGTGGTTTAGGCTTACAATTTTGGATTCGTGTGGAAGTGGTGGGAGTGAGTGATTCTCTCATTATGGTAGAACGCAAGTTTAGGGTTGGATGCAAGACGCTTCACATTGCACATCTTGCTAATTACGCTTTGGCATTTGGGTCGGAACAATAGAAAGGTGGTGGAATAGGGCTTAGGATAGAATTCAGAATTTAGAAGAGGTGTGGCTGGCCATAATCTAGAGAGGATCACAATGTAGACGCTAGAAGATGAGGGTGTAAATCCAGAATACTTTGGAAAGGTTGACGTTGCAGGTGCTATGACATTGGAAGCGCTAAGGTTCACATTTGAATCCAACAACATCTTGGAGTGGCTGTTCAAATTTTGGGACAACAAAGACAAATGTCGTATCCAAAAGACCTGCGTGTTGTGGATCTACATTAGCTGCGTCGAATTTTGTGCATTGGATGGCGGGCTGAGATCCACGTGCACAAGGAAGATGAAACGGTGAAATCCCCGAATGTTTGGGTAACCTTGGCCTTCTGATGAGGTTAGTGAAGCATTTGTAGCCCTTGCATGTCTGACGTCTTCCTTTCCGCATCTAAGATTCATGTTGTTCGTTTCACTTCAATTCTACAATAGCGTACAGGAATTTGCAACATGTGTGATTTCACCTTCACAGTTCATGCGCCTAAATTTTGCTTTCATCGTAGGTCATGGTTTTCAGCTGTATAGGTTATTTGCAGGCATCACCCAAATTTGAAGTCAGATGCAAAGGCTGCCAATTTTTTGTGTTCCATTTCCAAGATGAGACACCTCTTGTGGTTTTGGGATGCATTTTCTTAGTTGCATTTTGACCTTACAGTTTTAGAATTTAGTTTAACATAGCCTTGAGGTTTTCTAGCAGATTTTGGAACGATTTGTTGTATTTGTTAATACAGACATTATGCTTGTGTTCATTGTATTTTCACCATTTATGTAGATGACTCACTTTTTGTCTTGTTTGTGAATGCAGCATTGTCTCTGCTTGGTGAATGCTTGATGTATGGATTTCTTAATGGTGTCTAGTTTGTGTATAGTATTGCAGTCAGTTCCATTGTGAAAGCAAGTGCTGTTTGAAGGTGGTTCTGTTGGGCTGCATTGATTCACAATGTTGCACCTTACGATTTCTACACTTGACTACCATAGGAATACACATTCTCTTGTGCAAAAGTCTTTACATTACACTAGTATTGGGCACTCCCATGGCAAGTATTCTACTGTTAAGAGTTTATAAAAAGAAAGGGTATCAAAATGAAGTCAAACATAAATTTCAAATTAAAGATAGGGTACATAAAACAAGACAATTTTAGAAATTTAGGTAAAGGTAGCCCTAGGAAAATTCACTAAATTTACCTACATAGCCCCCATCCAATAGGGGTTTGGTTGCACATGATGTCTAAGCATAGTATATAGTGCACCCCCCGAGAGGAATTCATGAGCTTGAACGTCATGGCAGCTAAGGTTAGTAGTTTCAACATTGTAGTGGGCAATTGTTTTTGTTGTAACAACTTGGTGGCCAATACTACGTAATACCGTTAAACCTCAGCATTATACACTCACACAACACCACCTCTTGAAAGCAAGTAGAAATATATTTTTATTGTTCAAAACTTGCTATCATTTTTTTGGTTTCCAGAACAAAATGTGGTAGTTTTATAGGATTCAATCCAATACCATATCCAAATAGTAGTTTTGATTAAAATTTATTTTAGGAATAAATGTCAAATGTTCTATTAAATCTAGAAATAGATAGTCAAATATACAGATAAATATAAGGATGATTTGCCAAAATCCGTAGAATCCATATAAAAAAGAAAACAAAGTATTGTGCTAGAAGATAAGACTTCAAATAGAATCTTGAGCATCAATAAATGCTCCAAAGTTACTTTTTGCCTACCACAAGACCTTTGCTATAGATGGGAGCTTTGCAAAAGAATCCTTTTGCCTACAACCTCCCTTTCAAGTAAAGTATGTCAACTTTAGACAAATTTTCAATTGATTATGCTCCTACCTCCCATAATGTCTTTATGCAACTAGTGTGTTCATCTTTAGTTAAAGACTATAAAAATTTCACTAGCAAACAAAAAGCTTCTTTCTCAACCATAAGATCCTAATCAAGGAAGATGACAAATATAAGAATGAAGCTTTACTAGTCCACAAGACACAATTCATCTTTCACATTGGATAAAATGCTATGCATTTAGCTTTTTAATGTTTTATTTTGAGTTTCTTGCCTTGTTTTGTTCTTCTTGTTTTTTAAAATGCAATCCGCTTGTCTCTATTTGTATTTGATTTTGTGTTCTATAGATTTTAATATCTTTTAATTAAAAGATGGATTATTTCCATCCGATTTTTTTGTGCAACTTTATCAATGCTATGTCAACATCATTGAATTAAGTTCATTCAAGTCATATTAGTTGTTTAATTTTTATGACGTAGTCTATCAAAAGCATGGGTCATCCAATAATGTATTTCAATACTTTGAGGGGTTTTCTTTCTAAACATTTATTTTGATATTAAAAGTGACTTCTTTTGCTTTTGAACAAATCAAACAACAAGGAAACTTTTGCAGTGCAATTTCTATTCTGCTTGGAAATTTCAAAAAAAAACTTAAAATAAACCTTTTTTTGAAGTTTGAAGTTGTAGATCTAGATGATACCATTGATATAGATAGACATAAAAAATCTTCATCACTTACTGTTCAATACTACAAGTTATTCATGTTCTTAAATTTTGAGAATTTTTATAACATGATTTGTATTTGATAGGAAATCTCTTCACCTTCCTTCAAAAATTCATTGTTCTTTGAAATTTTTACCAAAAAAAATAAATTTTAAGGCATATATTAGACATATCACTTCATCTTGGAAAAATAGAACCAAAATATTTCACTCATAAGTAGAAGAAGAATGGAGGATACAAAGCAAAGGATTTTGAAGTTATATGGCAGTGGCTTCTAGCTTTTAGAAGTTATGAATGTAATGTTTACACCTCACAAGATATTTTGTATGCTTTAGATGATTTGAGAGAGTCCTCAAGTTTGGAAAATTGTTTTTTCCATTACAATTGCAAAAGAATCTATTTTCAGTGAATGGTGTTATGTTTTCTATCTATGGGGTTGCCATTTTTTCATGTAATAAAATTATCATTTTACTACATAGCAATTTGTAGCAAGATTTTATTCAATATTTTAAAGCAATTTGAACTTGAGGCCTATAATTGTGGTCAGGAGTGCTAATTCCTATATTGAAAAGGATCTGAGAAACCTTTTTGACCCCAGGATTATTAACCAATTGTACTATTTGAAACATCCTTTGATGTAATTTAAAGAAAATCAAAGATTATAAGAACTAATTCAATGTGCAAAAAGAAGTTGACATTTTAGGTCATTATCATCATTGTCAAATATCAATAGTGGAAAGTGGAAGCACAATTGCCAAGTATGTATTTAAGGCAAATCATTAAAGGTTTTCTAATATAATATTTTAATAATAGTATTGCAATTATAATCTAGTAATTATTGGAAACTTAGACCTTGTTTTTTTAAGATTGCTAAAAATATCCTATACTATTAATTCAACCAAATAGTCTTCAAATTCCATTTATATCAAATGCATTTTTCAAGTTCAGAATACTATTCAAATGTAAACAAGTTAAATATTAGTAAGTTTAGAAAAAGTAGGAGTTATAAAATGTATAAAGACATACCAAAGTGCATGACTAATTTTGTGATAGTGAAAAAACAATTTAAAATTTGTACTTTGAGAAAACGAAATTAAGTTAGTAGGGTTGCAAACTTTGAGATATATTAGTTTCTAAACTGTAATTGCAACTCGCTTCAAATTTTTTTATAGAAGTACCAAATTTTTCACATATTAGAACATTTGTATTTACACTTTGTTTTTTTCCATTCATCTTTGTCCCTTGCCAATTCGCCCTTTCCAAATCCAATTGATCCTACCGATTTGACTCTGGTGGAATATCTACATGTCTATTGGACTTGCTAATGGAAACATGACAAACTGACAATCCTATTTACACTTCTGCAATCAAATAGACAAGAAAAATCAAATCTTTAGAGTACTATAATTTCCACGATCATTAGCCTAGCATTTAAGGATTAAATCCATTTGTATAATACCTTGGAAATGGGTGTTTTAAAGTAGTCTAAAAATACAATCACAAACTGACAATTTTGCAACCTTGACACATCCTTGTGAAACATGGTCTTCAAGAAATGTTTTTTCCTTTTGGATTCTATATTTAGGTGTTGACTTTTATTTTTTCCCAAAATTTGGTCATTTTTGAAATTACACTTATCAAAATTTATAAATATTGTAAACAATCATACTTGCTTTCATAATTTAGTGCTAAAAACTCACTCATTTATATTTGAAGGAAAATAACCTATTTTTCAATTCAAAATTTTATAATTGATTTCTAATCTTATTTCATATAGTTAATACAGGAAAACTTTCAAACAATGATTTTGATATTTTGAGTCTATTCTTAGATTTTTCAATTCATCTAAAAAAATCTAATAATATAAAGGGCCAGATATATGAAATTTCATTTTATAAACATTTGTCCTATTTATTTGTGATTTAGTTCACTTTCAATTCTAATAGAAAGCTATATTGAGATAGTTTTGAAATAGGGTTTCTAAATTCCTAAATCTTCATAATGCAACTTTTCTTTTTAGATTTCAATTCTTAATAGGTTTAAGAATACATTAAAGTTTCCACATTTCAATTTTTATGTTCTTAACATAATCTAATAAAAATTTATTACATAAATTGTTTCCAATGATCATTTAAATAATAAATATTTATATTGACAATGTGTAAAAAAACAGCAATCCTTTTTCCAAAACCATTAAGGTATCTATAGCACAAAAATTTCACTACTTTGTTGTTTGCAAGTTTGCAATTGTTCCTAAATAATATATAGTAAAATATAACCAGATAACAATTCTGTGACATTTATTATGAACACTAAAAGAAATATGGTCTACATAATTTTGGAAAATTGTTACCAAAAGATCCATAATTGATCAAATTCATCATGCGGTCCTTCTTGTGAGTGATTTCTCTTGTGACATGCTTTTGCTAGGCTCCATTAGATGCTACTTTGCATATTTTACAGTAACCCATTTATAGTTTATAGCATAGATTAGAAGACAAAGGACAAAGAACAAAGGACGCATAATATATATGATGTGATGCTATGTACCAAATTGCAAACTAGGTGTCTATGTCTTGTCTTATGTCCCACATGGATACAAATACATTGATATTGATATATGATTATATGCATCTAGTTATAAATATAGATTCATAATATATATGATGCCAATATATGGTTTAAGAAAATTCAAATGAATACTTTGGCATATATATACTACAATTAGGCTACTTAATTTCTATTGGATTTTATAGGCAAGTGAAAAGGAATTTTAATGCCTCTAAATATACATGTATTTTTGTAACATTGTATAATTAAATTATGAAATCAATTTTGAAATCATCTCTTGAATTAGGACAATTTTCATATTGTATAATTATGGAATAATAAGATAATTGGGATCTAGTGAACTTCAATCTTAAAAACAACTTCCGCCTCTAAATCTCATGTGATTGACTATCTTTACTAATAAAACAAACCGTAACAATAGACACATACCTTTCAATACTAATGCCTCTTTTTCATCCTGACAGTTGAACGCTATAACCTTAATCCTACTCACTCACTCCAAAATTCTTATTTGTTTTGTGCAATTAGCCAATTCTAAATATAGAAGTGCCAAATTTGTGGAATAGTGGAATTTTGCCATATTTGGTTGTTTTTTGGATGTGATCTTCAAAGCATCTCAACATTAGAAAGAATGTGATGCTTTGAAAGGGCCTTGGATCACCGTGACATTCACATGGCTAGATGAATTGACTAAAGATTTTCACATCCACTAGTTGCCTTAACTCCTAAAGGCCCAAGGCCTTTTCTAAATCAAAAACCATCCAAAACTGCCAATTCTAGAGCATTCATCAAAAAAAAATTCAAAATGGTGTTTTTGGGAATGTAACTATAGGATCTTGTAGTTAACTTGTATGAAAACATGTGGTAAAAATTTTGTGAGGTTTGACTGTACAGATTGTAAGATATTTGCAATCAAAGTCTTTTTTTGTCTTTTTTTTTCACTGTGCTTGGAAATTTCAGATGCCTTTGACCACCGCTTGCTGAATTTCTTTTCCTCTACACCCTTTGAAATTAAAAAAAATTCCTTATGGAAAAACATGTTAGGCATATGCATACCAATTTTCAAGGCAATCCAAGAGAATTGGACATTCAAAAAAATTAAAACTTGCCACAATGTCCCAAGAATTGATAATACACTAGGCAATTTTTGAATCAATTTTCCCATCACATATTTTTAGATATAGAAAATCTGAATGCTAGATTGAAAGATGTACTTATACTTGAGAAGTAGGAAGAAAAAAAAATGGAAAACTTCAAAATCTTGAAGTTTTAGAAGCTTTTAAAGCCTAATGTAACCTTCCAATAGACACAACAATAGCCTAACTCTCCTTTTTTGCCACCTTTGCTGCCCCTTGGGAGGCAAAGGCAAAAGCAGCAGTAGAACAAATTGAAATTTTTATTCAAATGTTCATAACTTCTTGAAAATAAGTCGGATTTTGACAAAATTTGTATCCACACGAAGCTTTTGAGAAACTACACGCTCAAAAAAAGTTTGAAAAAATCATATTGAATATGAATTTTGAACAAGCTTGCCTGAAGTCCCAAGTGTCCCCCAAGGGGTCACTTAGGCCTTTAAGGGTTAAAAACTTTAACACAAAAAATTGAATAAAGATTGCAAGAGAAAGTTTTCTTTAAATCCAAGATGCAAATGGTAGGCTCTCCCAAATTGAACCATGCCCTAAAATGCCACTTTATGACGTGATCATATTGTGTATGTCTCCAAAATTAATTTGAACCTATTTTTGTAGATTGAAATAATTTTAAAACATCTACCAAAAATACTTTGACCCTTCGTAACATTTGCATATGGTATCCACACGATGTGTTCTTTGGTGCATTGAAACAGCTTATCACTTATCAATGAGAAAATATAGAAATTTCATTGGTCTAATAATAAAAGATATCCACAATAGAAAAAGTGTTGATGTAGAGTGTCCCTACCTTAGTGCACTATTGTTTGTGCTCACCCTAATTTGGTTGGGGCTTTGTTGAATTCATTTTCCTTTGTGTCAAAACAACAAGTAAACAAGTAAGGTAAGAGGTCCTTAAAGCACTTGAGCTTTCGAAGCGTCTTTCTATGTAGAGGTACAATTTGCTTTCTTCTTTGCACCGACAATGTACAAACAATGCACATTTTAGGAGGTAGACGTTTTTGTGATCACTGTCTATCAACTTCAAAAATTCATAACTAATTTCACAAAGCTCCAAAAAATATGAACTAATTTGGGCTAGATGCCAATTACATTTGCCTTTAAAGGATAATTTATTGAAAAAAATTGAAGATGTCTAACCTCCCCAAATTAATTATTATCCCTTAACTCCTAACGACCCAAGGAGGGTGTACTTTCAAAATGGGCCAAAATTGCTAAGAACTTGAGCAAATTGTTTGCTCATTTTGTTTTGAGATCAAACAGAGTATAGTCATAGTATCTTGAAGTCTACATTGAGAGTGAGCACCTCCAAAAAATTCAAAATATTTGACTATACAATTTAATATATATTTTTACTTGACGTTTCCATGGAAAAAAGGGCAAAGTACTTTGAAGGAGCATAACTAAGTGAGAATTTTTTGAAATGATGACTTTTTTGTGCTCAAAGAAAGACAAAAGAGTTGAAAATGGTCATCTAAAATTTCACAACATTATAAGCAATTTCAATTCATGGTGGAGCTTGCAATGTACAGTGGTCAATGAAATGAGGTAGTGTTTGTACGTAAAAAACAAGAAAGAGCATCCTTGCCGTCTCCTTGGATTTGCCCTTTCTGAGGTGGATCTGACCTTTTTGAGGTGGGCAACAATCACATTGGCTAGTCGACTTTTCAGTCTATGTCCAACTTCCCCCCAAAAGAAAAAAGAAAGAAGCGCTATAAACTACACTACACCACTCAACTTAAAAAAAATTCTAAAGGCAAAAGTTTAACTTGAAATTTGATGAAAATTTGATGAATCCGCCATTGGATTTATAAAATGGTCTATTTTTGTTTTTTAAATTCTTTAAAGTTTTAAAAAAAATAAAAAATTTGAGAATGGGAAACTCAAAAAGAGGCGCAGTGACTAAAAAATAGTTGCTTGGGTCATTAGGGGTTAAATGGGCGCTTTCTGGACATCCTTCCTTCCTCCCAGTAGGTGTAAGGTAGGAGGTCCATAAAGCGCTCACTTAAGAACTGAAACTGAATTTTGGGGAAGTGAAACTTCTTGAAATATTTTTCAATAAATTTTCCTTCAAAGACAAATGAAATTGGCATCCAACCCAAGTTGTTTCATATTTTTTGGAGCTTTGAGGAATTAGTTATGAAATTTTGAAGTTCAAATTTTTGACGCTTCGGAGGGCTCTAAAATTGCCCACCTCCTCAAATGTTCACAGCTTGTACATTGCAAAAAGCAACATGTACAAGCAGTGAACATTGAGGAGGTGGGCGATTTTAGTGCAGTTTTGTTCGTGGGCGTATTATGACCCTGGGACTTGCGTCATCAATTGGTCGGTTACCGTGGGTAATTGTTCCTCACTGATTGAAGTGCACTGGCTGCTGCCGTTTTTTTTCTAAAGCCAAAAATGCCACATTCTCCTTTCGGAGGAATTCAGGATAATCTTACAACGTACCCAACTACCCATCGAGAGTCATGAACTCAGCATTGAAGTGCAGTTCAGTTGAGCAGGAATGAAATCAGTTAACCCTAGAACAATGCGGGGGTGACCCTGGAAATCATGCATTGTGCAATTGTAAGTGTCACTGGAATTTAAAAAAATTCAAAAGTGCTCGTTGGAAGTCAAGCTACTGTAGATGTTCTCCACTTTCCACAAAAATTTCCAAGGATGAATAGTTGTAGTTATGTCCTACACTGGAGAATTCTTTGTCATCCATCGGACGCTTATTGTCCGCGGCGTCCTTCCTGGGTTAACCCCTAAAGTCCCAAGGCCATTTTTCTGTCAAAAACCACTCAAAACTGCCATTTTGGCTGCGTTCACCCAAGAACACAAAAAAAAACATGTTTTTAGAATCTAATCGTAGGATCTTGTACTTCACTTGTCAAAGCTCATGTGGTAAAAATTTCATGAAGTTTGACCATATAGATTGGAAGATATTAGCATTCAAAGTTGAAAAAGAAAGTTTTTTTGAACTCGAACCTGCAATTTCAGATGACTTTGACCGCCATTTGTGGAATTTTTTTGCACTCCAGACTTTGAATTTAAAATTTTTTATGTTGAAGATGTAAGTTGAAAGTCTACCAAGAAAATTTCAAAAAAAAGACACTTGATTTTCATTCTTTAAAAAATTGATAAGTAGAAATAAGTTCAAGATTGAAAAAAATACTAAATCGTAAATAGCTCTTAGATGGGAATGAAATACAATAATTCCAATGGTGAGATTGTTTTAGCAAGCAAACACAACATTCTCAAAAAAAAAATTGTAAAAAATTGTGAAAATTGCATTCAAAAATGAATCCTACAAGTTATTTTTTCACAAAGATGCTTAGATTGCCCAAAAAACAAGATTGTCCGTAACTTGCTCATTATTAGTCCAATTAAAATGAATCAAAGCTTCACATGTAGACAAAAATATAAAGTTTTAGAGAAAAAAAAAATTAAAATTTATTTTGACTTTTTGCAAAAAAATTTGTGCTCGCCGATGAGTTCAATTTGAGGCTTTTGTGGTATAAGTTTTGCTCCCGAGCACCAATTGAAATAATAACTATATTCCCAAGAAGCTAATCAGTTTTTCTATCTTATGGAAAAGTTTCAAAAAGTTTCACTAAAAATTGACTTTAGGGGTTAATGCTTGCGGAGGTAGGTCGTGAGGGGCTTCACAGTCCCTCTCAGTGCTTTGTCTATAGTCGATTGGTTTGATTCTCTGAAACATGTCTAGTCTTTGTTTGGTTTGAGTCTTGTCTTATCTTCTGCCAGCCTTGTGCTATTACTTTGCAATGAAATGCCGATTCATTTCTGTCAAAAGAAAAAGAAAAAAATTCATGCTCTCAAATCTCAACTTTGACCTAATCTATCCTAAAACTGTATAAGGCTTCCATTTCATTTGTGTCAAAACAAAAAAAACTACAAAAACTGCATAAAGTAGACACACCCATTTCCATCCCTATATCCAATTCCGTCTTCATGTCACCAGTGCAATACATGCTAAAAAGAAAATGTGAACTATTGTACATGAGGAAGTTTTTAAAGTGACCAGAATGGGAGCGTCTAAGGTAGGCCTGTCTATCTCCGCCATCCCACTTTTGGCCCCATCTCCACCATAGACCTCATCCAAGTCCATTTACTTTTATGACAAAATCAAAGCTTAATGCCAATAAGGGTAACGTGTCGGTCCTTTATTGGTGGATACTTAAGTGCTAATAGAGACATGGAATGGCGGTTATAGGTTGTTTGTAGGACGTTTATGACTCCATTTATGAGCAGTTTTGTAATTCAGGGCAAACCACTTCAAAAACTCATAGAAATTACAATTTTAATCGAAAAATTGTAATTCCACTTAGGTTTGATTCATGAAACAAGCACACACCTTTGAAAAATATGTGCCCATCCTAATTTTGGCCCCAAGATATTCATATTACAAATCAAGGTGGTAATAGGCTTGTCTACCTTACCTTACAACCAGACAAACCTCTCTAAAGTCACACCCTTAGCATCCAAAATGCATGTGATAGGAAGAACTTGTTGTGTCATTTCCATCCAAACAGTAAGAGATCAAGAGGATGCGATATTAAAGAAAGTGATATTATAGACGTTGAGGTGTGTCTTGATTAAGGGGAAAGTTTTTTTCTTCTTTTTTGAAACAAATGAAACAGAATTTCATTGCAAGGGCAAAATACAAGACCACCAGCCACAAGTGGCCTGGTGGGAAAAAGGACCACACATCGACCACACATAGACGCGAAAGTTTGAAGTTGGGAATGGTAAGATAAAGTAAGAAGCCCATTATGGAACCCAACCTAATTCAATGCAAATCTACAATAGTGCATCATTTCAAGGCTTGATGTAGATTGCACTGATTGGATTGAAGGTTCCTAATCGACTCTCTACCTCAATTTAAGTTACTCTGTAGTCCATAGACTCCGTACCTTCAATTAATATGCAGTTGAGCTTTCACTTCTTCGTGAAGAGAGAAGACGAGCGAGCTAGCTATGCATTGCTTGCGACTCCTCCTTCTCCTGGGTGAACCTTCCAGTGTCGCAGACTGGTGAACTTGCAGTGGGAGTATGTTCGATTCGATCACTTGGGGTGCACTAGCTAGCTTGCTCGATCTAGAAATGCAGTTGTACCAAGCAAGATTGGTTCTCTAGATATCCTGTTTTAGCGTGTTCAGGTAGAATTACCACAACTCCTGCATTGCATCGTACGTGCGGATCGACCCAGTTTATTCTAGCTTGTACTTGAGCGGTCGATGTTTGGGCCAGAGTTTCTCTTCACACATGATCCGAATGACAGTGCTGTAAAATTAAGTGGGACCTGGTATAAACTGCAGTTTTAGACGAGCGTCTGGAAAGACAGTACCAACTTCGTGAGTTTCCGCCTCTTAATTTTGACGAAGTTGACGTCGGTGGATACCAGTGGACAGAACGTATTGAAGTTCAGGGATTCCAGAAGGGTGTCGGTATACTGCTAGAAGTCGCGCTCCAGTCCTGCGTAACTGTCTAGGAAGCTCGATCAAGGGGAGGTCGAGGAGTCGCTCTGTCGACCATGGGATGGAACGTGCTCTTTTGGCTTCACCTGTTCTGTGCCATGGCTGCCAATGGCGGGGGTTCATTCGCAAGGCAATGCAACTGAGGAAGACGTTATCCATGACCAGGCTTTTGAAGGTACAAGATTTTTTTCTTGATTTAATTTGCTCGTCAGAACTCAATAACGTCAAGAGCTCTCTTTTCATGTTTTTTCATGGGCGGTACTCCTGGGACTCTTGGGCTTGGAGCTTTCTGGATCTGGAGAACGTTTTTTTCCCGGGAGTCGACACTACGCTGGCATCTTGCAGGACGGGCAACCTGTCCTTGATTTCGAGCTTTATGTAGATTTATGTCCCAATTTTTGGCATAGGAATGGTGCCATTTTAAAGCGTCCATGATATTGGTGGCTTGCCTGACCTATTTGCCCAATTTGTCAATGAGTACATTGTTCATTCTATATAGTGTGCCATTCATCACTGCAACAATTGCTAGAAAGCCACCGCAATGGAACCCGCAATGGAGCAACTGAAACAGTATGTAAATATTGAAAGACGGTGTGCCAAAATGCGGCAATGACGGGCTGCCATGCTAGTAAAGACTTTCAAGTGCTTAGATGTGCTATGCTTGAAACCACAAACTATCAAATGTAGATCAGGCCTAGAAATGAGGTTTTAGATGAGAATTTCAGTTGCAATTGCAGATGGATCTCCTATCTCTTATCTCTTCTACTAAATGCAAGCTGTGTCTTTATTTCATCCGTCATGTTCTCATCTGCCCAACTTTTGATTCATTGGTTATCATTAAACCCTAATCACATCCAAACATCTTCTCAATACAACTAACCTTGCCGTTTGATGAAAACTTTTTTGTTGATGCAGCATTGCAATAGACTCTGTTTTAGTAATTCTAAATGAACTAATTTTGTCAAATTATGTTTGCACTTTATCGCGAGTGAGCCAACTAATCTTCCATGTGTGTGCTAACTCTGTGCAGGAGAGGCTATGCACAACATGATGCGATCTTGGCTAAACGCAGGCACCAGTCCTGATCTCTTCAACAGTAGTTGGGGCTGGTATTTTGAGGAGCACCCCTATGTTGATAATTCTAGAGGTGCCAATTCTTCAGGGGGTGGATATGGTCCGTGGTATGGGATTTCTTGCTCCACTATGTCCTATCAGCTTGAGGGCAACAACTGGGCCGAATACCACACTTTAGAGGGGCTAGAACTGTGAGTTTGCAATGCTCTTGACCTTCATCGCCCCCCTTGACCTGATGCATCCTTCATCGAAGCTATCACAATGATTGATCTGTTCAGTGAATGATCAAAAATCATTGCAAGATTAGTTTCACGACAATGGTATTCAATCTTTTTTCTTAGGGAATGAGGGAGCGTTTTCAAGTAGTGCTTCTTCAGCTTGCACTAATTTAACCCCTAAATGCCTCGGGCACCAAATTTTGGTATTTGAAAAAACTTTGAAGTTAAATAAAACCTTACCAAGTGACTATTTTTTGTATTTTTAAAACAAATTCTTTTTGAAGTCTAGTTTTAGCATCAAAAGTCTGATTTTGAAAATGAATGGTTATGATTTTTTTTATTCAAGATTTTTTGCAAGGGTGTCCATTGTAAATCTTGATTTTCTAGTGTTCAAGTCTCTTAAAAATGAGCCTCAAATACATTAGATCTTGGAAAAAGAATCACATTAGAAATTCATTTAAAAAAAATTGTAAAGTAGATTTTGGAAAGCCATAACCATAAGTAATATTGTAGTATTATCTTTTTTCATATGATCTCAAACACACCTCTAGTTTGAATTTATTTGGTTATGATTCCAAAAAATTATCAAAATAAAACTTATCAAAATGTTGATTTTTTATTCAATTAGAGCAAATTTCAAGAAGCCCCAAATAAGCCTTGGGCATTTAGGATTGAGTTCATTACCTTTGGTGTCAATTTGATAAATCAAAATTACACACTAATACGATCACCAACTGTAGAAAACATCAAATGAATTTTGCCATGTTTTGTAAGTTGTGATATAAATCTAAGCAATGTTCTAAGAACTAGCACAAGTGAAGATTTGGGTTTTCAAGGCACACTGGCTTGAAAAGTGCCAACCAACTAAAATATGCCAAATCAGCTAAAATTGATTTTTAGGGCAAATTTTTAATTGTATACCCTCCAAGAACAAAAGTATGGATTGGTTTGTCCAAACCTAGAATAAATCCGTGGAAGCAATGGTTAGATTAGGGTACTAACATTGAATACAATAAAAATTTCAGGTATATAATCATGTTTGGAGCTTCAATTCACCCAATACATAATTGATTTGGTGAACTTGATCAAATATATTAGATGATTTGTGTGCAGTCCTATTAATTTCAATTCATGCTGGAGATGGATGGATCTTTTTTAGGCCCATGAATTATGATGAAAGACCTTCAAGTGACTAATATTTGTGCATCTACCTCTAGGGACTTTGATGACTCCACGCCACTTGTCGGTGGACTGCCTCCTGCAATTGTGAACCTGACCAACCTTGAATATTTGTAAGCAATTTTGAAATCAACACTTTAATTTCAAATCTAGATGTTGATGTATGCCTTTTCAGACTTGAGAGCTTGCATCATCTACTTGCCACAAAGGTAAAGCAACCTATTCCAAATCAAATGGGAGCAAGCACATTGTGGACTAAATAATGTCAGTA